>JAVJIF010001174.1:0-342056 GCA_038442645.1 Agave tequilana | reverse complement strand
CCCGACAATTGGCTATGATCAGCTTTACGTCGGGAAATCCAATGCTCAACTTGCCTTTGACGGGAACCTGTTCGAAAGGCGCTCGGGCTTGGTATTACAGTGTGGCTGGAGGGACGGGAGCAACGTCCATCTACCCGACGAGGCGCCTAAGTGCCCGTATGAGCTTCAGCTTCTGTACTTGGTACTCCAAGCTGGCCAGACGCAAGATCTTATTCCGGAGTCTTCATGTCTGAGAGTATCAATGCCAGTCTCGAGGAGAGGTCTGAATCCAGTAAACGTACTAAACTTCTCGACCAGTACCTGAAAGCTCAGAGGGAGGCGAGAAACGATCGAGGAGGGAGCCTCCAGTAGTGAGGGCGGCACCGCGACCGGCAAGGGCAAAGCCGCAAGCGACGAGGGCGGAGCCACAGCAATGAGAGTGGAGCCGCGACCGGCAAGGAGGTCGAAGCAATTAGCGAGGAAGCGTCGTCGACGCTCTGCTTATGTAGTTGAGGCTGCCCCAAAGAAGGCTCGGAGGGACTTAACGGCTGAAGTCTCTCAATCCAGAGCTATCTCTGCTGGAGTTGAGGCTCCTCCTGAAGGTGTCCCTGTTAGAGTTGAGGAACCGCTGGAAGATGAAGATTTTCCAAGCTCGGTCCGTGCTCCTAGGTCGCGCAGCGAGACCGTGGAAGAAGGGAGCTCGTTGAGCGACCCTTGTTGCTGGTGATACGAGTCACGGGAGGTTGACATCAGGGCGAGTTCCCTTCTGCTCATGAAGGGAGAGACGAGGTACAGCAGCCGGGGTCTCCTAGTGTCTTATTTCCAATCCTCGGGCAGTCGACCCTAGTCCTACCACTGGAGTGATTGGGGGTAAGGCTCCTGTTGCGGAGCTTCCTCACGTGGCGCTATCGTCTTCTTCGTCATCGGAAGAAAGTGACTTTGGAGATAAAGTCGACTATGGCGATGAACCCGCTCTTCCTGATCAGGGCGGATTCTTTGACGTCTCGGAGGAGGAACAACATGAGGGTGAATCATCGACTGCGTTACCGCTGGCGATAATCCCTGCTGAAGGTACAACTTCGCATGTCGAGCGATGGATGGAAACAGAGTGGACCCAGCCAAGGGGATTGAGGCTTCGGCCGCTGAGATAACCTCGGAGGGGGCAGCTGTTGAAGTTGGGGAGCCTTCCCCTTTGCCAGGAGGGGAAACAACCATTGAGGCTGAGGAGGCTCTCACTCCGCCGGGGGGAAGGCTACTGCTGAAGCTGGGGAGACCCCCATTCTACAGGACTCGACGCCTCTGGACCTCGAACCTAGTAAGGCAGCTCTGACTGAGGGGGCTCAGGTGGGGAGTCTGACGATCAGCACCCTTCCAGAAGGCCACACAGCTCAATCCTCGTGGAAGTTTCTGAAGAGGTTGTGCTTACAGCTCCTTCCTGGTCGTGGAAGCTCCTGCAGAGGCAGCGCTCCAGGAAGCGCCAGTGGGTAGTCTTGCTCTTGCCACATCGACGGCGGCACGGCTCTTGTGCGAGAAGACCCGCCCTATATCCCTTATCCCGTGACAGAAAAAGGGTCGGGAAGCTTCCTAGGTGGTGAAGACATGGGGGAGCTGGCACGTCAGATGGTGCAACAATTCTTCACCTCGATGGGATCATGTATTGATCTCATCTTCCGTGGACACAGCACCTTCCAGTTCGCCCAGAGGCTTCTTGAAAAATATGGCCGTGAGCGTCGAATTGGCGGGAGGCCCTTCACTTGCCAGGGCATGCCTGCAGGTGGTAGAGCAACTTGGAGATAACCTGCGGGAGCTGGAATCTTTGGAAGATGCAGGTTCTTCCGGCGAGGCCCAGGCCATCCTGACTAGGCTCCTAGCTGCTCAGAAACGGGAGCGACAGGAGGCGGAGGCGCAGATCACTGCCGAGGTCCGTGACCTGAATATTCCAAGGCTGAATTTCAAAAATTAGCCGGAGATTCGAGGGAATCTGAGCTCAGTGTGCAGAGCACGGAGCAGGTCATCCTCAGAACTCGGGACATTATCGCCAATGCGGAAGCTGTTCTTGCGCTCAATGAGGAGAAGCTTGTTTCCCTCAAAAGGAGCTTGAGGAGCAACGGGGCTGTACGGTGCGTGCTGAAGAGAGTCTATCCCTGCAATCTTCCAGGGTGGAATCTCTGCGAATGCAGCTGGCTGCCAGAAGTTTCTTATCTGAGGCGGAGCTGCGGGACCGGCTATCATGGAGGCTGAGAGGACGCGCCAGCATGAGATTCACCGCCTTAGGGAACAAATCCGTTCCTTGGTGAACCAGGACATTAGCCTCTTTTTTTTCTGTAAAGAAAAGGGACACTCTATTAAGAGTGTTTGTATCCACTTCTATCATTTTTGATATAATAGAAGTTTTCTTTAAAGCTTTTGTCCCAATTTCTTTGTCTTGTTGTGGATGAGTCCAACTCTTGATCACCAGTCGTGATTACTGAACTTAGGTAGGACTAAGTTCTTTTAATGAGACGCGGGTCTTTGCGAGACGCCGCATTAATCCCGTAGAATGAGACGTGGGCATCAATCTAGGGGGACTTTGATTTCACCAAGTCTTTTTGACGAGACGCAGCGGCGATCACAGGGTAAGACGCGGTCGTCAGTCTACGGAACTTAGATTTTACTAAGTCCTTTTACTGAGACGCAGCGTCAATCATAAAGTGAGACGCGGTCATCATTTCATAAGAACTTAGATTCTACTAAGTCCTTTTGATGAGAGCGGCGTCAATCCACAAATCGGAACGCGGTCTTCTTGATGAGACGCAGCATAGAGTGAAAACGCGGCCTCCGAACGCATCGTCAATCACAGGGTGAGACACGGTTCTTAGTTCATGAGAACTTAGGCAGGACCAAGTCCTTTTGACAAGACGCAGCATCAATCCATAGGGAGACGCGGCCATCATTGTTCATGAGACGCGGCATTCGTTCAGGGAGACGCGGCTCTGAATAACGCGGATCTGCTTCTGCGAAGAAGAAGGAAGCGGATCAGGCAGACGCGGGAGACGCAGCCTTGTGCCTTTCCTTAATTCTGAGGGGACGCGACTTTGACTCGAGCAGGCATCTTTCTGGGACGCGGATGGGTGGATAGTTCTTCAATCCGCGTCTGGGTGTAAACTCCCAGGCGTTACATGCAGCCTGTCATAGGGATTTGGTGTGATCTTTAAAAGTCAGATGCGGATTTTCCGCTTTGTTTCCCGAAGCAGTTGTCCACGCGTCGGCTGCTGATTGGGCTTGAGTATTGATTCTCTTAAATGAGAAACCAGTGCGGGCGGTTGGAGATCAGCGCCAGCGGCGGTTCTCGAAGCAGCGTTACACGCGTCCGGCCTTTATTGGATCTTGGCAGTTGTGCAGTTATTAATGCCGGCGGTTCAGATTACGGGGCCATTAACCGCTGTTATCAGGAGCTGCCTATAAATAGGGCGCCCTTCTCCCTTCAATCCTACCTTTGGACTATTTTGTTTTTTGAAAGAGAGAGCGCTTTGAGAAACTTCATCTTCCTCAGCGAATTGTCTCCATGGATGAGGATGGCTCTGAATGACCCAGGGCTTTTAAGCTCCTGTTTGGTCTCTTTAGGAGAAAACAACTCTTTGCCCGGTGACCGCGTTTGCGTCCTGGTGCAGAGAGTACAACTCTTGACGGAGGTCTCCACGGGTATGCCGTTCGTTTCACCATGACATTTTAGATTCACCATGCCTGTACCTTGGCTTCATGTCATCTGGACCCCCTCATGAAGTCTGCATTGGTGCACTCCTTCTGGAATTGTACCATGGACCTGAACTTCTCCGGAGCGCGCGTGCAGGAATCTTTGGCCCTTGGTGTTGGCGCGTTTTATGGCTTGTGCCTTAGCGCGTTTCATGGCCAATGCCTTGGGAGAATTCCAAAAAAGGTTTCAGACCCGCACCTTGCAACTCCTGTTCATGGAGATGGCAATTTTCGGCGTCTGTGCCTTTTCGGCGTTTGTGCTCTTTGACCTAGGCACAGAATGGGACCGCGTTTTGATTCGCGTTTGTCTCTGCTGACGCAACAGTTGGCTTGCTGCGCGTGTCATTCCTTGCGTCTTGGTAGACTGCATGGATCATTCCCGCATTTGGCTGACTGCGTGGATCATTCCCGCGTTTGCCTCTGCTGACTTAGTTTTTCTTGTTACACTAAGCTGCAGATTGTTCTAATTCTCTTTTTGTTCCTTGCAGGCTTGCTGGGCCTTGGAAGAATACTTCGGTCGGCGAACTCGTTCAACCTTCACCTATGAGAGAATATATATGGTCCCCGTCACCTATAAGAGAGTATATTACATCTCTGACGAGGACCCAACCCTCGCCAAGGTCTCTTCAGATCTGGTGCAAGAGACGGATAGGCTGAGTACCGGCGAGGGTGGTCCGGCGGTTGCGGCGGCGGATGAGATCCTCTTCCTCTCCCACTCCAGAAGTCACATCAAGGGCACTCCGTTGGATGGCCTGCTGGGAAAGGGATGGTGATGAAACCCCAGAAGTGACATCGAGGACAGTTAAAGTCCGTTGAGTCTTCTGCTGGGGGAAGGATCAATTCTTGAAGGAAGAGTTGCCGGACTTTTTGCTGCCGCCGGACTAAGTGGAGGGTGGCATCCTTTGTGATGACTCCGAAACTTCTGCTCTCACCCCAAGAGTGACTCCATGTTTGTTGGATGATCTGCTAGGGAAAGAGACGCGCCTGAACGAAGGGTTGCAGGACCTTCTATTGCCACTGGACCTCAAGAACACCATTGCTCTTGGCTTGGTCAGCTAGGGCGCTTTCGAAGTTGGCGTCACGCATCAAAGCGCAACCGGCTCCAATTGTGCACCTGGGATCAGATGCAGTTTCAAGGAGTGAGTACGGCCTCAGAGAGAGAGAGGGACTTCTTTGTACTCCTTAATTGTAACACTCAATCTATTGTATAAGAGAGCGTTTTGTATCACTTTCATGTGTTTGGATATGAATAAAAGTGACACTTTTCTTTTTGCCTCTTCTGTTGTCTTGAACGTTTTGTTTTAGAAGAACAAAAGAATAATTTTGGTGGACCCGCCACTTTATAAAAGAAAGTGACGAGTGGAGCGCGTACCCCCAGAGAAGGTGAACTTTTATCAAGGATTTGGGATTAACTTGATTTAAGATCAGCTGGGATTTTGATGGAAGCATTGTTTATTGGTGTAATGTTTAACCAACAATGCCTCCAAAATGAATTTGATACTCGGTTGGGGAGAATATCAAATGAAACTAGACTCGTGGGGAATCTAGTAGGATTTTTACCGTTAGAGGTGTGATTAACTTAACGGTTTAGAAGTAGTCTTGTCAGAGTGTAATATTAACTTGACAAGGACGTGAGTTAGAGGTGTGATATTAACCTAACTCATCAGCATCTCAGTTTATTTGGAAAACTGAGGGTGTCACTGTCATAGGTGTGATGTTTAACTTAACAGTGATAGAAATGCTAGAGTGTAATGTTGAACTTGGCATTAGTCGTCTCGGCTTAAAGAAGTCAAGGAAAGGTCATGGCCATATAGTGTATTGTTGAACTTAGCAATGACTCGGATGCTAGAAGTGTAGTGTTAACTTGGCATCGTTCATCTCGGCTTGGACAAGGAAGTCGAGGAAAGGTCATAGCCATAGGTGTATTGTTGAACTTAGCAATGACTCGGATGCTGGAAGTGTAGTGTTAACTTGGCATCGTCCATTTCAGCTTCGATATGGAAGTCTGAAGAAAGGTGACTATCAGAGGTGTGATATTAACTTGACAGGCACTCGATGTACTGCTTAGAGGTGTAATGTTAACTTAAACAGTAGTTCGTCAGAGGTGTTGATATTAACTTGACAAGGATTGCTTGCGATAGGAGCAATTGAGGACCTGTCATTCTATTGATGAGAATGACAAGTGGAATTTGAGGTGCCAGAGGTATAGTGTTAACTTGGCAATTTGAGAGTTTGTTACTCTATGCAGAGTAACAAGCCAGGTTTGTACTCGACAAAGAGTATTCATTACCAGAGGTATAGTGTTAACATGGTAATGATTGCATTTTGTGGTCCTAACCATTCTATGGATGAGAATTGGTAAGGGATTTTTGGAGGGAAGAGTGGAATCAAATCCACTTAGGATTTTTAGCAAATCCTCAGCTGTCAACGGGTTTGTCATGCCTTTACCAACTACCGTTTGAGTTGGGCTAGCCATGCTATTCCCCTCAGCATGATGAGTTGTCGAGGACTTATATTGGGCTTAAAGGCCAACATTTTCCTCTATCCTTAGCCGTCGGAGGCGTCGGATCAAATGGGAACGTGTCCCTTAGGATTTTTAGCAAATCCTCAGCTGTCAACGGGTTTGTCATGCCTTTACCAACTACCGTTTGAGTTGGGCTAGCCATGCTATTCCCCTCAGCATGATGAGTTGTCGAAGACTTATGTTGGACTTAAAAGCCAACATTTTCTTCTATCCTTAGCCGTCGGAGGCGTCGGATCAAATGGGAATGTGTCCCTTAGGATTTGTTCTTGATGCGCCATCGAAGAAAAGTTGCCATACTTGTCCTTCGAACAATGTCTGGGTCAGGCAGGCTTCGGCGACCTCGTCTGGGAGATCCTCGTAGAGTTTGGCTGCCCTGGGATTTGGGTGTTCAGCTAAGAAGTCCGCCACCGCTTGTCCCTTAATAGCCTTTTGTGGCAGAAAATGCATCTCATATTGTGATAGCAATATGGCCCATTTTGCCAGCCGGCCATTTAGTGAAGAAGGCTTTGTCATAAGTAACCTCAGGGGGTTGACTTTGGATATGACATTTATGGTTTGGCCCACCAGATAGTGTCGCATTTTCTGAATGGCGAACACCAGTGCCAAACATTCCTTCTCGATCGGGTTGTACCGATGTTCGGCTCCGATCATCGTTCTACTTAGGTAGTAGATTGCTTGTTCTCGCCCCTGGTCATCATTCTGAGCTAGTAGAGCTCCCAAAGAATGATCCATTGATCGGACGTACACCCAGGAAAGGCTTTCCGGATACCGGAGCTGCCAGGACTGGTGGTTGGGTGAGGTAGTGCTTTGATCTCCTCAAAATGCTTGCTGGCAAGCGTCGTCCCAAATGAACGAAACGCCCTTCTTCATCAGCTTAGCGAAGGGTTGGCATCTCCGGAGAGATTTGAAATGAATCTGCGGATATATGCCAATCGTCCTTGTAATCCTCTGAGCTCCTTGAGGCTTCTGGGGGGGGTTGCATCTCTTGGATAGCACGGACTTTCTCCGGATCCAAATGGATTCCTGTGGAAGTCACGACAAACCCTAGGAATTTGCCACTGGCTACCCCCAGGAAGGACTTGGTGGGGTTCATCTTCAATTGATGAGCCCGCATGATGTCGAAGACCACCCTCAGGTCCTGCTATGTGATCACCTTTAGTGCGGCTTTTCACCGCAATGTCGTCGACATAAACATTCCACCGTTTTGCGTATCTGCCGATGGAAAATGGCATTCATGGCCCTTTGGTAGGTTGCCCCCGCATTTTTCAGACCGAAGGGCATGACGGTGTAGCAATATACCCCTAGAGGTGTCCTGAAGGAGGTGTGCTTTTCGTCATCGGGATACATCTTGATTTGATTATCCTGAGAACCCGTCCATAAAGGACATTCGCTCGAATCCACAAGTATTGTCAATCATGACATCTGTGATTGGCAATGGGAATTCGTCTTTGGGGCAGGCCTCGTTTAGATCACGGAAGTCGATGCAGATCGGATCTTCCCGTTCTTCTTGGCGACGGGGACGATGTTGGCTACCCAGTCGGGATGCTGTTCCTCCCTGATAAAGCGGAGTCAATAAGCTTCCTGACTTCTGATTGGATTGCCTCCATTATCTCTGGACGGAACCGTCGCTGCTGTTGTTTTAACGGGCTTCATGTCCGGATTGATGTTGAGGCGATGCATAGCCACTTGAGGATCAAGTCCAGGCATGTCCTCATAATTCCAGGCGAAGACATCTATATACTCTTGTACAAGAGATATTAAATCCTTCTTCTCTGGAGGCGACAGGCCGTCACTTATGAAGATGGGTTTAGGATTGTCTTCATCTCCTAGGTTGACTTGAACAACCTTGTCTTCTGTGGGTGGCTCACGCTGTTCAAAGCGGATGTCCCAAAGAGCATTCAAATGTCTGATCCAAGGGTCTGTATCAGATTGGATCATTTCTTCATCTTCATCCTCCAGATGGCTTGTCGAAACCATGTTTACTGAAAGCCCTTTGAAGATGTTGCCGACACTGACATCTGATTCCCATGACGACGTGTCTGATGAGCAGTCATGACTTGACAGTCTCTCCGAATCAGAGGCTGATGGCACTGGAGTTGATACATAGCCCAACCCCGGCGCGTCCGATGATAGTAATCAGGGGTTTTCCCTTTCGGTACAAAGGATCGAAGCAGTGTTCTTCTTCCTTTTCCGAAATTCAACCAGGCCTGTTGGTTAGATCATACCCCATGCGCTTCATCATCTTGAGCGTTCTTGGTTCATAATGATCGAACTGAGGGGATTCATCCTCACCTTCCGATTCTTCGTGGGGCATAGGTTCAGATGCGATTCGCCCAAAAAGTATTGGTCTTTGGCCTTTTCGTCCGGCTGGAACCATGAATACAGACTCTTGCGCGTCACCATTATCTTGGTATGTCCCGAAGGATGATTTCACCGGTACATGCAAAGATGTCAAGGCATCTATTGCCGACCAGAGGTCATCGTCCACGTCGGTAGTGGTATCCGACGGTATTGAATCGGAAACATACACAGGGAAATACGCAAAGTCTAAATCTTCATTAATGTACCAACCACCCGCATCGTCGGTGGTATCAACATCGAGCTTATTAGTGCTCTTTACAATGGGCTCCAACTCCCACAGGCACTCTTCTTTCTCAGGCTCAACGTCAGCTTCATTACCAGAGTCTGGCTCCTCTGGTTGTGGGGTTTCATTAGTCTCCTCCGGATCCTGATATAAGAGGGAGTCCGTGAAATAATTTTCAACCCCTTTAAACGGATGCCTTTCGGCAATCAACGTTCGGACCTGTCCACTCTCGTCAATGTATTTCATGACTTGGTGGAGAGTAGAGGGAACGATGGAATTGCGGTGAATCCATGGTCGTCCCAGCAACAGGTTGTAGGAAGTGTCCGCGTCAATGACGTAACACGTCACTTTGACTTGAGGCTCCGATCTGGCATTTGAGCTTGATCTTCCCCATTGGGCGGGAGCTGTTGGCATTGAACCCGTAAATAGTCGTCTGGGTAGGGCTCAGACGATGGGTAGGAATGCCTAGAAACTGCATAACCCGGCGAGGTATGATGCTCAGCGCGGACCCTGGGTCTACCTGGATGCGGTTTACCTCGGATGACCCAATATACCCTGTGAAGTATAGGGGTCGGTCATGCTTCCCTTAACCTGCATGTCATCTGTTGTGAAGGTGATGCAGGGAGCATTTGGGGAGGTGTGGAGGCAATCCTCTTCATCTTCCTCCCTTGGCACGCGGGTCATAAAGACCTCAGCATTTGCCAGAGCTTCTTGTAGAGCCTCTTGTTGACTTTGATAGCCTCAGGAGCTCATACAAGGTAATGCGTGCCGGGATGTT
This sequence comes from Agave tequilana, assembly GCA_038442645.1. Classification (NCBI taxonomy): domain Eukaryota; kingdom Viridiplantae; phylum Streptophyta; class Magnoliopsida; order Asparagales; family Asparagaceae; genus Agave; species Agave tequilana. The sequence goes on along the minus strand of JAVJIF010001174.1, from coordinate 332,459 downwards.
GGCTAGTTGAGCCAAGACGTCGAAGCGGTAAGGTGTCGAGGATCCTTCCGTTACACTTTCGCAAGAACTCGAGAAAACCGAGTTTCTTTCTGCTTCTCCCCAGGCTGTTTAGAGGAGGGCTTGGCTGTTTCCACGGCTGGTTGCGGAGAAGCCGCTGCTGTCTCGCCGTACTGCTTCAAGTATGCCTGTCCTGAACGGGTCCCCGCCGTAGGTTGGCTGGGCTCTGCGGCCAGGACTATTGTTTCCTCTTCTGAGTCAGTCAGCGAGGGAACATCAGTGTCCGTTTCTCGAGAAGAGGCGCATATCACATGGCAAGATGAAGCCTTCCCTTTGCCTTTGGACTTCTGTGGTCACAGTCGTCCATTGTTGCTCGTCGACGAGGTCAGGGTGGACCCACATGATTTCCCCTCGAGGTGTAGGGACGGGTACCAAGCCTTTCTCCTGCTGCTGATGAGGGTCTGTGTTGACCACCCTCAGTTCTCCTTTCGGGACAGAGATCACCCCCACGGGTGTCGGGGGTCGTGTCCCAAACTGGAGAATCGACGTCATGTTGGCCGTCATCTTCTTCTGCTCCGGTCGGAGTTTTAATACCTCCGCGTCAATCAGAGCTTGAAGGATGTCCTTAAAGACATAGCAGCTTTTGGTAGGATGTCCGAGCATCCTGTGGTATAAGCAGTAGGTGGGATTGTCGGTCTTGCCGACCTCCTCCGGGCGTCTAATTTCAGGGAGCTTCAGTCGATTGCTCTTGTTGAGTAGCTTGAAGAGCGAGTCGACGTGTTCCTCCTTGAAGGAATACTGCTTGTTGGGGCGTGGCTGGCTTGAAGAGCCACTTGCCCTGCCTGTTTGAGGTTTGGTGGGAGATTTGGTCTCCGTCGCCAAATTATCCTTCCGCTTGGGTTGGAGGGATGTGTCTGGTGCACGCCTTGTCGACCTCTCTGGCCTGGGCTTGCCTTCTTCCGCTTTGACGCGGGCGACAATCTCCTCAGCCTGTTCACCTTGCTGGACTAATTGTTTCCAGGTGCGGCTTTCAGCAACTCCTATTTGAGCAAGGAGTGAGGTTTGGAGATTATGGCGACATGTTTCCACCAGGGTGGCCTGGGTCATGCCGCTTTGGACATCGGAGTGCCATGTTCCGAAATCTTTCTACGAAAGACTTGACGGACTCTCCCTTTCGCTGTTTTGTAGCTAAAAGGGTAGGCATTGTGACCTCCGAATCATCTTCGAAGAAGCGTGTTAGAAACAGCTTCTCCAAGTCGCCCCAGTTCTTGATGGAACCTTCGGGGAGCTTCATGAACATTCAAAGGCCAACCCTTTCAGGGTGCCGATGAACAGTCGCGCCAGGATGGCATCGTTATCTACCACATTCCCGGTCTGGGATTTGAAGTAGTAGATGTGCTGGTTGGGTGACCCCTTCCCGTCGAATGCCTGGAGAGTTGGAGCCTTGAACTTAGGAGGGTACGGGATAAGTCCCACTCGGCCGGATAGGCCGGACTACTCCAGCTTCTTGGAGGCTTTACGGTTGGTAAGGGCCTCGAGGCGCTGCTCCAGTTGACTCATTCTTCTAGCATGAGCCTTTCCCGGGGTCTGGTCGCTTCTTGCCTGCGACGAGGGCTTGGACACATCTGAGGTAGATCGTCGTGTCTCGTCAGAAGATTCGGAGGGTGGGCTTCCTCCCTTTCTCCCTTTCCCCTTCGGTCGTCTAGGAGGAGATCTCGCTCTTTCTTCAAGCAATTTCTCAAGCATATGCTTGAGGGAGTCAATGGATCTCTGTTGAGAGGCGATTATATCCATCTGGTGCTTCTGCGTCTGTTCTAAACGCCTGGTCGTCTCCTCAGGAGTGTCTGCCATGTAGGCGGAAGCCTCCTTCTCGACGGAAGAGTTTGAAGCTTGCGACCCCACTACAGCAGAGTGAGAATCACCCGTTCTAATGCCGCGGGGCTAAGGCATTATAGTCAATGGGGGAATGGCCCCCGTCCGGGTGCGAGTGTGTGATACACTCCTTCCGGTACAGAGTCAGACTCGGAGTCATCTGGGCTGACTGCAATTTGTTTTCCCTTGCTTCTGCTAGTCATGTTTGCAGTAAGCTCCGGGTATTCAACATCTGAGAAGGTTCTCCTCCTGTGGGAGCGTCTTCTCTTGGCTGATGGGGGAATCAGGGTCAGCTGTCTAATTAAAGACGGCTGGTGCACGCCTGACTCGCAATGGCATCCAGAGAGCATCTGGATGAGCTGTTGACAGCAGCATGGAGAAAGTGGTCTGATTGGCACTCCTCTTCCTTGTCAAATAATCCCTCAAATCTGTGGGAGGGGGATTAAAGAGACTGGTCTCGCAACGTCGACGACGGGAGACAGTCATGTGCTGTTCAGCCTGGACACAGGTTTCAGAAACGCGGCTGTCGCGTCGCGGCTGCGTCACGCGCGTCTGGCGTCTCTGTTGATATGAGACGCGACTTTCGCGTTGCTGTCTGCTGCGTTGGAGCAGAGAGACTTGGGAGAGAGTGGGCTGCTGGGCCCCACGCCTATGGGCGCGTGCTTCCTGCGTTTGACAAGACGCAGAAGCTTCGCTTCGGCGTTTGGCAAGTTGGTCTTCAGAGGGCTCAACTTGGGGAGTCTCGCGTTTGGGTCGCCAAACACGGACCTCTCGCACTGGACGAGGTGCGGGCAAGGCATCGGATCGTACGCTGCGTTCAACCCCAGTCAGAAAACGAAACGTTTCCGACCGAGTGTTGACGCGCGCGTCTTCTCTGTCGACGCTCGGCATTCCGATTGCGTCGTGGAGGAAGAGAGAAGCCAACAACTTCCTGGTTTGTAGAACCAGGGGTGTTTGCCACGCGGGTCTCCTGAGAGACGCTGACGCGGGCATTCTGTGCGACATGGTCGATCGCACCAGTAGATGTGCCAGGGACCACGCGGGCCTTCAGAGAGGAGTTGGCGCGTGTGCTCTGCGCGACGCGGTTGATCGCAGTAGAGGTGTCTGAGGTTACGCGGGCCTTCGGAGAGGCGTTGGCGCGTGAACCAAACTTGGCACAGTGGGCAGCAGGAGCACCCGACAGAGCCTCAGATTGGGCTTCAGGGGGCTGTCCACTTGAGACCCTGCGGCAGACGCGGGTTTTTGGGCTCTTGGAGCCAGAAGAGAGGAACTCTTCATACTTCGCCTGGTCGAACTCGACGACGAGGGATTCGACCATTTTCCCCTTACGGAGAACGTCATCTTGCACCACGGTGCGCTCGTCAGTAACGAAGGTATTCCCCAGCGGAGTCGCCATCTCTTGTAGGGTGCCGGAAAATCCTGGTGGTTTGAGAAAGTGGTTTTAGCTGTAAAAGATTTCCTTGATTCAAGCGAAACGATTACAACCAAAAGAACTACTCTTCCCTCTTTTCCAGTTACAAGGGAGGAGGATGTCTGAATCTTCCCTTTGTTTAAAGCTGGGTTCTTCGTGTGGCGATGGAGAGTGAATCTTGTTCTCCGTTGACCAGATGACCGTCCTGGACCGTCGGGGTCTTCTCTTCGGTCGGTAGAAAGAGTAACTCAGCTCCGTCTACCAAAACTCTCAAAGAGGAGGTAGGCGAAGAGCGGCTAGTACTCAGTAAGCTCGCTGAAGAGTCGTGCTTCTCTCTTGATGATCCTTCTGCCTGGATTCGATCCTCTCAAGCCTCTATCCCTGTGTGTGTCTATCTCTCCTTCATAGCAAAACAAGCTATTATAGGGATCTCAGGGGGTGAAGGTGCCTCCTGAAAACGCTCCCGAATGAGGGGCCACTACCCGCTACATGCGCGGTGACTGGCCCCGCAATCAGGGCAGTTGCAACTGAGACGCGGGGCGTTGGGCAAACGCGCTTTGAAGTTTGAGACGCGGGCGTCGAGCCAAACGCGCCTTGAGACGCGGGCTTCGGGCCTTCACGTCTGGATGCTGAGGCGAGGGCGTCGGGTCAATGCGCCTTGATGCTGAGACGCGGGCTTCGGGCCGACGCGTCTTGAGGCTGAGACGCGGGCTTCGGGCCGACGCGTCTGAACGTTGTGACGCGGGTGTAGAGCCAACGCGTCTTAATGCTGAGGCGCGAGCATCGATTTCTCGCGTCTAGAGCTTGAGACTCTGCTTCCTTAATGGCTGGTCTGTTAGTCATTTTTAGACAGCCTACATGAATATTTTGGCTGATATGATAACTTAATGAAGATTTAAAAAACATTGTTGGATTCTTGCATGTTATATATATTCTACTTTATTTGATAAATATTTCTTTTAAATTTTTTCTTAGGGCTTTTGCTGTTCACAGTTTTTGGGCAAAGCCGGCCGACCGGCCCTAACCCCGGTCGACCGTCCTTGCCTAAAAGAGAATAAGTTTTTATTCTCTGTTGCCGGCCGACCCGTGCGGTCGACCGCTCTGTGTTACAGAGCTCTCTCGGGTTTCTGGGTTGACCGGCCCGGTCAACCGTGCGTCGATTTCTGCCTAAATCTGCCTATTTAATTCACTGTCTCTCTCATTCTCTCTCACATAGAACCGGCGATCCCTTCTCTCTTTTCTCCAAAAATTTCCAAAACTCAATTCCACTCAAATTACTTCTAAAACCAAGTTTGATTCTCTCATTGTGGGTTAGATCTTCACTCTCAGGGCTCTCTCCAACAGATTTCAAGGATTTCCAGTTCTAGGGTTTGGGATTCTCATATTCAGATAAAAATCTCCTTTTTAGTTTAAATCTTGATCTCTAGCTTTAAGAATCTCAATTCCTTGTCAAAGATTTTAGGTTTCTTGTTGTTTAGATCAAGCCATAACCTTTTTACCCTAAAAATCATCAATTTCTCCATAATGTCTAAGAGATCTAGGTCTGAGAAGGGAAAAACTATAGTTCCTTCCTCATCCTTCACCCCTAAACCTAAACGACCCTTTATTAATGATCTAGCTGAAAACCGATATATCCTACTTTCTAAGAAAGCAGTCATTTCAGGAGAGATGTGTTATTCTCAAAGACTTTGAACATCTCCACATCCTCGCATCCTGAAAAGAAATTCTTTGGACAAATTCATGGCCATTAGGGAACCTGTGTACCCCTCCTTAGTGCATTACTTCTATGCCAATTTGCTTTTGAGGGAAATCAAGTGAGATCTCGTGTTCTTGGAAGGATATTGACATTCTCCTATCCTAATTTGCTGATATCTGCATCTCTCCTCTAGAGGAGTTGATGTTTACACCTTTGATCTCCAAGATTTTGAATATCCGGACGGTGAGTCTGCGCTCACCGCTTCCACCTTGATTCACGGGAATGACAATCCCGGTTTGGTTAGGAATGAGGAAGTGAACAAGTTCACGTTCACCGCCCAAGTCCTAGCCAAATTGTGTTTTACAATATTTTGCCTAAATCTGGTGAGTATAGCAATGCCAGGGGTCCTGTTTCTCTAATCATCTATTGCCTTCTGAAAGGTATTAAGATTAATTTCTCACATCTCATTGCTTCTCACATGGCTTCTGATCAGATCCGCATGTTCGGTAGGCATTTGCCTTATGGAATGCTCATATCCTATCTTCTCAAACATTTAGGATTTGATCTTTCTTCGGAGACTCCCTCCGAACCCTCTGTGAACTTGGACTGCACCCTTTTGAAGAGGATGCAGGCTCAGATTCGTCGAGCCCCTCCTGAGCAGCCCTTTCTGTTCCAGTTCCAGGGTCTTCATCAGCCTCAGGGTCTCTTCGGCTCCAGGGACTTCCTCTGCTCCCGGTCCATCTTTATCTCCTGAGTTCCAGTCCTTTATTTCTTCTGAGATTCGCTCTCAGATCCAGGAGCACCAGTCTTGGATTGAGCAGCGGATTGAGCAGCGTGATGCAGCCCTTCGCGCGGAGATGGACTCGCGCTTCCAGGGAATTCGCAATGACATGTCTTACTTTGCGAACGCCATGAGATTCGTGGACTCGCAATTTGAGACACTATTTGCGAAATTCGATATGCTTGGTCCAGATCCCACGACCATTGCTCGTCCTCTTCCATCCTCCGGCCCTCCATTTCCTGCCAGAGACCCGGCAGCTGTTCCACCTCCACAGCTAGGCGTTGCTGGCATCGATCCAGAGGAAGCAGGTCATCCTTCTTCTGATGAGGATGATGATGATGATGATGAGACGATGGCAGAGGGTGACGCTGAGGAGAGTTCGTCTGAGGAAGACGAAGCTGCTGGTGACAAGTGACTCCCTTATTTGATGATGTCAAAAAGGGGGAGAATTATTGAGAGAGACTTGTATTTTGTTTGTACTTGACACTTATATTTGTGTTGTACTGGTATTATGTGTTTATGTTTTGGACATCTTTTTATGGTGGACATGTATCCTTGTGTTGTTGTGGACATGAGTTCTTATATTTATGTTGTGTTTTTATAAAAACGTGTTATCTTTTTTATGACATGAGTACCTTTTGGCATGGACATGAGTATTGTGGATTATCACTTGCTATTTAACATTTGTGATATTTGTAATATTTATCTATGCCTGAGTATGATATCTTTATATGCATGTGTTGAGGAGGAGCTTCATTTGAAGTCTCTACCCAAAATATTTGTGATAACTATATATGTTTTGTCATCATCAAAAAGGGGAGATTGTTGGCCAAAGGCCATTAGCCCAATATCCCGATGAATATTTTGATGATAACAAACCATATTTAGTTATGTATTTAACAATTTGTTTAAAAGAATTTCAGGTTCAAAACAAGTTGACTTGACGGCTCCACTATCAAGACTCACAAGTTTGGACGCCGCTAAAGATTTGCATTCCCAAGCCAAGCACAATAGAAAGTTTCGGAATCAAGACATTGAAGAAAAGACCAAAGAATTGTATTTTTCTTTTCTTTTAGATTCTATGTCAAAACCTAGATGTTAGAAGTAGATTTATGGGATTGTCACTCACACACATTTTAGTTTGCTTCATGGCTTCAAAAAGAATTTCAATTTCTATTTCCAACTTAGTTTTAGAGTTAACATGTTTTGGAAATTAGTTTAGAAACTTTAAGTTTTGGAAAAACGATTTTTGGAAAAACAAGTTTTTATCAAAGAGAACCTTTATCAAAATGTTTTAACATGTTAGAGTAGTGACTTATGATCATACTCCTATTTTTATAAGGTCCAAAACCTCAACCAAAAGACCAAAACCAAAAACCCAAGTGCTGGTTTCTGCAGAGTCTGATTTTTCAGATCTGACAGAAGCCTGTCGACCGCCCGGGTCGACCGACGTGCACGCTGTGCATGTGTGCACGTCGGCCGACCGCTCGGGTCGACCGGGGCACTTACAGTCTCTCTGTTTGTTTGGGTCGACCGGGGCGGTTGACCGTTGTCCCCCAACGGTCAGAAATATGACCGTTGGCGGTCGACCGTCCGGGTCGACCGGCAGCTGTCAGAAAAGTCTGACAGACTCCAACAGCTATATTTTTCTGCCTGTTTTTGTTGGGATCTCCACCCAATGAATTTCTCCACCTCTTTTACCCTGTCTTCCATCCCCTATAAATAGGTGGTCACTTCAACATGATTAGACAACAATTTACAACATATTTTCATAAGTTTTTCAAGCCTTCTATTTGAGAAAAGATTTTCAAAGTCAAAATTTCCATACACCATTTGAAGCCTATACCTCTACTTCACTCTAGATATTTGCACTACACAATCCCAAACTCTACATCTACATATTGGTTATAGGATTGTGCTAAGTGAGCTATTTGTGATCAAGTGTGATCATTTTCTTCTTGAGCGAAGTTGTAGAGGCATCGGCCTCAAGCGAGCGAGTGTGCTCCGGTGGTGTTGCGGCATTACGAGAGATCGGACAAGTGTGTCCTTGTATTGGCGATCCAGTGGGATCAACAATAGTGGAAATCCTTCAAGTGTGAGGCGGGGACGTAGAGCGTGGCTCGAACCTCGGAAACATATACTCGTGTTTGCGTTTGCTCGAATTTTCTCTAAACTCAAACTCTTTTATTTCTTGCACTATTTATTGTGTTTATTATTGCTAGTCTTTTAATTTGAGCAATTTGTTAGTAGAATTTTTATTTCCGCATTATTGTCATATTTCATATAGCCATCACCTATTCACCCCCCTCTAGGTGATTTCACATATCACACAAGAAATGTCAAAAGCAAACAAAGAAAAACAAATAAATAAACAAATAAAAGAAAAAAATCTAACCTAAGTTAGGGTAGATCGTAGACCTAAACGACTCCTAACTAGTTAGGCTGTCCATGGGGGATATATTGCCGAATCTGACCACAAGTTAATTGGCCAAGTAGGGACAATATTGGTGAGAGGTATTCGTGCTTAAAAGCAACATGCCTAATTAAGCCAAACCACCAGCCTTCGGGGTTTCGCCCCTCAATCCCCAACCTTTGACACCGATTTGACAAGAGTCAAATTCTAATCAACTTCCCCCCTAGGTCATTCTCCTATATGAGTCCAAGTCCTAGGACCAACGTTTACTAAGTTTTACTTAAGTTCAAGTTAGTGAGTGAGGAGATTGTTTGTGGGATAAGGGAAGGTAATGACTTCCCTACCTATCTTGTTTATAGGACAAGCCCTTAAATCAATTTAGTGCAATGTGTATATGAAAAGCAACACTTAAGAAATGTAAACAATTCAAAAGTGTTCCTATATTATATGCTATGCACACGTACCTTTGCTTCAGCACTCTTCAACAATAATGTAAAATGTAAACGAATTAGACACGTGATGTAAAGTCTAAACCGTTTTTAGCATTTAACAAACATTAATTTACTGTTGAGATTAGAAAGTATGTACAGTGAGTTAAACAGAAAATAAATGGTATAAAAATTTAGCTTTACAATTTAACCAACCTGTAAAAAATATATGTTATTAGTTCACTCAGATTGCTGGGTGAATGCAGCAAATCTGAGGGCTTCTGAGCTCTGCTTTCTTGAGTAGAGTGCAGGGCCATTTATATGTCCAATGCAGCAAAAATTTTCTTAATATCTATCACTGCACACCTAGAACAAAAAAGAAAGTTAACCAAAAATGTAAATTTTAAAAGAGAATTACTTACCGTCCCTCCCCCGGCAACGGCGCTAAAATTTGATTGAGGTTAAAACATACATAGAAAATACAGAATTTCAGAACTTTATAATAGAAATGTGCAAGTTCTCAATACTACCGAGATAGCAAATGGCTATACGGATCGTGAGCCACAGGGTGGAACTAGCGATGGAAGCTTTTAAATAAGTTCATTTTTTTTTGAGTTTACAAAAATATGTTAGAAATTTCTTCTCAGTTTTAGAAAAAGAAAACAAAAAGTTAAATTAGAAGATGTGAAGAAGATGGTAAAAAAAAGATGATTGTGATGTTGTTGTTGTTTTATTTACAAAAGCAAAGGAAAAAACTAAATAAAGAGGAGAAGCCTAGTTTTGTACTAAAATTCTAAACTAAGAAGAATAAAAAAAAAACTAAAAATTTTTACTTACCTCTTTTGTGCTCATACACCTTGGATCCATCGCTACGACTTACCTAGTCTTTGAAGGCGATCAAGCATGGCGTATAGGATCTTCCCCATTCCGATCTACACTACAAATAAAAGAGCAAGTTAAACTAGTAAAAAAATGATTATTCATCACCATAAGCGATCAAGGGTACTCGCAATGGCGAAGCAATCTTGAGACTATCGGATTCACTTTATTTGCAAACACATTAGCGAAAAGCAAACAAAACAAGAGTAAAAAAGAAAAAGAAATCTTGATTTGATTCAAATAACAATGAAAGAAAAAACTGACTTACACTGATGTCACCCTCAGTATAAGCTTGCTATCATTCCTCCATGAAACTCTTTATCCTCTCAGTTACATAAAAAATGAAAATTACATTAAAGAGAAAAAGAACATAAGTTAAACCTATACAAAAATTTATTCTATTTTCTGCTTCATCGTCCCTCTGCATCTGATGTGTGTGGCATTTATAGGATAGAAATGGATATGGAAATAAGTTTAAAGATAAGGGGAACTGACTATTTCTAAATCTGAATCCTTCCCTTATCTTCAAACTTGATTTGATGTGGATATTCAATTCTGATCTGCAGCTTATTGACGTGTTGATTTCTGAATATAACTTATCAAATGACAGAATTAGAAACAGTGATCAACGTAAAAGTTGTTTCCCTTTAAGTCTTATTTCTGAATCATCTTGAATTATCAGATTTGAATTCGGTAGAGAAACTTATGACTCAAACACAAAAAGGTATCCAGTCAGAATCCGAGTCTAAATTGCTTCATCTCATTCATTGATCTTCTCTCTATCCGTTCATCCTTTGGATTTTAAATTTCAACTTTAGATTTGACGATCTATCTTTTTATCCTCAGTGAAACTGATAGGGTCTTCTTATAATCCATTTTTCCTTTGAATTTGAATGATATTATCTCATCTGATATACCCGGTCTTCAGATAAGATTGCATTTAGGGCCTCTGGATTTGAATCGATCCTCTTTCTTTTAAACTTTTAGATTTAATTGGATAAATCTATCTATCTCTTTTTTCTTCCTTAATTACCCTACATGCCATTAAACATGAAAATACATTAATAGCAGAGTTTTTATTTAATTAAAAATACAAAAAATGTGACACATATGATATGAAAACATGCAACGCACGTGTGTGATCACCAACCCATGATTCCATCTGTGAAGTGAGTACCAATACCAATATTCTGGCCAAATTGCAGGAATTGGTTCTTGCATCTTTCAACATTACCAATTTGTACCTCCTTAATCTTCCTACCAGTCTGCTTCTCCATCATATCCTTCCACTTCACCAACATATCTAAGGATTCACACATTTGTCTCATGGGATATATCCAAATATTCCTAGATAAATTATCAATAAAAGAGACAAAATACCTATGACCTCCAAGTGATGCAGTCTTAGCAGGTCCCCAAATACTTACGTGAACACAATTAAGAAGACCTTCAGTGGTTAAGTAATGGTGCTGAATTTCACATTCTTCTTGTCCAGAACGTCGTGTTCACCCAATTTCATGTTGCAGGTAGATGCACCTTCCAATGGTCCCTTCTTTGCTGGAGCTTGTAAAGACTTTTCACCTCCGTGTCCGAGCCTCATCTGTCAGACCTGTGTGCAAAATATTATCTGAAGAAATAGAAGTTTTCACCTGCCCTGTAACTGTACTACCCTTCAAGTAGTAGAGATTGTTCCGACAGACGCCCTTCATAACCACCATTGAGCCTTTGGTCATCTTGAGAACACCATCTCGTATAGATACCACAAGACCTAATGTTTCTAAAGCACCAACAGAGATAAGATTCCTTTTAAGTTGAGATACATACCTCACTTCTTTCAATTCTCGTGCTATCCCATCATCCATCTTGATATGGACTGTACCTATTCCTTCCACATTACACGGATGATCATCACTCATGATAGTGAAACATCCATCTAGCTTCTCAAAACTAGAAAACCAGTCCCTGTTCGGGCACACATGATAGGTAGCTCCTGTATCTAATATTCACTCAGAATTATCTGAGAAACCAACAATAGAAGAAGTAACAGAGAAAGAAAATACCGATGAGTCTGAGTCCGATCCATCCACTTGTGAAGTACTGGCATGAGTACTGATCACTTGTGCGAGATTTGCCTCGGTCAACGAATCCTTCTTCTTACCTTTGACCTTCGAATAATCAACCTTCCAGTGCCCTAACTCCTTGCATAAGGTGCACTGATTCTTCTTCAGATATATGAAATATGATCTGGACTTCGATCTTTCCTAATCATCTCTGCCCTTCTGATTGGAACTCCTACCTCTTACCGCCAACACCTCTGCCGTTGTGCTCCCTGAAAAAGACAATCCGTTTTGCCTCCTTATTTCATAATTCGCAAGAGCAGCAGACACCTCATTGTAGTTAATGGATTTTCTTCCATAGATCAATGTAAGAGTAAAGGTCTCATACTCTTCTTCAGGAAGAGAATTCAATAGAATTACCGCCTTTTCTTCTTTATCGATCTCCACATTCACATTAACTAGGCTTGTAAGAAGCTTTGTGTAGATATTCATGTGTTAGTTAATGGAGTATCATCTCTTCATCTGGAAACGATAAAGCCTCCTCTTTAACTGCAAACCGCGATTCGACGCTTTCGTCAGATATTTTTCCTTCAAGATCTCCCACAGCTGTCTCGCAGATGTTTCATGTAACATATGATACTTGATGTCTTGTGTCAAATAAGACCTGATCAAGTCATACGCCATCCGGTTCATCTTGTCCCAATCCTCTTCAGTAGTAGAACTGCACTTTTTCTCCACCGTAGGGTGTCTTCGAGATTTGATGCCGTCAATGCATCCATCACCTCACATCTCCACATACCGAAGTTGTTCTTGCAGTCAAATTTCACCATATCAATCCTCAGCGGATGTGAATTCACAGATTTCACCGTAAATGTACTATCTCCAGCCATCTTCTCAACTGATTCCTCAAAGCAATACGAAAATAAACGGATTAGATCAAATAAATTAGATAAAGATAGGTTCTTTACCTCAAAGCGAAACCCTCGAAGAGTTCCGAAGCGATCTACTCATTCGAATTGATTCCTCGTGCAATCCAAGCGCTATTTTGAGATTGACACACGATCCCACAAATTGTCCCAACACTGCTCCGAGATCTACACACGATCTCCGCCAAACAGCAACCAATACTCTTAGAATCGACACACGATCCCACGATGAACCTAGGATGCTCTGATACCACTTGTTGCGCGTGGGGCAACAACCGATAAGGAATCCACCAATAGAGATTGATGCAGTCAGAGAAGTACTCACACAACAAGAATAGAGAAATAAAAGAGAAAATAAGCCAACACAATATTTAACGAGGTTCGGCAATTTTCCTACGTCCTCGGGTAAGGGAGAAAGAGATTTTATTGATTCAACAATCAATTATAACTTGTTCCTTACTTTAAGGAATTTCAAGAGAGATTTTCAGTGGGATACGATACATGAGGACTCTAGCCCATATTTATAGTCAGAGAGTCCCAGGGATTTAGAAAATCCTGATTGGATTCGACCCCAAAAAAGAAAAGGAGTCAGAACCCTAAAAGGAGAACAAAACGTGTCTGTCGGTCGACCAGGACCAACCGAGAGTTGGCTCATGTTAGTAGGTCGACCGTTCCGATCGACCGTTCCTTTGCCATGGTCGACCAGGCGGTCGACCGAGCCATATCTGTGCACATCGTGCACACCGGTCGATCGGGTTCTGTCTTGACTTGCTGCAAGCGCCGTTCTTGCTCCCTATGACTTCCGATATCTGCGCTATCTCCTCTATCTCCTCTCTCCTACACTATCCTATAGGAAATAGCTGGATGCCAGCTCTAGATAAATTAGTTTATCAACTTGCATAAACTAAAATATGCATAACTTTCATGTTCACGATGTCTAATTTTCTCGAGTGAGTCTCGTTTTCAAGATTACTTCACGACAAAATAATATCGCATGTTTAAAGTCCTTTCCACTGTACCAAAATTTTAAATTTATGATGAGAGTTGAGAGTGTTATATTTATATTCTAACAACATGCGTTTTTTACTGTAATCTCATACGGGGTGGCAATAGCTAAACTTTTTTATTTTGTTCTTTAGGGTAAGAGAAATATTTTAAGTCCCCACAATTTAATTAATATAGGGCATGTTTCCAGCAACTATGCGCCCCTTTACTCTAAAGTCATTCGTAGAAAAGACATGAGTGCACATGCTAAGTCCAAATTGCCTATAAAATAAGTCTACCTTCATAGACTTATTAGACTCAGCAAGCCATCTAGCTCTTGATGTCCCCAAGTACCAACACCAAAACGTTTGTGTGGCCCCTCAACCTTCCTTTGATTTTGGTAGGTATCTAGGCAAAAGCTAGCCAAATCCTCTCATAGGTCTTGCACACAAAAACAGGTACACAAAATCTCATGGGAGATATGGCAACATTATTGATGTTTGGATTAAGATACATAATCCAAAGTCTATCATGCATGCATGCATGCATGCTTATTGCCTACTGATTATTTTTCTTCTTTTTTAATGATATATTTCTACTAAATAATTAGTGTTTGCAAGGGACCCAAAGGCCCCAATCCAGCTGCTTAAAGTCACTTGAATGAGTCTTGTAGCTTGTCTGAAGTCTAGATCAATAGTAGAACTAGATGTATGCAGGGGACAAGCACCAACAAAAGCATGATTAGTTTAACTCCCCCACAATACTTTAGGGTATGAATCATTCATCTTTATCTGTCCAGCTTCATTGAAACCACAACTTAGAGTTATTTTAGCACTGTAGGATCTCCCATCATGTTCTGTAAAGATTCATGTTTGAAGTGTCAATGATTTTATGTCGATTTGTTAATGACCTGATGATTGGATCTCTTTATATATTCATAATAGGGTAAATTGCAGAAAACACCCAACACTATCATAGTTCAAACAAACAAAAAAAGCCACATGTACTATCAAATTCAAAAAAAAATAGCCTAACTTATTGTAAGATATGACAATAACTTCGCTTATTTAATTGAGTTTAGCGAATAACATGCTTATGCTAGTTAAAATATATATTTTAAAAAGTGCCCATCTATTATTTTAGATTTGATAAAGATTATAAAATATTACAATAACACAGAAACGTTTTACTGAATTTATAGTACATGAGGATTTTCTACTCATTTCAATAGTAAAGAATGTTTTTTACGAGACGCTCATGGAGAAGGTTTTTCGCAATTTACCCTTCATAACAATCCTAATCTCCATTCATACACTTAATGCCTACTGTGAACTTACCAATAATCACTTTATCCTAAAAGTTAAGCCAGCCATGGAGACAAGTTTAAAATGAATCTATAACCTCTCATTTGTGCTAAAATTAGCAGACAGTCAAAGTCGACAATCTTAACCACCCACCATTTTATTGTCAATTGTGATTCAACAAGTTGGTAATTAGCACGGAGTATATCCACGCATTGCATTTATAACTACTTTACACTCAAAAACATTACAATCATCCTAAAGTAATTGAACGGTTGTGATACCAAGATCTTGCTCCATGTAGAATGTCTTATTGGTAGAATCTCATCCACACCAGTTGGGCTTTTAGTGTGGGGCCGAGTTTTGAGAGAGCCCACTCAAACATTGGCCTTTCAAGACAAGCAGGCCAGTTTCTATAGAGGCTTGTGTGGGCCTAGAGTCCAATTCAGTAGCAAGTTTTTACCATTAAGCCAATCTAATAATGCAATGGTCTAAACTCCTGGCCCAACATTATCACCTGAAAGTTCATTTACAGGAGAGCTAATCTTGTCAAATTTCTGTGATTATTATTTCCATCCTGTTTAATTCCCACCCACAAACATTGTGGATTGATTACTTGAATTATGTAGAAGCTTACTCTATCTATCTTCTTTCGCGATAGAATACACAAGAAATTAGCTAGAATTGTGAAACACACAAGAATGATTTTTTTCAGCAGAAAAGAACCTTTGTGTTACCAAAAGAACAAAGGTTCTCTCCTCACAGTACATATCAAAATATACAAGCAGAAAAAACTTTCTAGCAAACCAGAAAGCCAAACTAAACTACCAGAAGAAATCCAGAAAACATAGAACAACTACACAAGCAACTGCTCAAGTGGTGACATATAGCTAGCATGTTCAAGAACCACAAATGCTTGCTTGCTCTTGGGTCTGATGAGACTAGACCCCGACTTGCTTGCATCGGCGGAGCGAGTCCTCGGCATCCAGTGACGTAGACGAAGAGGGCGACTGTGGCAACAACAAGGGCAATATATTGACCTTCGTTACCTCGTCTGAAAAATGCTCTAGTTTCTTTAAGAGATGCATGGAACCAACGGCACACTCGATCCATTATTTTGTACTCTCAGTGCTCCTGACTGCATAGATACTAGAATGCAAGTCGCTCTGACAGTGAATTTTCAGAATCAATCTCGACTTTGGATGCCTATGGGTATAGGTAAATTTTTGTTTGAGAGAACAATGTGACCAATTTCAAAATAACTTGAATGATGATGTTACTTGAGGCTACATACTTGGACAGAGGAGTGCAGAGGGAATTCAATATTAAAAGAGTTGTGGAAAATTATCAGTCAAGTCTAAAAATCTTCTTTCTATTGTGTTAATCCTTTTCTTAATAAAAGTTATTCTTCTTTGTTTTTTTTAAGTCCTCTAATATTTCTCCTCATTTGTATTCCATCTCAGTTCTGTAATAATCCTACACACAGACTTCCATTGTCCTGACAAATTTGGTATCATCTCCCATGGAACTTTAAGAACTTGTTAAAGGCAATTGTGAAGAACAAGGAGATTCGACTACACTGTCATCACAGATATCATTAAAGCAAAAGGGATAAAACGAAGAACATAAAGCTTTTGGGTTACTGTATCATTCTGTGTTCTGATAAAAATAAAATAAAATTTTATGTACAAGAAAGAAGGTAAAAAAGAAATAAGTAAAGCAATTACTTCTTTTTTTGTACAACATAAATGAGAAATTTTTATCTTCTTTTTTCTTATAAACTTTATTGCAATTTGAAGATAGTTATAGCGATTCTAGTAAAGCAACAAGAAGGGTTGCATTCCTTTTCTTCTTTTATTTCTCATGAAATCACTGCCACTTCAGTTCTCTTTATAAACTATCAATTATAATAAGATATTGAGAAGATGAAGGAAAGATTTTGAGCCTTCTTTTAATTTTGAAGAGAATAATTGTAAGAGAAATAGATGTTGTGCGCGCAATCCAATCACAACAACCAATCAATAGAGAATCCCAAGATCTCCAGCACAAGAACAACCCAAAAACAATCACACGAAGAACACACAAATCACAAAGACAAGATTTAACGAGGTTCGGCCAACGTGCCTACGTCCTCGGGGTAATCAATGGAGAGATTAATATTAGGAAGATGATTACAATAGCTCTTGGTCTCTTTGAATGCAAGAGAACCCCTTTGCTATCTCTTTTCGCAGGTTCTTAGTAAACCCTAGAATCAACATAGGCTTAAATACCTCATCAAGCGGATCAGCAGATTAACCCAAAAACTCGACTGTCGGTCGACCGGGACGGTCGACCGACTACCTGCTTCCTCTCCCGGTCGACCGGAACGGTCGACCCAGAAAACCCGAGAGTTGGGTTGATTACAGTCAGTCCCTTCCGGTCGACCGGGCCGGTCGACCCAGAAAACCCGAGAGTTGGTTCCTGCAGTCAGAGCACTTCGGTCGACCGGGCCGGTCGACCGCCCAAAGCTCTGTGCATGCTGTGCACGTCGGTCGATCGGACCGGTCGATCGACCCTGCCTGATTCTGCTGCTGCTGCTGTTTTCTGCTGCTGTTCACTTTGCCTTCCGTCGTCGACTTCCTTGGCGATCTCCTCGACGCGACCCATGGCAATCCAGCAATCCAGTCAGGTTCCTAGGTAATAATCTCTCTCTTTCCAATAATTCTCCACCTCGGCGAAGATTTCAAATCTGAGCCGAACTCCAACGAACCCCAGTCCATCACCTGGTGAAATCGACACACAATCTCGGCGAAATCGACACACGATCTCGGCTTGCGCGCACCGGTCGAAATCGACACACGATCTCGGCAAAATCGACACACGATCTCGGCTTGGAATCTTTGACTCATCTATTCCTGAAAAACATCGCACATGCCTTCCCTGCACTTCACCTTAGGAGAATTTCCATACCTGCCGATCACTAACCGTGGCTCCCTCTCCGCAACTTCACGACCTCACGAAGACTTCCTTATGAGCCAACACTGACTCTCCACTGACTAGCTCTATCTAGTCTACCTGTCTTCCACTGACGGTCCAAACAAGTCTACGTAGAGCCCACCAACATCATCGGCTTCAACTGGATGCTCACTCCTCCTTATGCAAGCTCAACATCTTCTCACCGGAAGATCACATGTTCATCGAGACTACAACACCTCACCTCTCCGTGAAGTCCAACTGGCCACAAGGCTTCACCTCTACGTGAAGCCTCTCCACCTCTACGTGAAGCTCCAACGGCACAACTCTTCATCTCTACGTGAAGATCTAAACAGCTTCTCGAGAACCCAAATAGCTTCATAAGAGTTGCATCACCAAATGGCTGCGCCTTTACGGCTGCCTACGTACCTTTGCCCAAAAGGATCAAGCGAACCGTAGTTCATTCGAATGAGCTTCAACAAGCTCAAATTATGGTACCTGTATCTGCAGCAGCAAACCTGTCAGACCGAGTCATATGAACCTCTTCCTGATCATCATGGAGGACAACGGCCTTCAACTTCAGCTTGTCGATATCACAAGCTTGAGATCCATGCTTCTTTAACCACGACCGTGGTTTCACCTTAGTTCCATTTGCTGCAAATAACTCGACATCCTCAACAATGTCGTCAACCTGTTCAGCATCACCTTTGGTATCATGAACTCCACCCGGTGTCACCTCCGCTGAAGTATCCTTTGATGCCGAACCAACTGGAGATGATGAGTAGCATCAACCTCCACCCGCTGCAATCCTTCCTTGGTCTCCGTCCTCTCCACCTGCTGAGAGACAGTGGACTTCACTACTGAAGCCTCTCCAAATATGACATGTCTGCTCATCATGATTTTCTTGTCTTCGGGGTCCCACAACCTGTAGCTGTTTCCCTTGACGTCCAAGTAGACAAACCTCTTTGCCCGCGGATTCACCTTGCCACTCTTGGCACTGAAGTAAGCCGGACTTCCAAATTCCCGCAGCATACCATGATCTTGAGCAAATTTTCCAGACCAAATTTTCAATGGAGCTTTACCTCCTATCACAGTCGATCGATTCTTGAGATGGCTAGCATACTCAGTCGCCTCAGTCCAAAGCGACTTGTCCAATCCTGCATTAGACAACAATCTCCGAACCTCCTCCAGCAAGGGACGGATTACTTCCTTAGCCAACCCATCTGTTTCTGTTGAGAAGTGAGTAGCAATCCCTGTGTTCTGGCAAATTGTAGGAATTGGTTAATGTCTATTCCAACATTACCAATATGAAGCTCCTTTATCTTCCTACCTATCTGCCTCTCCATTTTTCTTCTCCACTTCCTCAACACATCTAGGGCTTCACCCCTTTTTCTCATTGGATATATCCAAACTTGCCTAGATGAACAATCAATGAACGAGACAAAGTACCTGTGACCTCCAAGCAATGCCGTCTTAGCAGGTCCCCATACACTCACGTGAACACAATCAAGAAGACCTTCATTGTGGTGAGTATTGGTGCTGAATCTCACCGTCTTCTTGTCCAGAACGCTGTGTCCACCTTCCAACTTGCAGGTAGCAGCACCTTCCATGGATTCCCTCTTTGCAAGAGCTTGCAAAGACCTTCCATCTTCGTGTCCGACCTTTCCCTGCCAGTCCTCCGGGCCAGCATCATCTGATGAACTTGAAGTCTCCACCTGATCTGTAATCGTACTACCCTTCAAGTAGTAGAGATTGCCTCGGCGGACGCCCTTCATCACCACCATCGAGCCCTTGATCATCCTGAGATCGCCATCTCGAACAGATATCACCATGCCCGATGCTTCCAAAGTTCCCACAGAGATTAGATTTCTCTTCAACTGAGGTACATACCTCACTCCTTTCAGCTCCCTTTCCATCCCATCAAACATCCTGATTCGGATTGTACCTACACCCTCCACGCTACATGGGTGATCATCGCCCATAACGACCGAACACCCCTCCAGCTGCTCAAAGTTGGAAAACCAGCCCCGATTAGGGCACGCATGGTTGTTGTACCTGTATCCAGAATCCACTCATCTTTCCATGAGTTACCAATAATGGGAGAACTGACTGAAAACGAGAAACCTGACGAGTCCGAATCTGCTCCATCCACCTGTGACCTGCTCCTCTGAGTATTCGTCACTTTTGCAAGATTTCTTTCAGCCTTCGACTCCTTCTTCTTCCCCTTGAACTTTGGACAGTCCACTTTCCAGTGCCCTATCTCTCGGCAGAAAATGCACTGATCCTTCCTCAGATCCCTATAGCCCGACCTGGACTTCGATCTTCCTCTCACCTCCTTGCCCTTCCGCGATGAACCTCTGCTTCTTACTTCCAGTGCCTCCGCCACTGAGCTTGACTGTGAAGGATGCCTCTCATTCTTCCTTGTGTCATAACTCATCAATGCAGACGACACCTCATTATAATCCAAGGTCTGCCTTCCATTAATGAAGGTCAGTGTGAATGTCTCGTACTCCTCTGCAGGAAGTGAATTCAGAAAGATGACCGCCTTATCTTCCTCTTCTACCACGACATCCACATTTATCAGATCTGTAAGAAGCTTTGTGAATCGGATGATGTGCTCATTTACTGTGTTCCCCTTCTTCATTCGAAACTGATACAGCTTACTCTTAAGCTGCAACCTAGACTCCACGCTCTTAGTCAGGTATTTCTTTGCAAGGGTGTCCCACAGCTTCTTTGCCGACGTCTCATGTTGTGCAAGATATTTGATATCTTGCGACAAGCATGAACGTATCAAGCCACATGCCGATCTATTCATCTTCGCCCACTCTTCATCAGTGGTCGTGTTCTTCTTCCTCTCCAATAAGAGAGTGTCTTCGAGGTTTGATGCATTCAGCGCATCCATAACCTCGCATCTCCACATGCCGAAATTGTTAGTCCCATTAAACTTAACAACTTCAATCCTTGGGTGAGAGTTCATTGTCTTAGCTGAAACTATTTCTTCTGCCATTGAGATTTTTCCTGATTCTCTATCTATGCGGAAGATCAACTAACTTGAAATAGATCTATACACAGATAAAAATATGATTTTTACCTGTCCCTTGAAACCCTAGATCGAGTTTCTTACCAGATCTACTCCACCACGGATTCAACGAGCCCTCCTTGAGTCCTTCTGAGATCGACACACGATCTCCTTGAACACCCAATACCTCAGATCTGAGATCGACACACGATCTCCACCGGATCCGATCTCGAGCCCTCCGAATCCTCAGAAATCCCAAAGAGCAACCTGGATGCTCTGATACCACTTGTTGTGCGCGAAATCCAATCACAACAACCAATCAATAGAGAATCCCAAGATCTCCAGCACAAGAACAAACCCAAAAACAATCACACGAAGAACACACAAATCACAAAGACAAGATTTAACGAGGTTCGGCCAACGTGCCTACGTCCTCGGGGCAATCAATGGAGAGATTTATATTAGGAAGATGATTACAATAGCTCTTGGTCTCTTTGAATGCAAGAGAACCCCTTTGCTATCTCTTTTCGCAGGTTCTTAGTAAACCCTAGAATCAACATAGGCTTAAATACCTCATCAAGCGGATCAGCAGATTAACCCAAAAACCCGACTGTCGGTCGACCGGGACGGTCGACCGACTACCTGCTTCCTCTCCCGGTCGACCGGAACGGTCGACCAAGAAAACCCGAGAGTTGGGTTGATTACAGTCAGTCTCTTCCGGTCGACCGGGCCGGTCGACCCAGAAAACCCGAGAGTTGGTTCCTGCAGTCAGAGCACTTCGGTCGACCGGGCCGGTCGACCGCCCAAAGCTCTGTGCATGCTGTGCACGTCGGTCGACCGGACCGGTCGACCGACCCTGCCTGATTCTGCTGCTGCTGCTGTTTTCTACTGCTGTTCACTTTGCCTTCCGTCGTCGACTTCCTTGGCGATCTCCTCGACGCGACCCATGGCAATCCAGCAATCCAGTCAGCTTCCTAGGTAATAATCTCTCTCTTTCCAACAATAGGTTCCATCTTTTTTTCTAAAAAAATAAATAGTAAGAGAAATTGGAAAGGTTTAATGAGACAAACAAGAGTGATGGGAGAATTATAAAAAACTAAACCGAAAAAACTTAAACTGGGAAAGTATAAACTGGTGATTTTTATAGTCGAGGGAGGCAAATGCAACTCTTAAAGGTGGGGACAAACTACAACTTATCTTTTTACGAAATAGTTTACTAGTTTATTGAAAATCAATGGCTCATAACTCCTCCAGAGATTTTTCTTTGAAATAATTTACTAGTTTTTTAGTTGGGTTGACTAGGCTTCATGTATATACATTAGGCTTGAGTTTGTGTATGGATGATTGGGCCTCACTTGGGTGTACCATTGTAATCTATATTGAGTTACAATATGAGATGTCCTCTATTTAGGGTTGTGCTATCTATCGTACTTTATTCAGTTGGATCAAACTATGTTTGATGATGGTGAGGGTGAACCCTTCAATTTTATACACCACCAAGATCCAATAGATGTTGAAGACTTCCATACAGCTAGACATAGAAAATTTTAGGGCTAGGCCAAGCTCTTATTACCATGTAAAATACCTATCAAAATTAGGTTGTCGATGTGGTTAACAAGTCTCTTTCTTCTTTCTGCTTCTTCATCTTGTGAACCAAGATTTACATGGTCCCCCATTTAACTTGAGATATCACATTGTTTGTATATGGCTAAATCACATAAACTACCATAAACTTCTCACATTATAGCAGAAAAGTACCACGTATTTTAGAACAACAAAGTATTTTAATTTTTTTCTATTATTTTTAAAAACTTGTTGGCCCAAAGGCCTATCACCCTAGTTTTGATGATGATCAACTCATGAAGTTATGTTTACTAATGATCTTGTGTTTAATTAGTGACAGATTCATTATCAAGATCTTAGTAGGTGCATAGCTCAACAAAGGATAAAATGTCAAGATTTGGAGTTAGCACGTGTGATCCAAGGAGCTTTGGATCAAGCTTGGACCAAGTCAAGAAGATGAGAAGCCTTCAAGAGAAGACTTCAAGAAGATGAAGACTTGTGTCTAGGTATAAGATTTTGTTTTTGTTTTAGTTAAAAATATAAAGGATAGAGTAGTTGGTGGATTGCTCAAGTACATATACACACAAACTCTTGATTTAGTTTTGTTTTTACAAAAGATTTTTCATTTTGGAAAAATACAAGTTTGGTTTTTGGTGTTTCTCATATACTTATCTTTTAACCAAAACCATATTTAGAGCTTAATGCCAAAACATAGATATTTCATCTTGATTGTGTAGTGGATCATATCCATACACACTATGCCTTAAAATGAATTATAATATCTTGTTTTTGTATTTGAAGATGTTTTGGAAAAACAAAGTTTAGAAAACATGTTTTAGAAAATACAGTTTTTATCATGAGCGAAATATTTCCAAGTTACAAAAATACTCCAATCTTTTATAACATGCCTTGATTTTATGCAATCATGTTTGTTTATCAAAGTATATTGGTAAAACTATTTTTGTAGATTTTTAAGTATTTTATGGGATTTTATTTGAGCCAAAAAGACAAACTTTTTAATCCCAGAAAACTGTTTCAGGCTTCGTATAAGTCGACTTGCTTCCTTTATAGTCGACTAATACTGAAGTCGGCCGACCGGACCGGTCGACCGACGTGCACAGATGTGCACGCCTTTGTGCACTGGAGGACGGCCGACCGTACGGGTCGACCGCTCTAGAGAGCTCTGCTCTCTGGAAAGTTCGGTCGACCGTACGGGTCGACCGACAGAGAGTTCGACTCTCAGCTCCAGTGGGTCGGTCGACCCAGGCGGTCGACCGTGGCTCCAACGGTCGGATTTCTGACCGTTGGCGGTCGACCGCTCGGTCGACCGGCAGGCCTGACAGACCCCAACGGCTAGTTTTTGACAGCCTATAAATTTGGGGGTTTGGTCATTGTTTTGAGCCAAGATTTTTGAGACCTTTAGAGCCAGTTTTTCCTATTCTTTCAGAAGAGTTTTTCTCCACAAAATAGAGAGCTAATACTTCCAATCAAAAGGGGAGTTTTATTTAGAGTGTGTTAAAAGAGATTTCTTGAGTTTTTCACCATAGCTTTCATCCTTGTTTTCTCACACAAACACTTGAGCTTTCCATTGCTATATCTACCTATAGGAGTGTTGTAGTGAGATTGTTTTTAGGTGATCAAAGTGTTGTGATCACCAAAGATCTTTTCTTTGTTCCTTTGAGGAGGCGGACATGTGTGTCCGTGTTGTTTTGAGTTCGGGTGCGGACTCGGTTGTTTTGAGGTGCGGCCTCGGCGAGCTAGTGAGCTTGCGTGTGTACGAGACTAGGGAGTCCGAGGGCTTGTAGGTGTTGCGGCACCGAGGAGAGATCCATTGGGATCTTGCATAGTGGAAATCCTTCGTGTGTCGAAGGCGGGGATGTAGAGCAAGTGTGCTCGAACCTCGAAACATACCCTTGTGTTTGCGATTGCCTTTTCTCTCTCTCTCTCTCCCTTACTTGTTTATATCTTGCATTCAATTATTGTCTTTACATTTATATGCATGATATATTCCTTGTGCTCTTATTGATATATTGTTTGGGATTGTTTGCTAACACTTGTATTCAATCAAGAGAGCCAAC
Source organism: Agave tequilana (assembly GCA_038442645.1). NCBI lineage: Eukaryota > Viridiplantae > Streptophyta > Magnoliopsida > Asparagales > Asparagaceae > Agave > Agave tequilana. The sequence continues at coordinate 308,102 of JAVJIF010001174.1, read as the reverse complement.
GCGGCACCTCAACCCATTCAAGGGGAATCTAGAGGAGTTTGTCCAGAGCCCTTCACGGGGAATTCGGCAACACTCTTTGGTTATACGTGGTGTTTAGTGTAAAAGTTTTAATTAGGTCATAATTGTTTTTAGCTTCCGCATTATTAGGCATTAAGTGACCATTAGATTGCCATCACCTAGTCACCCCCCTCTAGGTGAGTCTTCAATTGGTATCAGAGCTTGGTACTCTGATTTGGTCTAACAACCTAGAGTTAAAGATCCTCATTTTTAGGCTAATCACATATTTTGTACACACACCATGGACTTCATGTCACCACCCATGTTTGACATTGTTAACATCCATATATGGAAGGTGAAGATGTCCTTGTACCTCAAAACCCTAGGCATTCATGTTTATCTTGTCACTACTAATAATGCATATTGTTTAAATGGTAAGAATATTGAGGCTAATACAAAAGCCCTACATGCTTTAAGATCTACCCTAAATGATCATTATTTATCTAGGGTTGCTAATCTTGATTTGGCTTTTGTAGTTTGGAACATCATCACCTCCCTTGGCGAAAAGGATCTATACTATGCCGGGAGCGATTCGGACGTTGGAAGCGACACCTCCAACGTGTGCTATATGGTCCAAGGGGATAACCCCCTTGAGGTAAACACCGAATCCGATGATGAGGACATGTCATATGATGAGCTATCTACTTTTTGTCATCTATTGCTTGAAAAATATGACATGATTAAAAAGGAAAATAAAAATTTGAAAAAGAACATTGCTTGCATGCATATAGAACAAGATTCATTTAAATCTAACATTGCATGTTTAGAAAAAGATAATAAAAATTTGAAAAAGAATTTTGATGCCATGCTTAATGAAAAAGATTCATTAGAAAATAAAATGGCATGCTTAGAAAAGGAAAATAAAGATTTGAAAAATGAGAATGTTTCCTTGCTTTCTAAATTGAATGATTATGTGAAGGGAACACTACTTTGAAAAAATAAAATTGATTTGGTGGAAAAACAAAGAGAAATTGTTTTTCAAGAAAATAAATCTTTGAAAAGAAAAATTTGTGAAAAAGAAAAAGATTTTGTTTCACAAAAGAAAAAGAAAAATGATCATATATCTCATCATGCTTTACATGCCACCACTAATGAGATAAATATGTTGAAAAATAAAATAGATAGTTTGAGCTCTAATTTGAGCACATGTGCATTCAATCATACTAAATTGGAGTCTTTATTTTCAAAGAAACAAACTCCATCCTTTCATGCACATCATCATGCTTATGTTGCACACCATAATCATACTCACACACATAAGCATACTAAGGTGTACACTTGTACACATTGTGGCCGCAAAGGCCATTTAGCAAAATTTTGTTATGACAAGTTGCATCATTTTAATTTTGCTAATAAAAATGTTTGGGTTCCTCAACACAATGCTAACCCCCGTGGACCCAAGAAAAAATGGGTACCAAAACTCCCACCCCATGTTTTTGATGTAGGTGAGGGTTCTCTCAAGACGTGAGAGATTTGGTGCCTTGATTGTGGGTGCACTTGAACTAAAAGGACACATATTTGGAGCACCGCTATTAAGGGAGTTTTGGTGGGACAACCACCATGTTTGGAGCTTTGGAGTTGGTAACAATCTCTAAACTCCCATTTTATTTATGTACATGCTAGTTCATTTATAATATTTTGAGCATGTTCATGTTTTATGATTTATTGTGCTTCATGTGGTATGAACTAGTTTAAATGTAGATTTTATCAAAGCTTGCATGTATACATGTACAAATAGTGAGTTACATTTGATTTATATATGTTTGCACTTCATGCTCATTTGTACCCACTTTATGCACATGTATAGGCTAGTTTTGATGATTCTTTCATTTATCCATGTTTTGCCAATTTTCATGTCTTTACTTCATGTATATGTATTTTTAATTCAAATTTAATAAATATACATGTATACCCGTGAGTCTCTTGCCTTCATGCAAACACTATTAATAGACTCGTTTTATGTTTGGGATATGTATGTGTATTGTTAGGATTGGATAAATCATACATATACCTAGAAGTGTGCTTTGTTTTAATGAAAAATGAATTTTCATGCTTGTTTGTTTAAAAAAAAATTTTAAAAAAAATTTATACTCAAACTTTTTGAGCCTCAATGTCTATTTTCATGAAAATGCTATTTACATGACTTTTGAACACTCACACTTTATTTCTTTTGTCATGACTTTGATTCATGAACACTTTTATGAGCTTAATCGATCTTGAGTGTAAAACTTTGTGTATTTAGTCTTGATTCATGAAAAGCATATGATTTCATGTTTTTGAAGGATCTTTAACTAGTTTTTCAAAAATTTATTTCAACTAGTTATTGTTCCTCATTTGGTAGTGATTTTCAATGCTAAAATATTTTCAAATCTATCTTTGAAAACCCCTACCTTCGATGGGAGGATGGATGAGCGATTATGCCTTGTATGATTCATTGAAAATCTTCTATCTTGAGCATATGAAGGGTGGTAGGTTATGAGTTATACACTTGATCTTATTGTTATGTTAATTGGTATCATTGGACTCTTTCAATTGGTATCTAAATTGATAATTTTTGTATATACTCATACTTTGTTTTCTTATATATGTATGTATCAATGTCAATTGGTATACTCATTTCATACATATATATGAGTTTCATGTGCTTAACTTTCAATTGGTTCACATTTTTAAAAGCACAAAGTTTATGATGAAAAATAAAAATTTTGAGCATTATGTTTATCATTGATATCAAAATGCTTCAACTTCATATTTGTTAAATTTCAATTGGTATCAATATGTTTTATAATAATGATTATTTTCAATTTGGTATCTTAAAATTTGATTGTTTTACAAGAGCTCTGATACCTTTAAAAATTTGTTTAAGAAAAATTAAAAAAAAATGTTTTGGTATGTATTTCCTATATGCAAGGAGAGCTTAACATCTCTTCTACATATAGATTCATGTTGAGTATATTATAAATTGAGGAGCTTGACAACTCTTCTTTATATGATATACGTGTGTAGGGGGAGCTTCACATCTCCTCTTATGCATTACATAATATGTGTTATGTAAGTTAGGGCTTATCATCCCTTCTTCATGTAATGCATATGTGTAGGGAAGCTAACTTAGCGTCTTCCTCTTCATGAATGTATATCGCATATAAATCTTTATTGATTGATTTGTATTACCCCTTCTTGATCTCTTTGTTTTTGAAAAAAAGGGGGAGTAAAATTTGTTGATTGTGTTTTTACCCTTTTGTTGATGATTGACAAAAAGGGAGAGAAAGATTTTGAGTTTATATGCATACTTGTGTTTAGTTTTCTCATGCATACCAAATAAACAATAGATATACATAATAAGATTTTATGTTTATGCATATATATTTTGTTTTGCAAATAGGAGAAAAAGAATTTGATATGTTTTATCTCCATACATTTGCATACATATTTATGAGCTTCATTGTCATATATTATTATTTATGTCTATGCATGAGTTAAGGGGGAGCTTCTTTGAAGCTTTACTTTAATCCATGCATATATAACTTCATGTGTTTTGTCATCATCAAAAAGGGGGAGATTGTTGGCCCAAAGGCCTATCACCCTAGTTTTGATGATGATCAACTCATGAAGTTATGTTTACTAATGATCTTGTGTTTAATTAGTGACAGATTCATTATCAAGATATTAGTAGGTGCATAACTCAACAAAGGATAAAATGTCAAGATTTGGAGCTAGCACGGTGTGATCCAAGGAGCTTTGGATCAAGCTTGGACCAAGTCAAGAAGATGAGAAGCCTTCAGGAGAAGACTTCAAGAAGATGAAGACTTGTGTCTAGGCATAAGATTTTGTTTTTGTTTTAGTTAAAAATGTAAAGGATAGAGTAGTTGGTGGATTGCTCAAGTATATATACACACACACTCTTGATTTAGTTTTGTTTTTACAAAAGATTTTTCATTTTGGAAAAATACAAGTTTGGTTTTTGGTGTTTCTCATATACTTATCTTTTAACCAAAACCATATTTAGAGCTTAATGCCAAAAACATAGATATTTCATCTTGATTGTGTAGTGGATCATATCCATACACACAATGCCTTAAAATGAATTATAATATCTTGTTTTTATATTTGAAGATGTTTTAGAAAAACAAAGTTTAGAAAACATGTTTTAGAAAATACAGTTTTTATCACGAGCCAAATATTTTCAAGTTATAAAAATAGTCCAATCTTTTATAACATGCCTTGATTTTATTCAAGCATGTTTGTTTATCAAAGTATATTGGTAAAACTATTTTTGTAGATTTTTAAGTATTTTATGGGATTTTATTTGAGCCAAAAAGACAAACTTTTTAATCCTAGAAAACTGTTTCAGGCTTCGTATAAGTCGACTTGCTTCCTTTTTAGTCGACTAATACTGAAGTCGGCCGACCGGACCGGTCGACCGACGTGCACAGATGTGCACGCCTTTGTGTACTGGAGGACAGCGGACCGTACGGGTCGACCGCTCTAGAGAGCTCTGCTCTCTGGAAAGTTCGGCCGACCGTACGGGTCGACCGACAGAGAGTTCGACTCTCAGCTCTAGTGGGTCGGTCGACCCAAGCGGTCGACCGTGGCTCCAACGGTCGGATTTCTGACCGTTGGCGGTCGACCGCTCGGGTCGACCGGCAGGCCTGACAGACCCCAACGGCTAGTCTTTGACAACCTATAAATTTGGGGGTTTGGTCATTATTTTGAGCCAAGATTTTTGAGACCTTTAGAGCCAGTTTTTCCTATTCTTTCAGAAGAGTTTTTCTCCACAAAATAGAGAGCTAATACTTCCAATCAAAAGGGGAGTTTTATTTAGAGTGTGTTAAAAGAGATTTCTTGAGTTTTTCACCATAGCTTTCATCCTTATTTTCTCACACAAACACTTGAGCTTTCCATTACTATATCTACCTATAGGAGTGTTGTAGTGAGATTGTTTTTAGGTGATCAAAGTGTTGTGATCACCAAAGATCTTTTCTTTGTTCCTTTGAGGAGGCGGACGTGTGTGTCCGTGTTGTTTTGAGTTCGGGTGCGGACTCGGTTGTTTTGAGGTGCGGCCTCGGCGAGCTAGTGAGCTTGTGTGTGTACGGGACTAGGGAGTCCGAGGGCTTGTAGGTTTTGCGGCACCGAGGAGAGATCCATTGGGATCTTGCATAGTGGAAATCCTTCGTGTGTCGAAGGCGGGGATGTAGAGCAAGTGTGCTCGAACCTCGAAACATACCCTTGTGTTTGCGATTTCCTTTTCTCTCTCTCTCCCTTACTTGTTTATATCTTGCATTCAATTATTGTCTTTACATTTATATGCATGATATATTCCTTGTGCTCTTATTGATATATTGCTTGGGATTGTTTGCTAACACTTGTATTCAACCAAGAGAGCCAACGCGGCACCTCAATCCATTCAAGGGGAATCTAGAGGAGTTTGTCCAGAGCCCTTCACGGGAATTCGGCAAGACTCTTTGGTTATACGTGGTGTTTAGTGTAAAAGTTTTAATTAGGTCATAATTATTTTTAGCTTCCGCATTATTAGGCATTAAGTGACCATTAGATTAGCCATCACCTATTCACCCCCCCTCTAGGTGAACCTTCAAAACTATCATCCTTCGACCTAATACTGAGAAAACAATCATGTGAATATTGTTGTAATAGATACCACCAAACAATAAGAGTAATTGTAGAAGCACCGAGAGATCTACCATAGCAAGCAATACACTTTGATCTGCATAAGAGGAAGAACACAAATCAAGGAACACAAAATTTGAAGGAGGATGGGGAGAAAATCTTATTAACTTGAGAAACAATACAAGAGTTTACAAGAATCTCTCTCTAAAATCTCTAAAACTCTCAATATAAAGTGAAAAATTCTATATTAAGCACACTTCTCTAAAACCCACAACACTAAGGGTTTTATAAACATTTAGAATAAATCTAAACCTTCCAAATCTTCAGCAAAATCATCCTAACCATCCAATCAATTTCCCTTAGAAAGAAGGATTCGAAAACCCTTTCAAAACCCAATCAAAAATCAACTCGAAATTCAAAATTGTCGCAGCCGTCGACATGCCTTGGTCTGCCTATCGACAGACTGAGATCAGTTGAGTTATTGTTTGGTCTGTGATCGATCTCCTATCAAAAGCCTTCGACAGGCATTGCTACCTATCGACAGTTGCATGTCAGCTATCGACAGCCTGAGACACCCTCATGTTGGCCCAGAGGCTTTCCACTCTAGTTTTGATGATGATTAACTCATATAGTTATGTTTACTAATAATCTTGTGATATTTAGTTTCAGATCCTAATCAAGATATTAGTAGGTGATTAGCTTCAACAAAGGTATTTTGGAGCTTCTCACATGGTGATTCAAGAGCTCGAGCATCAAAATCATATATAGCACTCGTTGGAGTCAAGCTCGGTGGATCACGGTTTGGATCGAGTCGACTTGAAGACGGAGTTCGTCAAGAAGATCTCGGTACCCTAGTTTAGATTTTGTTTTAGATCCATTTGTAAAGATTAGATAGTGTGATATGCTCAAGTTCACAACACACACGTCTTATGTTTTGGATATTGGTTTTCGGTTTTTGGTTTAACCGATATTGGTTTTCATGAATAGATAGTATCAATACAAGTTTACATTATTTAAATGTATATTAGATATGTTCTATATACACATATGCTTCATATCTTATACAAACTTATTTTGGTATGCCTATTCATGAGTTTTAGTGTTTTGGTATTTTAACAAAACATATTTTGGATATAAAAGACAAGAACAATGATATATATATGTTTCATGTATATTGGACCTATGTCCATATGCAACATGCTTTATAATGTTTAAGTATCATGTTTTTGTATTTGGATAAGTATTAGACAAAGTTTATTTGAAAAATCAAAGTTTGGAAAAATACAGGTTTTGGTTTTCGGTAATTTTTCCATAACACAAAAATGGTTCAAAATGTTTGATAATTGTGTTGAAATTTTTATCACATGTTTATATAACATATATTATGTTAGAAACTATTTTTGTGGATTTTTAGAAGTTTTATGGGATTTATTAGATTTATTTTAAACCCAGTTTTCTGACCCAGAACCCAGCTTGCCAGGCTCTGGCGGTCGACCGGGCCGGTCGACCGGACCCCAGAGTCGGTCGACTGGTCAGTCGACCGACGTGCACAGCCTTGTGCACGTTGGCCAGGTTCATGGCACGGTCGACCGAGTCGGTCGACCGGCCAGAGAGCTTTGCTCTCTGGTTTTGGGCGGTCGACCGGGCGGTCGATCGGCTTCTTCCAACGGTCAAAAATATGACCGTTGGCGGTCGACCGGCCGGTCGACCGCCAGCCTCCAGGACTGACAAACATTCCCAACGACTAGTTTTTGTTAGAGGGCTATTTAAGCCCCATTTCTTTGGGATTTTGGCAAGATTTTTAGAGCCAAAAATTTCTTCTCTCTAGTGTTTATTTCAGCAAGTTTTCAAACGGTTTTTGGTGCTTAAAGAGGTCATCTCTATTTGTTTCAAAAAGGGTTTGGAAAATTCAAGAAAAAGAAAAGCTTTGGGATTGAGTTTTTGATCTTCATTGTATTCTTATCCTAGTTATTTTCCCAATAGTTTTCTTTGAGTTTTTGATTTCCAAACACTTGTTTTCCACTTGAGCTATATCACTCTATCCTATTCTATAGGATCATTTATTTGTGGGAAAAGAAATTGGTTTGTGGTTGAGATATACCACCTTGTTGTAAACCTTTCTTTGTGGTTGCTCCCTCTTTGGTAGATTTTGAGGTTGTGGTTTACTCCCTCTTGGTGAGGTGAAGTTGGATTGGATTTGTATCCCTCTTCGGTAGAGGTGGATTGGTGTTAGCCTCGGTGGAGGTTGTATTAGTGGATTTGTGGAGTTTGGTACTCTGGTCTTCGGTAGACCATTTGTATTGCCTCGGTGGAGGTTGTATTGGTTGAGAGAGGAGTTTGGTACTCCCGGTTGTATTTGCAAAATCCTCGGTGGAGGTTCCCTTGGTGGGAGTCCTAGGTGGACAAGTTAGTGGATTGGAAATCCTTCTCGGTGAAGGCGGGGACCGTAGAGCTCGGTGCTCGAACCTCGAAACACATCTTATTGTTTGCGTTTGATCCATTGACTCTAAACTCTCTCTCTTTTATTTGTACATTGCTTTACTTTGTCATATCATATACATGCTTGTGTATTTGTGTGCCTCACATGTGCTTAACCACGAGAGCTTCATATAGCGCCTCAACTCTTATTCAGAGGAATCAAGAGGAGTTAGTCCAGAGCCCTTCACGGAGAATTCGGCTACACTCGTTGGTTGCATGAAGTGTTGTTGCAGTTAGTGTTAATTTTCACATTTAGTTCATTAGATTAGCCTTATCACCTATTCACCCCCCCTCTAGGTGATTTCAATTGGTATCAGAGCCTCCGCTCCTGATATTTGGTTTAACCACCTAGGAGTGAGATCTTGGTTTGCTAATCTATCATTTGCATTTGCACGTATATTTGTTTGCACACACTCATGGATTGCTTGTCACCTCCCATGTTCGATGCCTCCAACATTGACACATGAAAATTTAGGATGTCCATGTATTTGAAAACCCTAGGTTTGCATGTTTTCCTTGTCGCTACCAAGAAATGCTATCTTGGTAACCGCAAGCATATAGAGGCCAATACACTTGCCCTTGAGGCTATTAGAAGCACGCTTAACAAAAATTATCTTTTGCTTGTTTCTAACTTTGATTCCGCCTTTGCAGTGTGGAACAAGTTGACCTCCTCCGAGCTTCAAATGCCCAATATAATGGAGGAAGAATCTAGTGGAGAATCCGAGTCACAATGCTTCATGGTCCAAGGGAATGACTCCTTTGAGGTATACTCGGAAACCCAATTAGATAGTGATGCTAGCTCTTCAATTGATGATCATGATAGTTTGGATGCCGATGTTTTAAATGAAGAGTTATCTATTGTTTGTAAGAACCTCCTTGAAAAATATAAAGTTTTGAAAAAGAAAACTTGTAAGTTAAATAAAGAAAAAGAGGATTTGTTTTCAAAACTTGAGTTGGTTTTGCAAGAGAAGGTTGAGATTTCTAATGAAAGGGATTTATTGAAATCAAGACTTGAACTTGTTCTAAAAGAGAATGAATTGTTGAAAAATAAAATGATTGTGAAACAATTTTGAAGAAAAATGAAAACTTGTCTTCAAGAGTTGATTTTATTTTAAAAGAAAATGATTCTTTAAAAATGAAAATTGCTTCTATTTCCAAAGATTTAGAAATTTGTTTAAAGAAAAATGAATCTTTAAAAATTGATATTGATTCACATGTTTGCCATGCTAGGATAGCTTCACCTAGTTCACCTATTGCATGCCACACTTCTTCTTTAATTGAAAAAGATATATCTATGCTAAAGAAGAATGTTGATTGTTTGGGCTCCACTTTGAGCCAATGTATTTTGAGTCATACACGTTTGGAATCTTTGTTTCGAAAGAAACAAGTTCCTATTATGCATGCACACCCTCCACGGCATACACATGCTCCTCACGGTCACAACCATCACACATTGTATGCTCATGTGTACACTTGTACACATTGTGGACGTAAGGGCCACCTTGTTAAATTTTTCTATGATCGTATAAATGATTCTAATTTAGCAAATAAATTTGTTTGGGTTAGAAAAGGTACTAACCCCCATGGACCCAAAAGAGTATGGGTACCAAAGACCACCCCTATTGTATTTGATGTAGGTGTGGGCTCTCGCATGACGTGAGAGTTATGGTGCCTTGAGGTGGATACGTTCCGAGCCTAAAGATTATTATTTAGATGCATCACTTTCAAGGGATGTTTGGTGGGAAGACCACCTTGGTTTGGAGAACTAGAGAGGTGCCTTCATCGGTTTTGGTATCGATCTCTAACTCCCGTTTATATATGCATGCTTTTCATGTTCATCGATTTATAGCATGTCTTGTTTATTGTTCATTATGCCTATGCCATGTTCATTAGATTAGTGATATACATGATTAGTTATTTTGAGACACCCATGTTTAATATGGACCTATATCTCTGTGTTCTCACTTTGTTTTTAACTAATATGTATGTCCTAGATCTAATGCACATGCATATACATAATGATCATATGGATGTTTATGATTTTTGTTTTGATGCTTCATGTTTTGATTAGTATGTTAAATGCCATGATTATTAGACCATTGACATGCATGTATAGCTTTTGAGATCACCCTTGTTTATAAGGACCCGTATATTGTGTTCTCAACATTGTTTAGTTATTATACATACCATTGTTCTAATAGCATGTGAATTTACATAATGATCGTTTTTATATTTATCATGTTGACTTATGTCTCGTTTTATGCTTCATGTTTTGAATATATGTTTAAATGTTAGTTTTCATTAAAACTAGAATTTATACTTGTACATATAGTGGCCCACAAATAAATTTATATATGTTTGTGCTTGAATGCTTATTTGTTCCCATTAGATGTTCTAGTATAGTCTAGTTTTGATGATTCATGCATTTCAACTTGTATTCCCCATTTTGGACATGTTTTATGATCATGTGTTTTCACTTCATGTATATGTTTATTTTGTCAAACCATAAGATATACATGTATACCCCTTGAGTCATTTGCTTTTCATGCAAATCTTTATTATGAACTCAATTGTGTTTAGGGATATGTATGTATACTTCTTGTTTTGTCAAAACATACATATGCCTTGAAGTATATATTGTTTTTAATGAAAATTTAGTTTTGACGGTTTTCATGTTTTCCATGTTGAAGATGTATATGTCCATCTTGTCCAAACTATTGATTATGCATATATATCCTTTGAGCCACGTGCCTTCATGTATATACATTTGTGGACTCGGTATGTTTTGAATATGTATGTATACTTTAGTTTGTACTTGACATACATATGCCTTGAAGAAATCGAGTTTTTGATGATTTTCGTGTTTTAAGGAATATCAAGCTTGATTGCCTATTTTCATGGTTATGTTCTTCACATCTTATTAGAATACTCACCCTTCTTGTTTACTCATGTTTGTTTTCATGAGTCATATTCATGCTTCATCGACCTTGAGTATTGGATATCATGTGAATTTCATGTTTCATGAAAAATATTTTTATTTTATTCCTTACTTGAAGGATTTCGTACTAGTTTACAAGATTTTTCATTTAACTAGTTGCGGGATTCTTCGTCATGGTAGAGTTTTTCAAACATACACTATTTTTCAATCCTATTTTTGAAAACCCCTACCTTCAAAGGGCGGTTGGATGGGAGACCATGCACATGTATGCTTTATAGTGAAAATCATTTTAAACTTGAGCATGAAATGAGTGGTAGATGATATGAGGTATACACTTGATATTATTGTTATTTCAATTGGTATCATTGGATTTTTTTCAATTGGTATCAGTATTGACATTTTTGTATACTCATATATTGTTTTTGTGTATGTATACTTTCATTTGGTATCATCTATTTTGATTGGTACTCATTTTTCATACACCTATACATATTTTATTTGTGCTTACTATATCCCTATATCTTTAAGCACAAATTTTTGATTATGCAAAGCTTGAATGTTTAATGACTATCATGTTTCTATTGATGAGTTTTCAATTGGTATCCTAAAACAAGCTTATGCATCGTTTTATTTGGTATTTCATAAAGGGGGAGAAATTTGTATTTTATCTTTCAATTGGTATTTTGTTTACCTTTGGTATTTCACTCCCACACTTTATGATAATTTTTGGTATCAAGATGCTTATTTGTTTACTCACTATTGGTATCAAGATTTTGTTTACTTTCAATTGGTATCTATTGATCTATTTCTTTCAATTGGTATCCACGAAAATTTTTATTGGTATCTTAAAATTTGATTTACTAAGATATCTCAAAATTTGTTTTATTGAGAAAATTCAAAATTGTGTTTTAATAAGAAATGTTAAAAATATTTTGATATGATTGCATATATGCAAGGGGAGCTTAACATCTCTTCTACATATAGATTCATGTTGAGTGTATCTTATATTGAGGAGTTTGACAACTCTTCTTTATGCGATACACGTGTGTAGGGGAGCTTCACATCTCCTCTTATGCATTGCATATTATGTGTTATGTGAATTAGGGCTTGTTATCCCTTCTTCATGTAATGCATATATGCAGGGAAGTTAACTTAGCGTCTTTCTCTTCATGAATATATATCGCATATATTCTTATTATTGATTTGTTTGATGTCACCCCTTTATTGATTCTTTGTTTCGGACAAAAAGGGGGAGAACATTGTTTTGTTTTTACTTTAACCCCTTTGTTGATGATTGACAAAAAGGGGGAGAAGTATTTGGGAGAAGTATTTGGTATATATACATGTTTTCAGGATTTATGTTTATGCATATATGTTTTGTTTTGCAAATAGGAGAAAAAGAATTTATGAGTTTTATGTTTAATTGGCATGTTTATCTCCTTATATTTGGATACATGTTTATTTATGCATGTGCTTCATTGCCATATCTTATGCTTATTTCCTATGCATGAGTTAAGGAGGAGCTTCTTTGAAGCTTAACTTTAATCCATGCATATATAACTCCATGAGTTTTGTCATCATCAAAAAGGGGGAGATTGTTGGCCCAGAGGCTTTCCACTCTAGTTTTGATGATGATTAACTCATGTAGTTATGTTTATTAATAATCTTGTGATATTTAGTTTCAAATCCTAATCAAGATATTAGTAGGAAATTAGCTTCAACAAAGGTGTTTTGGAGCTTCTCACATGGTGATTCAAGAGCCCGAGCATCAAGATCATATATAGCACTCGTTGGAGTCAAGCTCGGTGGATCACGGTTTGGATCGAGTCGACTTGAAGACGGAGTTCGTCAAGAAGATCTCGGTACCCTAATTTAGATTTTGTTTTAGATCCATTTGTAAATATTAGATAGTGTGATATGCTCAAGTTCACAACACACACACGTTTTATGTTTTGGATATTGGTTTTCGGTTTTTTGTTTAACCGATATTGCTTTTCATGAATAGATAGTATCAATACAAGTTTACATTGTTTAAATGTATATTAGATATGTTCTATATACATGTATGCTTCATATCTTATACAAACTTATTTTGGTATGCCTATTCATGAGTTTTAGTGTTTTGGTATTTTAACAAAACATATTTTGGATATAAATGACAAGAACAATGATATATATATGTTTCATGTATATTGGACCTATGTCCATATGCAACATGCTTTATAATGTTTAAGTATCATGTTTTTTGTATTTGGATAAGTGTTGGACAAAGTTTATTTGAAAAATCAAAGTTTGGAAAAATACAGGTTTTGGTTTTCGGTAATTTTTCCATAACACAAAAATGGTTCAAAATGTTTGATAATTGTGTTAAAATTTTTATCACATGTTTATATAACATATATTATGTTAGAAACTATTTTTGTGGATTTTTAGAAGTTTTATGGGATTTATTAGATTTATTTTAAACCCAGTTTTTTGACCCAGAACCCAGCCTGTCAGGCTCTGGCGGTCGACCGGGCCGGTCGACCGACCCCAGAGTCGGTCGATCGGTCGGTCGACCGACGTGCACAGCCTTGTGCACGTTGGCTAGGTTCATGGCACGGTCGACCGGCAGCTCTCTGGTTTTGGGCGGTCGACCGGGCGGTCGACCGGCTTCTTCCAACGGTCAAAAATATGACCGTTGGCGGTCGACCGGCCGGTCGACCACCAGCCGCCAGGACTGACAAACAGTCCCAACGGCTAGTTTTTGTTGGAGGGCTATTTATGCCCCATTTCTTTGGGATTTTGACAAGATTTTTAGAGCTAAAAATTTCTACTCTCTAGTGTTTATTTCAGCAAGTTTTCAAAGAGATCATCTCTATTTGTTTCAAAAAGGGTTTGGAAAATTCAAGAAAAAGAAAAGCTTTGGGATTGGATTTTTGATTTTTATTGTATTCTTATCCTAGTTATTTTCCCAATAGTTTTCTTTGAGTTTTTGATTTCCAAACACTTGTTTTCCACTTGAGCTATATCACTCTATCCTATTCTATAGGATCATTTATTTGTTGGAAAAGAAATTGGTTTGTGGTTGAGATATACCACCTTGTTGTAAACCTTTCTTTGTGGTTGCTCCCTCTTTGGTAGAGGTTGAGGTTGTGGTTTACTCCCTCTTGGTGAGGTGGAGTTAGATTGGATTTGTATCCCTCTTCGGTAGAGGTGGTGATTGGTAGTGAAAAGTGCATTTTTTTCATTATATTTACCATCACATTTTCATATTTATTCATATAATTCTGCACATTTACTAATATTTTATGATTTATTGTGTGCAGGCCTTGAGAAATAAAAATAAAGCAATAAAGCCTAAAAAAAGCCCAAAAGCCCATATTCAAGCCCAATGTAAAAGTTGCAAATATTAATTGCCAAAATTGCAAATACTAAGGGCAAAAGTTGCAAATACCAAAAGAAGAGGGAAGGATAGACTTCTATTCAACCCTAAACACTTGCAGGATGAGGATAAAAGCCAAAGAAGGAGAGTGCAAGGATGAAATTCGTTTTAAAAGATATTTGGGATCTAGGTAACTTACTTCCCAAGTTATATCCAAATCCAAAGAACAAGAGTCGAGATGCAGCTTCCAGAAGGAAACGCCCAGATGGACGGACCAGGGGAGGCCACGCGCGAAAGCGCGTGGCCAGCGGCCACCACCAGGCCGCGGAAACGCGGCCCAAGCCGCGTTTCCGCGGCAATTCAGTCTTATCTGACTACGGGTTTTTGTGGGAGAGTTGTGTTGGGACTCTACTACCTTCTGCACCTATAAATACCCCTGCAGTGCAACCGAGAAGGGCGTCCAGAAAAGTACAGAAAATACAGAGCAGAAATTTAGGGTTTTTTTAGGCTAACTTGTAATCTAGGTTAGGTTTTTATTTTCGTTTTCTTTTGTAATTTTTGTAACTGAGAGGAGAGGATGTTTTCATGGAGGAAGGAGATCTACTTGTACTGAGGGTGACAATCGGTGTAAGTTTTGCTCTTCTTCCATTGTTAAATAAATCGACTCGAGGTTCATTTTTGTTCTTTTAGTATTTTAGTTCTTTTATTCTTGTGTTATTCTATTGTTTCTCTCTAATGTCTTGCAAACCATGAGACCCAATTGCTTCGAGACTGCTTAGCCGAAGAAGTGATTGTAGTTCATTTTTGCATCATCTTCCACCTCTTTACTATGCATAATATCAATAAAAATCTGTTTTTTACTCTTTTTCTCTCTATTTTTGCAGGTCCATATTTTAATGGAGAGAGGCCCATAAATCCATGTAATTAGCAAGAATTAAAGGGGATTAATTCAAAGCCCAAAAGAGAGCCCAAGAGTTGAGCCCAGGATCTGGAATCACCCACGCATCCAGTCAGCATTCTAGAACATCCACGTGGCTAACAACCTGCAACAAACTCGCAACAGAAATCGTTGGCGCAACGGCTAAGATTCTGCCGCGAAAACGCGGCTCTGGCCGCGGATCCGCTGCAGTTATCTGGCCGTTGAGCCAACGATTGATCCCCAACCTTCTGGATTCTGGAGCCTTCTCCTCTGAGGCCTATAAATAGACCATCAGGGCCAGTGAGAGAGAAGGAGGGGAGAATAGAGGAAAGAGCTTGTAATTTTTAGTTTTTCTCTAGGTTTTATTGCTCTTAGTCTTCTTCTTCCTCCTAGAAATTCTGCAAGAGAGAGATAGTGAGAGAGTGAAAGCTTGTAATCAAGGGGTGACAACTTGAAGCAAAGTAAGGATTAATCCAATCTACTTTCTCTTCTTTTGCAATTTCTAGCGCTTTTCATTACTTGCTTTATTTCATTCAAGCTTTACTTTCATTGCATGATGTCTTGTTATTTTCTTTCTAGTGTAATGGATAGCTAACTTCTTCTAACATGACTAGCTAACAACTAACTTTGCTAACTTCTAACTCTTGGGTGAATGCTAATTCTTAATCTTGCAAATGTTGAGTCTTTTTCATCCCCGATGGGTTACTTTCATTCTTGGCAATCTCTTGTTGTAATTCTCCATATGATTCATGTGTGCCTTATTTAGAGCCTTGTCCTAGAACAAGTGCCTTGATGGAACATGAAGATGGAACACCAAACATATGCTATTTGTTGTACAACTTTCTTACTTCAATGCTAACTTGTTGTATGGCCTTGAATGTCTAATGAATTTTGTATCTTCTTCCTTAGCATCCCTTGAGTGACACTCCCCAATTCCACCATGAAATTCTATCTTGAGAGCCGAAGAAATCAATGAGGCTACAAGACAAGTCCAAGATGATCACCCATCCATCAAAGGGGAAAGTAACTTGACCAACAAGCAAGACAAACACTTGCCGATGAATCAACATGAGGCATGCTTCACCCTAACGGAGATTAGTAAGTTAGCGAGTTAGTAAGGTTAGCTAGTCATGACTTTTTCCATTCTACAAGTCTTTTGCAAGTTTTCTCTACTTTAGTTTTCTTCCTAAAAGCAATTCTTGTTTTCAAATTCTTTTCATTCTCTTTTCATCGTTTTTACTTTCATGTACAAAACCACAACCAATTCTTTCACCTATTTTTCCATATCTTTTTCATTCTTTTGAAACAAAGAAGAACTTTCGTTTGTCTTTCTTCAACATCAAACCGTAAAGCTTCCATCGTGAGCTCTCCTTGTGGATTCGACCCGTATAGCTTATGCTACTACAGTGATTTGGAAAGGAGTACATTACACATTGTGAATACACTTCGGAGTGATTAAGCACCTAAGGTTGACTCTAAACCTTCTCTCTTTTGTTGAATATCTGTGCGAATTATACTCCGCTACTCCTTATTTACCTATCAAATTTTTGGCGCCGTTGCCGGGGAGAGCAACGGTTTTGATTCAATTGAAGAACTAAACGAACTTTCTTCTCTGTTGTAGGTTACAGGTGAAGAAACAGGAAACCTAGCATTGCAATGACATATAAGTGGCCCTGGGCCTCTGCTCTAGAAAGCAGAGACCAGTTGCCCTCTGATTTGCCGCGATTCCACGGCCAAAGCCGCGGATCCGCGGCAAAGAAGAGTGAACTACTCACAATTTTCTGCAGGGTTGCTTGATCTGCAAAATAACATCTGCTGCAATACTTAATTCTTGTATGCTTCACCATATTCCTGCTAATAATCAACAGTAAAATATTGGTTGCAAAGTTAAAAATTGATTAGACGTTTGCATTTCTAGGCACGTGTCTTTTCAATTCATTTACTTTACTGTTGAAGAGTGCTGGAGCAAGGTACGTGCGCATTGCATTTTGATTAGGACTCACTTCTTGGTTGATTTATATCGCTTTGAGTGAACCTTGTTTGCTTATATCGTACACTTGCACAAAATCGATTTTAAGGGCATTACCCAATAAATAAGATAAGATGGGGATTTCATCACCCTTTCCTTAGCCCAAAAACCACCATCCCAGCACTCATAATCCCAAGCCTTTTAATAAAATCTGATAGACGTTGGCCCTAGGGACATCCGGACTCAGTAGGAGATCGGCTGAAGTTGGAAGTTGATTTTGATTCATACTCCGGTGAAATCAGTGTCTAAGGCTGGGGATTAAGAGGTTAAGCCTCGAAGATACCGTGGTTTGGCGTAATTAAGGCCCGTTGCTTACGCACGGATACCTCCCACCGTATTTTGCCCCTACCTGGCTGATTAGCTGTGGTCTGATTCAAGCAACAACCTTCTTTGGTTCATCGAACAGTTAGGAGTCGTCTAGGTCCAGGTACCCTAGATAGCTTGAGATTGATTTTTTCTTTTATTGATTGTTATTTTTATTTTTTCTTTTCGCTGGTGTGATCGGTGAACGTTGTTTGTGATTGTACATGCAAGAGTGGTACCGGGATCCAGATTCTGCAAGACTTGTTAGAATTTCTACACTTGCACCAACACCACCAATTCACACAATGGAAAACAACGTTTCGCTTCAAGACAGATTCTATCCGATTCGCACCTCCCTTCCATCATGCATTCTTCTCCCTGTTACCAATGGAAATCATTTTGAGCTGAAACCACAATTCATCAATACACTTCCCCGATTCCATGGTTTAGAGTCTGAGGACGCATACTTCTTCATTCGAGAGTTTGAAGAAGTATGTGTAATGATGAGAATTTTCCAATTGACTGAGGATGCTGTTAGGTTAAGGTTCATACCTTTTGCGCTGAAGGACTTAGCTAAGAAATGGCTTTACAATCTTCCCGCCAGTTCGATATCTTCATGGGATGATTTTGTAAAAGTCTTTCTTAAGAAATTCTATCCCATTCACAAAACAGCCCTCATGCGAAAGAACATCATGCATTTCAAGCAGGAATCACACGAACCTTTCTGGAAATATTTTGAGCGTTTCAAAGACCTTCTAGCCCGATGTCCTCATCACGGCATAGAGAAATGGCGTCAATGCCAAATTATCTATGACGGACTAGATTACCAAACGAAAACACTCCTTGAATCCATGTGCCAAGGGAAATTTTTGAAGAAAGATGAGAATCAGGGGTGGGATCTCTTTGAAGCTTTAGCTGAGAAAACTATTCAGTGGAAGTCATGTCCTGATAAACCTACTCCCACCACTTCCAGAACCGGTATGCATTCTATAGAATCCTCTATAACTGTTGAAGCCAAGATCACACAATTAATGAATAGGATAGAACTGCTTGAATCACGGGAACATTCTGCTGTCAATCAGGTCAACCCATCACCTATGGTAAAACCGGGTTGCACCTTTTGTCATGACCTTAACCATGTCTTCGAGGAGTGTCCTGTATACCAGTCTCAATCATATCAGGAGAACACGAATGCTGCCTACACCGGACCCACTCACAATTCACACTCCAATACATACAACCCGGGATGGCGAAACCATCCAAATCTTTCGTGGAGTCAGTCTGGTCCTGAGCAACATAGGCCACCATTTCCACATCCAAATAATGCTCAGTCTCACTCACACAGTTTCAATCGTAATTCACCGAATTTTCATCCATATCAAAGTCCACCACAATCTTATCAGAGTCCACCACACTACCAAACACACTTCCAGTCTCAATACCACCAACATCCACCCCAGAATGATTCAAATGACAAACTATCAAAGTTGGAAAAGATGATAGAAACCCTAGCAAAGACCCATCAACAGGATATGAACAAAGTACAGGTCCAGATTGGGCAACTGACTAATTCTTTAAGTGGGAGACAACAAGGAATGTTTCCAAGCCAGCCAGTGCCCAATCCCAAAAATCACTTCCCTTTACATGAAGTGGAAGACACGGGCCCCAGTCATTGTAATGCTATTCATATCCTGAGATCTGGAAAACAGGTAGATAATAGGGTTTCTACTCAACCATCCCATCCAGTACCAAAATCTACCCCTCCAGTTCCAAAGTCAACACCTCCAGTTCCAGTACAACCAACTTCTGATAATCCATCTTCGAGTGTTGAGCCATCAAAAGCCAAGGGAAAAGAGAAAGTCGATGAGCAACCTTATAAGCCTAAGGCACCATTTCCAAATAAGCTTACAAATCACAAATTGAATGCTCATATGGAGAAGATAAGAGAAATGTTCAACAAGGTCCAAATCAATGTCCCTCTTCTTGATGCCATACAACAAGTGCCATCATATGCAAAATTCTTAAAGGAAATGTGCACCAAGAAGAGGAAAACACAAGTCCCTAAGAAAGTCTTCCTGGCATCACACATCAGCGAGTTGTTCACTGGGCCCATTCCTGTGAAATACAAGGACCCAGGGAGCCCGACCATATCTTGCGTCATAGGACAGACTACCATCAATAGGGCACTACTTGATTTGGGGGCCAGTATCAATCTCCTGCCTTTTTCTGTGTATCAACAATTAGGGTTAGGTGATCTCCGCCTGACCCAAATGACGATACAACTGGCTGATCGCTCTGTCAAGAGACCTAAGGGGGAAATTCACGATGTCCTTGTTAGAGTTGGGGAGTTCATTTACCCTGTGGATTTTGTAGCTCTTGAGACACAACCTGTGTCTAATACCAATCATAGGGCTCAGACTCCTGTCATTTTTGGACGACCATTCCTAGCTACTGTAAATGCCATCATCAATTGTAGGAATGGGTCAATGAGGATAACTTTTGGGGATATGACGAGAGAATTGAATGTCTTCAGCATGCAACCTCGTAGGATTAAAGACCAAACATTCGAGGTTAACTTTGTCAGAAACAATTGTGAGGAAACAAGAAAAGATGAGTCGCAAGTTTCTAATTCTCTTCAAGTGGAAAATCCTGTTATCCGAGTACCCTTTCAAAAGGGGAAAGTTGATTTGGATATCTTCACTTTCAGAGAGCCAACAGTGAATGTATCCCATATGGATATGATTCAAGATCCTCCAATTGATACAGCTTTTGAAGACCTCTTCGCTGATGAAATCATGTGTCTGGATGAGCCAACCCGGGGTCGGTTAACTACTTGTACAACTCTGAAGGAAAATGTTGACCTCAGTTTTGAAGAGTTGTATGAAGAAAAGCTGGAATTTCTTAATACTGGGAGTGAAGAAGTTCAGAGTGAAAAATGTGGTGAGGAAGAAATTTTCAGTGAATCTTGTGGTGAAATAAGGATGAATAATAATAAACAATTGAAACTGGAATCGCCTAAAGCTCAAAAAATAATTGCACTCGTTTCTCAACTGAGCCCGCGCAAGCAAATACACTGGAATGACGGGAAACGGGCTGAGGGAAACGACCAAAGAAAAGCCTAGGCGATGGACACACTTGTACATATTCTTTGTAAATAGTTTTTTTATACACTTTTGTAAATAAATAAATAAAAAAATATGATGAGGGATTTTTGTGTTAATTCACAACAAGAGTTCTACCACTTTCAAAATTCCAAATTCCTAGGTTTCTACATCTCTTCCCTAGAGTCAAACTCCTTTTCAAAATTCCTCAAGTCCCTAGGTTTCTTCATAACTCTTTTTCCTACAATCAAACTCCTTTTTCAAAACTTCAAATCCCTAGGTTGTAAATACCTTTTTACCTAGGGATAAAAGTGGAACTCTCATTTTTTTTCCCTCCCTATAAATAATCTCTCTACCCTACCCTTCCTCCCTCAAACGAAAAAATCATCTCAGATCTGAAATCCCTCTCAAAGCGCCGCCTTTTGCAACTTTTCCGCTCCTCTGCTTCTCCCAGAAAGTCGCGACTTCGCGACCAGAGCCGCAGATCCGCGGCAAACTTGGCTTTTCTGGAGCGCCGCCAATTTTTCTACAGATCGATTTTCTTCCCTGGTGGCCGATCTGCTGTCACATCTTCTCGAACCCATCTCCTGTGCCCTCTGCAAGATCGAGATTTGTTTCCCCCCACGAATTTCGGGAGCGGTTTGAATCTTTGATCTCTTCTTTTTATTGCTTTAATCTTAGTTTATTAGCATGGCACCTATGATATTTGCTGAGAAAGACTTTGGGAAAATCTTGTGTGACCCCAATGGATATGGCCATATGTTTTTAGATAGGATTAGGACTTGGGATTGGTATACGTTAGTGTACGAAAACTCTGAGAACGATGCCTTTTATTGTCCCGAATTGGTGACAATGTTCTATAATCACATTGACCAGGCATCTGTTGATTCACAAACATACCAATTTACTGTGCACATGCCCTTGGGCGACTTGTTCATCACTCTTCCTCTTCTTGAGGAACACACACATGTCCCCATTCATCAACAACACAGCGATCCCCTCCCACTGATCGATTATATGACACTCATGGGGGCTCGCTGCACTGAGCAGGACCGTGGGCTTAAGGCCAGCACTACCTTTAGGAATGTACATTGCGTTGGACGCTGGATCCAACGTAACATTTTAGGGCTGGACCACACGACTTCCTTCAACCGCTCGGTGTTGCAAATAATCCACGATTTAATGACCAGGCAACACACGGTCTGCTTAAATAAGGTCATCTTCCACGCTATCATAGCTAACTCTTCACGCACTCGAGGTGCCAAACACTCTCACCCTATTCTGATCACGCGTCTTTGTAGGACCTTCCTACCAGACGCCGTATTCGATTCATTTGACCGAGTGTTTGTTGCACCTGAGCGACCCACCAGTTCTTATAATAGCTGTCTGCACGCGGTTTGGACTCCTAGTGTCCAACCCGAAGATATACCGGTGGAGTCCTCCTCTGAGGAGAGTCTTGAGGAGGAAGATGAGCCTGAGTTTTGGCGTCAGGATCCCCCAGCAGAATCACGTGCCTTCATGTCCACCATCTGGAAGGGCATGAAGAAAATTTTTAGGGGACAGGTCAGGCTTAGAAAGAAGGTGGAGGAGCAATCCTCGAGGTTGGACCGCATTGAGGCGGGGCTCAGACGATCTCAGTCGGCTGGACCCAGCACCACCGCTGGTCCAAAGAGACGGAGGGAGTGATTTCATACCTTTTACCTATTTCATGCATCTTTTTATCTTGCATACAATGAGGACAATGCATGAGATAGGTATGGGGGGTAGATTCTAACCTAGGATTTTTTATTTTCTTTTTAGGCTTTTTATTTCTAGGATTTTCATTTTCTTTTTAGGTTTTTTTCTATTTTTTAGATTTTACCTTTCTTTGTAGATTTTTTATTTTCTTTTAGATTTTACTTTTTCTTTTAGAAAAATAAAAACAAAAAAAAAATTCTTGATCCATGTTTAAAGAATCAAAGCTTGACTTTAGGGATAAGGAAGCTCTTAACTATGATTTCTAATTATAAGTTGAAAAGAGGAGTTTTGTTGGATTTTTAGGTTAAGTAAAAAAGGATAAGAAAGATAACTAGATTTTAATTCTTTCTTTAGGATATATACATTAAACATATTGAGGGATTAATCAAAGACTTTGTGACTTTATTTACATATATATAATAATAATAAAAAAAAGAATAAAAATATATGTATAAATAACTAAATAAATACTTAGCCACTAATTAAGCTGGTTAACCATGCCTCAAGAAGCATGGCAAGTCACGCCTAAAGGTGGTTAAGTCCTTAGTATTCATGGCCTAGTTTACTTGAGTCATCAAACCCGAGGGATGTTTTCTCATCTGGTGCCCTAAGACCGACTGGTTTGGGAGTCATCGGTAAGAGGCTCGTTACAAGGGTAAATTAGAAAGCCTAAGAAATCTAAGGAAATGTAAATAAATAAATACTGTATATAAAAAAAAAGAAAAAATAAAAAATAAAAAAAAGAAAAAAATAAAATAAAATATATTGTTATATATATTAGTAAATATATAAACTTAGTCTAAGAAAGATCCTTCATATTTATACATGTATATATACTAGGATTGATGCAAAATTCGGTTTTTGATCTCTTCCTTAAAAACTTAACCTAAATTGAAAACAAAACTCTAAATAGACGCTTATAAGAGGAATGACAAGTTTAGGGTAACCTGAAACCTATAACTCAAGTAAGAATCTTTAAAACATGGATCAAAATTTTCACTAACACTTTTATTTTTCTTTATGGATTTTGTGGGTGCAATCCGCTGAAAACCCTCAGGAGACAACACTCCTCCTCTAGGATAACCGAGAGGTTTAACGGCTTGTTGCACGTGCTCAGTGCAATCGTGTCACCTACGAAAGTGGTGTAATAATCTAGTTAGGATTTTTCTTTTTCTTTCTTTTTTGCTCAGGGACGAGCAAAAGCTAGGTATGGGGGTGTGATTGTAGTTCATTTTTGCATCATCTTCCACCTCTTTACCATGCATAATATCAATAAAAATCTGTTTTTTACTCTTTTTCTCTCTATTTTTGCAGGTCCATATTTTAATGGAGAGAGACCCATAAATCCATGTAATTAGCAAGAATTAAAGGGGATTAATTCAAAGCCCAAAAGAGAGCCCAAGAGTTGAGCCCAGGATCTGGAATCACCCACGCATCCAGTCAGCATTCTAGAAGATCCACGTGGCTAACAACCTGCAACAAACTCGCAACAGAAATCGTTGGCGCAACGGCCGGCCAGATTCTGCCGCGGAAACGCGGCTCTGGCCGCGATCCGCGGCAGTTATCTGGCCGTTGAGCCAGCGATTGATCCCCAACCTTCTGGATTCTGGAGCCTTCTCCTCTGAGGCCTATAAATAGACCAGCAGGGCCAGTGAGAGAGAAGGAGGGGAGAATAGAGGAAAGTGCTTGTAATTTTTAGTTTTTCTCTAGGTTTTATTGCTCTTAGTCTTCTTCTTCCTCCTAGAAATTCTGCAAGAGAGAGATAGTGAGAGAGTGAAAGCTTGTAATCAAGGGGTGACAACTTGAAGCAAAGCAAGGATTAATCCAATCTACTTTCTCTTCTTTTGCAATTTCTAGCGCTTTTCATTACTTGCTTTATTTCATTCAAGCTTTACTTTCATTGCATGATGTCTTGTTGTTTTCTTTCTAGTGTAATGGATAGCTAACTTCTTCTAACATGACTAGCTAACAACTAACTTTGCTAACTTTTAACTCTTGGGTGAATGCTAATTCTTAATCTTGCAAATGTTGAGTCTTTTTCATCCCCGATGGGTTACTTTCATTCTTGGCAATCTCTTGTTGTAATTCTCCATATGATTCATGTGTGCCTTATTTAGAGCCTTGTCCTGGAACAAGTGCCTTGATGGAACATGGAGATGGAACACCAAACATATGCTATTTGTTGTACAACTTTCTTATTTCAATGCTAACTTGTTGTATGGCCTTGAATGTCTAATGAATTTTGTATCTTCTTCCTTAGCATCCCTTGAGTGACACTCCCCGATTCCACCATGAAATTCTATCTTGAGAGCCGATGAAATCAATGACGCTACAAGACAAGTCCAAGATGATCACCCATCCATCAAAGGGGAAAGTAACTTGACCAACAAGCAAGACAAACACTTGCCGATGAATCAACATGAGGCATGCTTCACCCTAACGGAGATTAGTAAGTTAGCGAGTTAGTAAGGTTAGCTAGTCATGGCTTTTTCCATTCTACAAGTCTTTTGCAAGTTTTCTCTACTTTAGTTTTCTTCCTAAAAGCAATTCTTGTTTTCAAATTCTTTTCATTCTCTTTTCATCGTTTTTACTTTCATGTACAAAACCACAACCAATTCTTTCAATTCTTTCACCTATTTTTCCATGTCTTTTTCATTCTTTTGAAACAAAGAAGAACATTCGTCTGTCTTTCTTCAACATCAAACCGTAAAGCTTCCATCGTGAGCTCTCCTTGTGGATTCGACCCGTATAGCTTATGCTACTATGTGATTTGGAAAGGAGTACATTACACATTGTGAATACACTTCGGAGTGATTAAGCACCTAAGGTTGACTCTAAACCTTCTCTCTTTTGTTGAATATTTGTGCGAATTATACTCCGCTACTCCTTATTTACCTATCAAGAAGAGCCCTTGATGGCCTATGGAGATGAACAAGCCTTCTTTTGTTAGTCTTTTATTTTTGTATTGTAGATCGCGAAGGTGGAAGATCCTATACGCCATACTTGCAAGTTTTCAAGGACAAGGTAAGTCGTTGCAAACGGATCAAAGGTAAGCAGGGCAGAAGAGGTAGGTAAGTGTTTCTTTTATTTTCTTTTATTTGTATAGATTAAGTCACCAACATCTCTCCAATTTCCTTCACACTTTTCATTGTATATACCATTGTAAATAATAAAAATAAATCAAAAAGAGATAACTTGCTTAAACGCTTCCATCGCAGTTCCCTCCCTGAGGATCACGACCCGCATAGCCACTGCTACCGCGGATTAGAATTGAGCACCTTGCACATCTTGTTCTAAATCTAATATTCCATATTTTGTGTGCAGGAAAATCTCAATCAAAATTTTAGCGCCGTTGCCGGGGAGGGACGGTAAGTTATTCTCTAATAATGAAAAAATTATTAACTAATTCTTTTATTCTTTTCTGTTTGCAGGTTTGGAGAACAGAAAAACAACAGCAGAAGTGGACATATAGCAACTCTGTGCCTCTGCCCTCGAAGGCAGAGCAGCAGAGCCTACTTCTTTGCCGCGGTTCCGCGGCAATAGCAGCGTTTCCGCGGCAAGAGTAGTGAATTACTGACATATCTTTCTGCAGATTGCTAAAAAGTGCAAGATTTGTTTTCTGCTCTGTTAAAATTTGTTCTGTGATAAACCTGTATACTGCTAATTAATTCAACAGTAAAATATTTGTTGTAAAAGATAAAAAAATTGATTAGACGTTTGCATATTAGGCACGTGTCTTTTCATTCCTTTATTTTACTGTTGAAGAGTGCTGGAGCAAGGTACGTTCGCATTGCATGTAGAATAGGACTCATCTCTTGGTTGATTTTCATGCTTTGAGTGAATCTTATTTACATATTTTGTACACTTGCACAAATTTATTCTAAGGGCATAACCCATTAACAAGATAAGGTGGGGATTTCATCACCCTTCCTTAGCCCAAAAATCATATTCCAAGCACTCACTAACCCAAGCCTAACTTAAAATTAGTAGACGTTGGCCCTAGGGACATCTCGGACTCAATTAGGAGATTATCCTAAGGGGGAACAGTGCTGGAAGTTGACTCCTGCCAAATCAGTGTCTAGGAAGGGGATTGAAGGCCGAAAGCCCGAAGATTGGTGGTTATTTAATTAAGGAACGTCTTTGACGGAAAACCTCCCACCAATCTTGCCCTGACCTGGCTGATTAACTTGTGGTCAAAGTCTGCACCCTACCTCCCGTGGACAGTCTAACCAGTTAGGAGTCGTCTAGGTCATAGGTCTACCCTAACTTAGGTTAGAATTTTTTTATTTTTTGTTTGCTTATTTGTTTGTTTTCTTTTTCTTTGTTTGTGTTTGTGTGATATGGCATATAACAATTTTTTCAATTTTAATCCATATTACACACCAAACTCTTTTTCCGATATTACCAACCCGGCATATCATAACTTTGACCAACCTAGTGTGCCGGAATGGTCTTATCTGAATGAATATAACACATACCCCCTATCTTATGACCATAATTTTCATACTTTCAACTCTTCACAGAGTTCATGGGGTTTCGCTTCCCTCGAGTCCAATTTTCAACCGACTTGTCCTCCGTCTCCACCTTGTCCACAATATTCCCAAGATTCATACTCAGATCCACCCATTCAGAATAGAAAACCATCTATCCGGGAAATGATGAGTATGCACGAGTCCAAGCAACAACCACCATCAATCTTAGACATGATGATGCGTGAGTCCACCGACTCACAACTTCATCACGATTACACTTCCTCTTTCCAAGTCCAATCACAAAAGAGGCTTGAAGCCATGACTCAGGCTAGATTAGCTCGTGAGCATGAACTAGATATGATGGTTCAATCTTTACGTTCTCACCGTCCGGCCAATTCTGATATCGCTGACCACTCTCTTAGAGCCAACGAACCAAGTTGCTTTGGACAATAAGATTCTACTTCAGTGCCATCATTTGAACTTGCCGAAACTCCTATTTTTGATAGTTTGGCAAGTTCTTCCTTTCCTGAAATAGAACTTGAGCATGAATATGATCATGATCTCCCACCTGATGATTCAATTTTACTTCCTGATTCAATAATGACTCCGGTGTCTCCACCTGATTTCACTTTTCCCGAGTCAACATTGGATCCTGTGCCAATTCATCATGAAATTGAGTCACCCATTTTTTTATGATCATATTGAACTTGACCAATTTTACAATTTTGAAAGTCCCATGGATAAATTGGCAAGTTCTCATTTTTATGAGGTTGAACTCAATGAGATATGTGACCTAGATTCTCAAATCTATGATCAAGTTCAAATTCCCGAATCATTATTGACTCCTGTTTTGTTACCGACTTAGGTAATCTTTTAGAGTTAGTTTTGATTCTCACACCTATCATTCCTGAACTTGAATCACCAACATTGAGCCACATTCCATTGTGGGAAACTGATTGTGGACTTGAGTTTCAACTTCTTAACTTGGACACACTTCTTGAACCGAGCTCGACTCCTGAACCCTTACTTGATTTAAGTTTATTTCCTGAGTCGGTATTCGTTCCCGTACTTATGACGTCCAAGTCAATCATTCCATCTTTTCACACTCCATTTTGGGACAAGGCGGTTGACACAATTGACTCTGAATATAATTATGAAATTTGGAAATTTGATGGGGTGGAATTGTTAAAAAATAATACATACATTTTAGTGGGTTATACAAGAGAAATTTTTGGTGGGTTCCTCCGTGAAATACTACATTATCTTGATTGGGTAGCAACGCTTGGCCCAATTAGACCACCACCGGAACCACCACTTTGAGGTAACTTCTGCCTTCCCTTCTTCTTTTTCATGCATACATGCATACATTCATACATTGAGGACAATGCATGAGATAAGTGTGGGGGTAGGCTTTACTAACATACTAACATAGGTAGAAACTAACTAAAATTTGCTAATAAAAAAATTAAAAAAAGGACAATATTTTGACTTATCTTTTGAAAGAAATCTAAGTTAGTCTTAAGAATTAGAAAAATCATGATTAGGATTTCTAAAAACTTGGTCAAAATAAATAAATTGTTGAATTTTTAGGTATAGGAGGAGAAATTGAATAAGTAGTTAGTCTTAATTTTTACCTTAATGAAATGTGCATACCTAATGCATATCTAGGATTCTAAGATAAAGACCATTGTGCCTCATAAAAAATATAAAAAAAAATCACCAATTAAGCTGGATACATGTGCCTCATGAAGCATAAGTATTCACGCCTAAAGGTGAGTTCTAAATAAAATAAAGTCCTTAGTTTTGTGGCCTAGTTCACTCGAATTTGAGTCTGCAGGGTGTTTTCTCACCTGGTGCCCTAAAAGCCGACTGGTTTGGGAGTCACCGACTTTAAGTTCGCTACATGGGTGGATTAGAAAGCCTAAGAAAACTGAGAAATATTATGTATGTATTAACACATCTAATAGTCAATTAGTTAGGTATGAGGGCCTCAAGAAGCCTTAATGCTTACACGAAAGAAAATTAGATGAGTTATACATATAAAATATATATATATATATAAGAGGCATGAGAGTCCAAGTTAAGGAATTCCTAGTATAAATTCACAAGGATGCATATAACTTTTGGTAACGAAAAAGACTATACACAAATCCATTTTGATCCTTACCTAAAATGAATAACAATTTACTCTATAAAGACTAAGTTTAAGAATGAATAAAAATGAGGATCCTAAAAACTTATAGATTACTTAGTCTTTTCAAAGTATTTCAAATATTTCCTTTTTATGGATTTTGTGGGTGCAATCCGCTGAAAACCCTCACGAGACAACACTCGTCCTTTAGGGTAACCTAGGGGTTTAACGGCTTGTTGCACATGCTAAGTGCAACCGTGATTCCTACGAAAGTGAGTTAGGTTAGATTAATTTTTCTTTTTCTCTTTGATTTTTACTCGAGGACGAGCAAAAAGATAAGTGTGGGGTGTGATTGGTAGTGAAAAGTGTATTTTTGTCATTATATTTACCATCACATTTTCATATTTATTCATATAATTCTGCACATTTACTAATATTTTATGATTTATTGTGTGCAGGCCTTGAGAAATAAAAATAAAGCAATAAAGCCTAAAAAGAAGCCCAAAAGCCCATATTCAAGCCCAATGTAAAAGTTGCAAATATTAATTGCCAAAATTGCAAATACTAAGGGCAAAAGTTATAAATACCAAAAGAAGAGGGAAGGATAGACTTCTATTCAACCCTAAACACTTGCAGGATGAGGATAAAAGCCAAAGAAGGAGAGTGCAAGGATGAAATTCGTTTTAAAAGAGATTTGGGATCTAGGTAACTTGCTTCCCAAGTTATATCCAAATCCAAAGATCAAGAGTCGAGATGCAGCTTCCACAAGGAAACGCCCAGATGGACGGACCAGGGGAGGCCACGCGCGAAAGCGCGTGGCCAGCCGCCACCACCAGGCCGCGGAAACGCGGCCCAAGCCGCGTTTCCGTGGCAATTCAGTCTTATCTGACTACGGGTTTTCATGGGAGAGTTGTGTTGGGACTCTACTGCCTTCTACACCTATAAATACCCCTGCAGTGCAACCGAGAAGAGCGTCCAGAAAAGTACAGAAAATACAGAGCAGAAATTTAGGGTTTTTTTAGGCTAACTTGTAATCTAGGTTAGGTTTTTATTTTCGTTTTCTTTGTAATTTTTGTAACTGAGAGGAGAGGATGTTTTCATGGAGGAAGGAGATCTACTTGTACTGAGGGTGACAATCGGTGTAAGTTTTGCTCTTCTTCCATTGTTAAATAAATCGACTCGAGGTTCGTTTTTGTTCTTTTATTATTTTAGTTCTTTTATTCTTGTGTATTCTATTATTTCTCTCTAATGTCTTGCAAACCATGAGACCCAATTGCTTCGAGACTGCTTAGCCGAAGAAGAGCCCTTGATGGCCTATGGAGATGAACAAGCCTTCTTTTGTTAGTCTTTTATTTTTGTAGTATAGATCGCGAAGGTGGAAGATCCTATACGCCATACTTGCAAGTTTTCAAGGACAAGGTAAGTCGTTGCAAACGGATCAAAGGTAAGCAGGGCAGAAGAGGTAGGTAAGTGTTTCTTTTATTTTCTTTTATTTGTATAGATTAAGTCACCAACATCTCTCCAATTTCCTTCACACTTTTCATTGTATATACCATTGTAAATAATAAAAATAAATAAAAAAGAGATAACTTGCTTAAACGCTTCATCGCAGTTCCCTCCCTGAGGATCACGACCCGCATAGCCACTGCTACCGCGGATTAGAATTGAGCACCTTGCACATCTTGTTCTAAATCTAATATTCCATATTTTGTGTGCAAGTAAATCTCAATCAGGTGGATTGGTGTTAGCCTCGGTGGAGGTTGTATTGGTGGATTTGTGGAGTTCGGTACTCCGGTCTTCGGTAGACCATTTGTATTGCCTCGGTGGAGGTTGTATTGGTTGAGAGAGTGAAAACACCTAGAGGGGGGGTGAATAGGTGTAAATGCTAATATAGAAACTAAGCGCGCTAAATGCGGAAGCTTAAACAATTATACAATCACACTTAATACAACCAACAAGTGTAGCCGAATTCCCCGTGAAGGGCTCTAGACTAACTCCTCTTGATTCCCCTAAATATGGGTTGAGGTGCTATATGAAGCTCTTGTGGTTAAGTATAAGTGAGGCACACACACACAAGCAATCCAAGCATATAAGAATGAGCAATATGAAATAATGCAAGGCAACACAAGCAATATGAATAATATGAATGAAGCGAAAGATGCTATGCACAATATAAAGAGAGAGAGAGTAAGAGAGACAATGGATCAAACGCAAACACAAAGATATGTTTCGAGGTTCGAGCCCCTAGCTCTACATCCCCGCCTTCACCACCGTGAAGGATTTCCAATCCACTATCTCCCACTGAGGGAACCTCCACCGAGGAGGATTTGTTACAACAAAGGGAGTACCGAACTCCTCTCTCAAACACCGCCTCACAACCGAGGGGTAGGCCCGTAGCCAAACAATAACCAATCCACCTCACACTTGAGGGATACAAACCAAACTCCACCTCTCACTAGAGGGAGCAAACCACAAGCCTCAACCTCTACCGTAGAGGGAGCAAACACAAACCTCAACCTCTACCAAAGAGGGAGCAACCCAACAATGAATAAGGGTTTACAACTTGGTGGTATCTTTCAACCACAAACAATCTCTCTTTCTTTTCTCTTTTCCACAAAACAAGATCCTAATAGAATAGGATAGGTGATAGCTCAAGTGTGGAAAAACTAGGTGTTTGGAAATCAAGGATTCAAAGAAATAATCTTGGGAAAACTCTTGAAGATAATAGAAATGAAGAACAAACACAAATCTCCTAAAATACTATTTTCCTTGATTTTTTCAAATACCTAAAACAAATAAGATTGAAAGTTTAAAGCCCAAAAACACTTTTGAAAACTTGTTTTAACACTAGGGAAACAGCAATTTTCTTTTGTAAAAACCTTGGCCAAAATTCCAAAGGAATGGGGTTTATATAAGCCAAAACAGAAAACTAGCCGCTAGGCTGATCTGGCAGCCTGACAGGCTTGCGGTCGGCCGGTCTGGCAGCCTGACAGGCTTGCGGTCGGCCGGCCGGCCGACCGCCAACGGTCAGAAATATGACCGTTGGGCAATCCAGTCGACCGTCCGTCCGGCCGCCCAGATACAGAGAGCAGAGCTCTCTGGTCCGGTCGACCGGTCGGTCGGCCGGCCCACTGTGCTGCCAGACGTGCACAGCTCTGTGCACGTCGGTCGACCGCAAGGTCGACCGGCCCTTGGTACGGTCGACCGTGCGGTCGGCCGACCTGGCCTGTCAGCCAGTTCTGGGTCAAAAACACTCGTTAAAAATATTTCTAAAAATTCTTTTATCTCTTCTAAAAATTCCCAAAAATAGTTTTATCATTTTGCATTGATACATAAACATGTGATAAAAAGTTTAGCTCAAATATCAAGCATATGAAACTATTTTTGTGTTTTAACATTTTTACCAAAAACCAAAACTTGTATTTTATCAAACTTTGATTTTTCAATACATGAATAGGAAAGTCAAAATAAGTTTGTTTAAGTCATGTAAGCATGTATGTATATTGAACACATCTAATA
The DNA here is from genome assembly GCA_038442645.1 of Agave tequilana. Lineage (NCBI taxonomy): Eukaryota > Viridiplantae > Streptophyta > Magnoliopsida > Asparagales > Asparagaceae > Agave > Agave tequilana. The sequence continues at coordinate 275,429 of JAVJIF010001174.1, read as the reverse complement.
TACATAAAAACAAAGTAAACTTGTTTTGATCAATCTATTCATGAAAACCAATTTCAAAACCAAAACGTGTATGTGTATTGTGCACTTGACCATATCAACTATTCTTATCTTTACACATGGATCTAATACACACAAAACTAAACTAGGATACCTAAGTCTTCTTGATGATCTTCCATCTTCAAGTCGGCTTGGTTCCAAACGTGATCCACCGAGTGCAAAGGTATGATCTTGATGCTCGGGCACGGGAATCACCAAGTGAAGGCTTCCAAAAGTCCTCTTTTTGAAGCAATCACCAACTAATATCTTGATTAATGATCTGAGACTAAAAACACAAGAATATTAGTAAACATAACTACATGAGTTAATCATCATCAAAACTAGAGAGGAAGGCCTCCGGGCCAACAGAGAGGAGTTCGGTACTCCTGGTTATATTTGCAAAATCCTCGGTGGAGGTTCCCTCGGTGGGAGTCCTAGGAGGACAAGTTAGTGGATTGAAAATCTTTCTCGGTGAAGGCGGGGACGTAGAGCTCGATGCTCGAAGCTCGAAACACATCTTGTTGTTTGCGTTTGATCCATTGACTTTAAACTCTCTCTCTCTCTCTTTTATTTGTGCATTGCTTTACTTTGTCATATCATATACATGCTTGTGTGTTTGTGTGCCTCACGTGTGCTTAACTACGAGAGCTTCATATAGCGCCTTAACTCTTATTCAAAGGAATCAAGAGGAGTTAGTCCAGAGCCCTTCACGGGGAATTCGGCTACACTCGTTGGTTGCACGAAGTGTTGTTGCAATTAGTATTAATTTTCGCATTTAGTTCATTAGATTAGCCTTATCACCTATTCACCCCCCTCTAGGTGATTTCACCTCAATCTCTGTTGGCTCGCGATCGACCTGTAGACATCTCTGGCTCACTACCGATAGCCATCTACTGCTATCGACAACCTGAGCATGTGCATGTATGTGCATATTTCTGACTGTTGAATCTTTTGAAATCTCCTACATCTTATCGTGTAGTCTTCTCCAATGGACGTGAGGCACCTAAAATACCAATAATCTCCACCTTGACTAACCTACCATGAGTCTCTTGTAGAAATTGGCCTCCAAACCATCAATAAACTTTTTCCCCTTCTATGTCTTCACATGGCTCCCTCCCAAGAGCCCATTCTCCACCTTATCTTTGAAGAACACTGATGAAGTTCAACGATGATCTGAACTTCTCCATCGGGATGATCTTTGTCATCATGTCTGTCGTATTCTTCTTCGTACTCATCTTCATTAAATCAATAATCCTTTTACTACAAACCAATGATGTAATATATGATACCTCATATTAATATGCTTTGTCCGCTTGTGATACATGTGATCCTTAGCAAAATGTATCGCACTCTGACTATGCAGTAGACCTGAACTGAATCCTATATGATGTCAAGTGTACCAACCAATCCTGTTACAACCAATTTTAATTAATATCTTTTCACACTCTAATTATCAAGATTATCGGTTGAATGATTTATTTCAATTGTATTCTCAAAATAATAATAAAAACAATTTAAAATTTCTATGAGTGATTCACTTTCCTAATCAAAACATGATAAATTGAGAGTATATAAAATTAATGTGTATTGTGTACCTAATACTTGTATAAATTAGAGTATGTCACATGAGTATTTCTAAGACCATGATTAACTTAATTAGGACCTATGTTATGCTAATAATAATCCTTAGAGATAGTGGAATAGGGTAGGTGTGCATGTAGGGTGAGACGTAGGGCTTGGATTTTCTTGATTGAAGCATGGACATGTGGCATCTAGAGGAGAGTCCTCATCTTGTTATTTACACTAAAGAAGAAACTTTCTACCCATTTCATCCTTCCCTTCCTCTTACGTTCAGATCTGAGAAAACTCCTCTTCTCTGTATTCTTTCCAAAATCCCTAGAATCCTCAAACCTTTTCCCTTAATTTCTGAAGAGATCCCCCTCCTACTCTATCTCTCCCTCCTACCCTATCTCTCCCTCTCTTTTCCCCTTCTTTTCATCCTTGGCTGGAGCCAGGGAGAGCTGCGCGCCACGTAGCAGCAGCAGCAGAGCGCGCTGCTGGCTAGGCCGCGCGCGCGGCCTAGGGGGGAGGAGGCGCGCGCGTAGGCCGGAGGGGGGAAGAAGGGTTTTTGTTCGGGTGTGATCTTGGGGAGTGGTGCTAACCCTAGATCTGAGTTTTAGGCTTCAAAACTCCTATTTTCAGAGCATAAACTCAAGCTAAATGTGAGCAAGTAATTATCTAATGTCTCCTCTTATTGTTGATGGAATATGTGATCTAAATCCTCTATATTTCAATTGCTAGGGTTGTTGTGTGGGAGTGCGGTCAACGGAGATTAGTGAAGAGATCGATCTATATAAGGTGAGTAGACTACTACACCCACCAATTTTTGTCGTGGACATTGGCTAATTTCAAGTAAATAATGTATGAAAGTTATGAGGGATTGAGAGAAATTTGGGGACAACGTTCATGTAATATAGAAGTAATCTAGAAATCATGGGGCTAGTGTCATATTCTTTTCCTCTTTTCTCCCTAAATGATTGAGTTAAATATTCACATGATAGAAGTTAGTGATAACTACATCTACATAATCCTTCATGGTAACATACATGGAACTCATATTTAGGAGTGATTAAATCTTAGTACTTTTCGATATTGACCTTATTGAGAGCACAACTATATGTTGTTATTATACTAAATTCAATGTATGTGAAGTCTTTACTTATCATTCATAGGTAAGAAGAAAGTAAAGTGAAACCCTCATACAAGTAAATGATGATCGATTATGGATGTAAAAATGATCCTACGAAACATGGATCTTTGCAAATCATAAGGTTTATACATGTTCACGCATGTTTGTAATTGATAATAATTATTGCGTTTAATTACATACGACATAATTATCATGTGTCTAATAGTATGATAATTGTGTGATTTATACTTGACTTGTTTGCTCGGAGGAAGGGGCTGGGCGGGAGCACGTAGAAGGGGGAAGATGGTGGTCATGTTTCATTGTATATATATATAATAATAAGGAGGAAGGGGGCGGGTGGGAGCCGGTAGGGAGTAAAGACGGTGGTCATGTTTCATTGTATATATATGTAATTATGAGGAGGAAGGGGCCGGGCGGGAGCCGGTCGGAGGGGGAAGACGGTGGTCATGTTTCATGTGTGTGTGTATATATAATCTATTTGTATTTACAAGGAGGAAGGGGCCGGGTGGGAGCCGGTAAGAGGGGGAAGACAGAGAATTTAAACTTCATGCTTATAAGTTATGTATGTATGTGCTCCATTAATAAAGGATATAGTGTATTATCTGAATTTGATATTATGTAATAAGGGATTTATAGGTACCGTGGATATCTACATAAAGCTATCTACTGGTCAAGGCAAGGGCTAAGGTATACACGTAGGAATACACGTGTAGAAAATTATTGATGAACTTGAACTTGTTGTGTACTCGGAGAGAATATTTCAAGTTAATAAAAGAAAATTGTTGTAAAACTCTGAGAAAAATAACACCAAAACAGAGAATTCTAGAGACAGAGTAGAAGTAGGAATTCTTATTGATTTCTAAAGTGTACATTGAAATGAATCAAGAAGGGCCTATTTATAGAAAAACTTTAGGGTACTATGCAGTCACTATGCATGCTTGCGTCATCGCTTGCATCAGCGCATAGTAAAATCATTAATGATGCATAGTAAAGATATGCAGCCATCGTTTCATAACACTCCCCTTGGCTGTCAACTGTACATGATGTCTCATTAAAAACTTTGCTAGGAAAACCCAGTGGGACAAAACTATAGCGAAGGAAAAAAGAGTACATCATCTCTGTATACGTGTTCTATGCTGCCTCATTAAAAATCTTACCAGGAAAACCCTGTGGGATAAAATCATAGTAAGGGAAAAAGAGTGCAGCCACGTAAGCTCTCCCTCAAATTGCCATAAGTAGTTCTTCTTCATAAGTCTCGCATATGACGCATCCCAATATCATGAATAAGCTTTCTGAGAGTTGTAGTGGGAAGTACCTTTGTAAAGAGATCTATCACATTATCACTTGATCGGATATACTGAATATTAATTTCTTTTCCCTTTCAAGCTCTTGGCTGAATGAGAAGAACTTCGGGGGTATATGCTTGGTACGGTCGCTTTTGATGAATCCTTCCTTCATTTGAGCGACGCATGCAGCATTATCTTCAAACAGTACTGTTGGATCTCTATTGACTGGTAATCCACAAGTTTCTTGGATGTGTTGAGTTACAGACCTTATCCATACACATTCTCGACTTGCTTCATGGAGTGCTATGACTTCAGCATGATTAGAAGAAGTGACAATAAGTGTCTGCTTTTGTGAACGTCAAGAGATCGCTGTACCTCCACATGTGAACACATATCCTGTTTGAGACCTGACTTTATATGGATCTGACAAGTAACCTGCATCTGCATAACCAATTATTTCTTATTTTGATCCTCTGGAATAAAACAAACCAAAATTAGTTGTTCCTCAAAGATAACGAAATATATGTTTAATACCATTCGAATGTCTCCGTGTAGGAAATGAGCTAAATCTTGCTAATAAATTAGTAGCAAATGCTATATCTGGTCGGGTATAATTAGCTAGATACACAAGAGCTCAATTACATTTAGGTATGGTACTTCAGGACCAAGAATCTCTTCATTATCTTCGCGAGGGCCAAAATGGATCCTTTTCCACATTCAATGATCTAACAACCATTGGAGTGCTTAAAGGATTTGCTTTATCCATGCTAAAGTATTTTAAGACCTTTTCAATATAATTTGCTTGATGCAAAAGTATTTCACTTTGAAAGTGCTCAATCTGTAAACCAATACAATATTTAGTTTCCCAAGGTCTTTCATTTCAAATTCATTCTTTAAATATATCATTGCTTTTAGGACTTCTTTATGAGTCCCAATAATGTTTAAATCATCAACATATACAGCAATGATAATGAATCCGGATGTTATTTTTTTTATAAAAACACATGGGCATATAGGATTATTCACATATCCTTCTTTTAACAAATACTCGCTTAAGCGATTATACCACATGCGCCCTGATTGTTTTAACCCATATAACGATCTTTGTAATTTGATCGAATATAATTCTTTGGGTTTTGAACTTAATGCTTCACGCATTTTAAATCCTTCAGAGATTTTCATATAAATATCTCTATCAAGCGACCCATATAAATAAGCTGTAACAACATTCATAAGACGCATTTCTAAATTTTTAGAAACTACTAGGCTGATTAAATATCTAAACGTAATTGCATCCATTACTGGAGAATACGTTTCTTCATAATCAATTCAGGTCTTTGCGAAAAATCTTGAGCAACAAGTCGAGCTTTATACCTCACAATCTCGTTTTTTTCGTTGCGTTTTCGCACAAAAATCCATTTGTATCCTACTGGCCTCATGGCTTCAGGCGTGAGAATAATAGGTCCAAATACTTTACGCTTATTAAGCGAATTCAATTCAGCATGTATAGCGTCTTTCCATTTTGTCCAATCATGTCTATTTTGACATTCAGTGACGGATCTTGGTTCAGGATCCTCACTTCCGTTAATAATATCACATGCAACGGAATAGGAAAATATTTTATCCATATTTTCCATCTCATTGCGATTCCATAATCCTCCTGTATTGACATAATCAATAGAGATCTCATGATTTCTATATCTTCAGGATTTTCCATCTCCTGCTTTGTCTTATTTTGTGTTTCTTCTGGGACACATTCTTATACATTAGGGTCATCATGCTTATCTGCTCCTTTTTTTGAGGATTTTTATCTTTGAAACTGATTGGTCTACCACGCTTCAGGCGTGTCTTAGACTCATTAATGACTTCATTCTCAGATTGTCCTTTTGGGATTTCAATCTGAGCAGGAGCGTTTACAGCTGGTATGTATGATTTAGTCACCCTTTTCGTATCGGTGAATGCATCTGGTAATTGATTTGCTATTTCTTGTAAATGCATAATCTTTTACACTTCTGACTCACATTGTTTTGTGTGAGGATCAAGATGCAATAAGGATGGTTCACTCCATGTAATCTCCTTCTCCAGCTGTTTCTTTTCTCCCCCTAATGCTGGAAAAATTGCCTCATTGAAATGGCAATCGGCAAACCGAGCCGTAAAAATATCACCAGTTTTTGGCTCAAGATATCTTATAATAGAAGGAGATTCATAGCCGACATATATTCCCAGTCTTCTTTGAGGACCCATCTTTATACGTTATGGTGGAGCAATCGGTACATATACCGCACAACTAAAAATTCTAAGATGGGAAATATTTGGTTCTTGACCAAATGCTAATTGTAGAAGGGAGTACTCATGATATGCACTTGGTCTGATGCGAATTAATGATGCAGCATGTAAAATTACATGACCCCATATAGAAATAGAAAGTTTTGTTCTCATTATTAATGGTCTAGCAATAAGCTGGAGGCGCTTAATCAGTGACTCAGCTAAACCATTTTGTGTATGTACATGGGCAACAGGATGTTCAAGAACTATTCCAATTGACATACAATAATCATTAAAAGCCTAAGACGTAAACTCACCAGCATTGTCAAGTCTAACTTTCTTGATTGTATAATCAGGAAACTATGCTCGTAATCTAATTATCTGAGCAAGAAATCTCGCAAATGCCACATTGCGAGTTGATAATAAACAAACTTGTGACCATCTAGGCATCTATCAACGCCATAAAATATCTAAATGGTCCACACAGTAGGTGTATAGGCCCACATATATCACCTTAGATACGTTCAAGAAATATAGGTGATTCTGTTTTTATTTTGGCTGGTGATGGTCTCATGATTAATTTTCCTAGAGAACAAGCCTCACTTGAATTTTACTAACTTGAAGGATCTTCTGGCCCTTTAATGCATGTCCATGTGAATTCTAATAATTCTTCGCATCATCATTGAATCAGGATGACCTAAACGATCATGCCACAGAGTTAATGTCTCTGTATCTTCTTTAACTACCATATGTGACTCTATCACATTTATATATGTGCAATGCAATCCTGAAAAAAGCTTTGATAGTTTTTCTAATATGCACTTCTTTCCTGATACATAAGTAGTAAGATATATATACTTCATATTCCTTCAGTTACAGACTGAGTATCATATCCATGAAGATATATATCATTAAAACTCAAAAAATTTCTTTTGAATTTTGGTGAAAACAAAGGGTCTTTTATGAAAAACTTTGTTCCATTTGGCAATATAAACCTGGCTTTACCAGTTCCTTCAATCAAGTCTACAGGACCTGATATTGTATTGATGATTGCCTTTGTTGGTTTTAAATCAGAGAAGTACCTTTTATGTTTGAGAATAGTATGTGTTGTACCACTATCCGGTATACAAATATCTCCAGTTTTGATCTTGACTTCATCATTAGAATAATCCATATCAAGCTTCATGCAAAATAAATCATTTTGAAAGATATTATTATAAGTGAAATATTTTATTCAAAGATAAATTTAAAAATTACAAATAAATAAACATGGTAATACAATCATATATCTAATTATCACCAGTATCCATTGAATTTTGATGGGTTGAAAGATCAGCAAAATCATCAGTAAAATCGGAAGCATCAAGATGAGTTGAATCATCCATAGGATCATCATGTTCAATGAAATTCACTTCCTTCTCTTTTCCTTTCAAGGATGCCTTGTAAAGCTTACAAAAGTGCTCCGGTGTTCGACACACTCGAGACCAATGCTCTTTGAAACCACATTTATAACAGGAATATTCAGGATTTCAAAGAGAACTTTCACGAACATCTTTTCCTTTATCATGTCTTTCTACATGATGCTTCTTGTGGATCGCGTTATTTTGTGAAGGGTTATAAAAACCACTTCGACCGCGTCCACGGCCACGACCACGACTATGACCACGTCTACAGTCACGACCATGATTATATCCTCGTCTATATTTTTAGAAATGCAACATTTGCTTCTAAAATGCTGCTGAACCAGCAGGACGAGACTGATGATTTTTGATCAAAAGCTCATTATTCTTCTCTGCCACAAGAAGAGATGAAATTAGTTTAGAATATTTTTTTAAAATCACGTAACCTATATTGTTATTGCAGTGTTGTATTAGAAGCATGAAATGTGAGTAAGTCTTCTCTAGCATTTCTTCATCTGTGATATCCACCCCACAGAATTTTAATTGGGATACTATTTTGAATATTGCAGAGTTATAATCGCTGACTTTCTTGAAGTCTTGGAAGCGCAAAGCATTCCATTCATCACGCGTGGTAGGGAGCATAACTTCCTTTTGATGATCAAATCTTTCTTTGAGATTTTTTTCATAAGACACTTGGGTCTCTTACAGTGAGATATTCACATTTTAAGCATTCATCAAGATGTCTGCGGATAAAGATCGTTGCCTTTGTCTTATCTTGCGATGATGTAGAGTTTATTTCTTTAATAGTTTCAGTGAGACCCATTGACTCGAGATGCATCTCAATATCAATAGCTCAAGACATATAATTTCTTCCCGTGATATCAAGTGGAATGAACTCAAGCTTTACAAAGTTTGACATGGTGATAACTATAACAAAATATAAAAATAATTAGAATCACAATATTTTATTTCATAATAAAATAGAAAAACTTACATGTCAATCATAATAGCTACAAACAAAAGAGAGAAGGTAAACATTAAAATTAAAAGGTCCCGGTAAAATTCACTTGGTTCCATATCTACAAGAAAAATGATAGAAGTATTGATGATGATGACGACAATAATAAACTTCAAAAATAGACTAAGCATCTTACGAAAATCTCAAACACAAAGCTTCTGGAGATGATGAAAAATTTTGAGAATGAAGAGAGATTGAGAAGTGAGTTATGTGGTTTAGAATTCACCAATTTATAGGGTGAAAACTAGTCGTTTTATAGCCATCTATAGCCGTTGGGGGAGAGAGAAAAGCAATTTGGATTTTAGATAATTAAATATTGTAATTAAGAAAATAATAAAATAAATGCTTTGTACTACATATATTTATGAGCTACAATATAGGCACGCCACTCTACTTGGTGGGTGTTTTGCAGACATAATTAATAAAACAATAATTATTGAAATAAATATTGACACACCACGCTCTCGATAAACCTTTCAGTGAGTGTTTATTTAGATATAAATAACAAAATAATAAAATATACAATATTGGTAGCTTGGGGTTTAATCCACGCAAGCATTAAATTAGAGATTAGTAAAGATATCATAATCACATCACTTTACTATAAATAGGTGGCAGAGCCTTCTTTCATTATAGTAGTGGTGTTATATGAACATAATTAGTATAATAATCTAGTTTTTCGTAATCACATCACATTTCTATAAATAGGTGGCAGAGCCTCCTTTTATTATAGTACTGGTGTTATACGAGTATTATAAGTATAGTAACTTGCCATTTTTACCTTGAGATAGTAGAGGTAGAGGCTGAGACTTGTGATAGGACTTTTCCTTGAGCAATGGAAGTAGAGGCTCGTGGAAAGACTTTTACCTTAAGCTAATGGAGGCAGAGACTTGTGTAGTAGAACTTTTTCCCTGAGCTGACGGAGGTAGAGGCTGGAGACAGAACTAGAGTGATCGTGCTGATAACGTGTTGTAAAACTCCAAGAAATATAACACCAATACAGAGAATTCTAGAGACAAGTAGGAATTCTTATTGATTTTTGAAGTGTACATTGAAATGAATCAGGAAGGGCCTATTTATAGAAAAACTTTAGGGTACTATGCAGTCACTACTATGCAGTCACTATGCATGCTTGCGTCATCGCTTGCATCAGCGCATAGTAAAATCATTAATGATGTATAGTAAAGGTAGGCAGCCATCGTTTCATAACAAAAATTTGGTAGTTGAGACATTTAGCTAATAAAATGTGTAGTATATGGGGATGGATAGGAGAGGGCCACATGGTAGGAGTAGCATTCATCATAATTCATGTAAGACCTCCGCAGACCCCTCAAGAGTATAGTTGTGATAGAATTTTCTCTTACCAGATTTTAGTTGCTTGTGTAGTTTACTGATTAGTCTATAGTTATATATTATTATATCGCATTTCCGTGCTGATTATGAATAAAATATCAGTCTAAACCGTGTTTTGGTCTCTCTTGCAGATAATCAAGACTAGGTGGGCAAATAAGTAATAAGAGCTTAATTAAACCCATTTTCGGGTAATTAAATCCGCATTTCTTGGAGGCCAAGTAAGGAAACTTCAAGAAGATGCATTGAACCTAGACCTTTGTGCACGTCAGACGAAGATCCGGACGAATATACCCGAAATCGAGTATACAAAGAAGGTCCTAGAAGCGACGGGAATCACTCGCCAAAAACCAGGGACCTATGTCCCTGGTTTGTCGCGAAAATGTGATAAATGCCGCGTTTTTGAGGCAATAGGTGGGGCCACACGTCGATCTTCGACGCGTGGCCTCGTCTCGTCTTCTAGAAGTTCTGTTTGCCTATATAAAGCCCTGTAGAGGCCCAGAACGGAAGCAGATTGAGAATTAGGCTAGCTTTCTTTTTTCTAGTTGTAGATTAGGATTTTTTTTCTCTTTTATTTTGTATTTTCTTTTCTTTTATAGATCTTGTAGTAGGGCTGAGAGATTCAGAGAGAGAAAGAGAGAGATTGATGTAATAGATGGTGACAGTCTATGTAAAGGTGTCTTCTTTCTTTTCCATTGTAATCTTCTCCATCTTCTACATGATGCTTAGCTAATTTCTTTTCTCATGGAAATCTAACTACTAACCACTAACCATCTAACTACTTACTTGATAATTCACATGAATCTAATAACCTCTATAAGGCCTTACTCTTGCAAGAGCCATTGATGGCTCATGATGATGGATTCTAACATTCTAACATTCTAACACCTAACCCTCTAACTTGCTAACTTTCAAATGCTAACTTTATTTCATGCTCACCTCTAACCAATTTTGATAATTTAATAGTATCTTGCAACTTATTATGTGGTATGGATGTGTTGTTTGAATGTAGAAGAACAATCTTATGAGCCATGCTTTGTATCGACTCTTGAAGCCAAGAATTAGTGATGGCCAAGGATCCATATGAGGCAACTATCACTAAGAGGTTAGTATAGTTAGTGGAGCAATTAGTAGTTAGTAGCCATGAGTTTTCTTTCATAGTTTTCCTTCTTCTTTTACTTTGTTTTAAAAATCATTTCCAAAATCTTTTATCATTTTTTCTAGTGTTGTTTTTACCATCCTCTTAGTTCACCTTTGTTTTCATTTTCTTTACCACAAGCTTCATCTTCTTTTCTATTTTGTTTTCCAAACTACTTCTCTTTTATTTTCACATCGTCGCTTTCATCGCTTCTCTTCACCTATCACTTTCAGTTTTCTTTTCTTTTTCCTTTACTCATTCTTTTAATAAAGAAGAACTTGGAAACAACCAACGTGAATAAGAACTGTTAATACTTCTATCGCCTCCTGTCCCTGTGGATTCGATCCGTTGAGCCAATGCTATAACGAAAGTATCAAGGTTGGGTTCGTTTCCCAGTAACGGCGCCAAAAATTTGATCGGAGCGGAACCAGCACTTTGAAATGTGTGTTTTATGAAATCAATATAAATGCGTTGTGCTAATTTTTAGCACCGTTACCTGGGAAAAAACCTCGAGACTTGGATGATCAGTCGTTTGAAGTAAACTTAATTGAAGGATTAACAAGTGAACATGACAAGGAGATTGAATATGAGTATGATGGAGAATTCGAATTGGAGTCTGATGAATTCAATCTTGACCAAATTATCAAATCCACAGTGGAGTGGGTAACAAATGCAACCCCTATCCTACCCCTACAAGAAGAACAACCATCGATAGATCACATTCCCTCTTCCGAGTTTAAAGCTCTTCCTAGTCATCTCAAGTACCAGTACTTGAGTGAAAAGGAAGTTTTCGCAGTGATAATAGCGTCTCATCTTACGGAACAACAGGAAGAGGATCTTCTTATGGTGTTGAGGGTAAATCAAGAAGCCATTGGTTGGACCATGACTGATATAAAGGGAATAATCCATCTATTTACAACACCGGATTCACTTAACGAAAGATGCAAAGTCAAAACGCGACCCACAGTGTCGACTAAACCCAATCATGCAAGAGGCTGTCCGAGCTGAAATTCTGAAGTTACTAGACAATGAGATTATTTATCCCATATCAGGTAGCCAATGGGTTAGTCTAGTTCACACTGTGCCAAAGAAGGCAAGTTTACCGTGGTAGAAAATGATAAGAAGGAATTAGTACAAACTAGTTTTCCAACGAAGATTCGAGTTTGTATTGATTACCAAAAATTGAACGCTGCCACATGTAAAGACCACTTCCCTCTTCCATTCATAGACCAAATGCTCTAGAGACTAGCTGGACATGAATATTATTGTTTCCTGGATGAATATTCAAGATACAATCAAATCACTATCGCTCATGAGGATCAAGATAAGACTACTTTCACATGTCCCTTTGGAACATTTGCATACCAAAGAATGCCCTTCGGCCTATTCAATGCTCCCACAATATTCCAACGGTGCATGCTTAGTCTCTTTTCTGACATGGTGGAAAGATTTTTGAAAATTTTCATGGATGATTTCTCTATATAGGCAATTCCTTTGACCAGTGCTTGCATCATCTGAAGCGGGTTTTACAAAAATGCATAGGAAAAATCTTGACACTCAACTGGGAGAAGTGTCATTTTATGATCAAGCACGGAATCATCCTGGGGCACGAAATTTCAAACAGAGGAATTGAGGTTGATAGATCAAAAGTGGAAGTAATAGCAAAGCTCCAGGAGCCAAAATGCCTAAAAGACATTCGATCATTCCTAGGGCACGCTGGCTTATATAGAAGATTTATTAAGGAGTTTAGCAAAATTGCTAAACCTTTAACTAATCTCGTAGGAAAAGATGTGCCCTTCAATTTTGATGAAGAATGTCTACAAGCTTGCGAGGAGTTAAAGCAAAGACTTATCTCGGCGCCAATAATCTCAGCACCTGATTGGACTAGACCCTTTAAAATCATGTATAACGCCTCCGATTATGCCATAGGCGCTGTTCTAGGATAATGTATTTGTTGGCCCAAAGGCCTTCCACTCTAGTTTTGATGATGATTAACTCATGTAGTTATGTGTACTAATAATCTTATGATTTTAGTTTAGATCATTAATCAAGATGTTAGTAGGTGATTAGCTTCAATAAAGATGATTTGGAAGCTTTCACATAGTGATTCTAGAGCCCGAGCGATAAGATCATATATAGCACTCATTGTAGTCAAGCTCGGTGGATCACGAAGTTTTGGATCGAGTCGGCTTGGAGACGACGCTCTACAAGAAGACTTCGGTACCTAGTTTAGTTTGAGTTTTAGATCCATTTGTAAAGATTAGAATAGTATGATATGCTCAAGTTCACAACACACACGTTTCATGTTTTGAATATTGGTTTTCGGTTTTTTCGTTTTTGGTTTAACCATCTTGGTTTCATGAATAGATAGATCAAAACAAGTTTAAATAGTTTTATGTATAGTAGATTCATTCTATATACATGCATGCTTAACTTCCTAGACAAACTTAGTTTTGACTTACTTATTCATGTGTTTTATGTTTTGGTATTTTTAACAAAACATATTTTGGAATTAAAGTCAAAAACATGGATATATATATGTTTCATGTATATAGGATTATATCCATATACATCATGTCTAAATGTTGTTTAATATCATGTTTTTGTATTTGGATAAGTCTTGGACAAAATGTATTTTCAATTCAAAAATCCAAGTTTTAGAAAATACAGTTTTTGATTTTTGGTAAAAATGATAAGACACAAAAATGTTTCAAAATGTTTGTTATTTGTGATGAAATTTTTATCACAAGTTTATATTTCAAAATAAAATGATAAAACTATTTTTGTGTAATTTTAGAGATTTTATGGAATTTTTAGGATTAAAAATTACATGTTTTTCTGACCAGAACTGCTGCTGCCAGGTTAGGTCAGTCGACTGGACGGTCGACCGGACCAAGTAGCCGGTCGACCGTAGCGGTCGACCGACGTGCACGGATACGTGCACGCTGGCTTACCCATAAGCCGGTCGACCGCACGGTCGACCGACTGAGAGCAGGTTGCTCTCGAGTTTCTCCCGATCGACCAGCCAGAGAGCCGTTGCTCTCTGTTCTGGGGACGGTCGACCGCCCGGTCGACCGGTAGCTGCCAGCGGTCAAAAAGTGACCGTTGGCCGGTCGACCGACCGGTCGACCGGTAGTTCATTTTTGGCAGAATCTGCTGCCAACGGCTAGTTTTGTAAATGGGCTATAAATACCCCATTGGAAAGAGTTTTTCTCTAAGATTTTTGGTGCTAATTTTTCCTGACTCTCCAGTGTTTTCACAGCAATCAAAAGAAGTTTTTGGGCTTTAAATTAAACAATCTATTTGGTGTTTTTGCTAGGGCTTGGAAAATCAAAGAAAAGGGTTTTTGGGAAAAGTGTTTGATTCAACTTCTTTATCTTGGTTTTTAGTTTTTCCCAAGGATTTTCTTTGAGTTTTTTATTTCCATTCCTTTGGTTTTCTCCACACTTGAGCTACATCTACTATCTTATTCTATAGGATCTTTGTGTGGGAAAAGAGATTGTTTGTGGTCTTTTGATCACCAAGTTGTAAACCCTATCTTAGCTTGGCTTTGTGCCTTTCCCTCATTGTGTTGAGGAGGTTGTGCTATTGGGTTGTATCCCTCAAGGTGTGAGGCGATCCTTGTGTTGCTAATCCCTCAAGTTGTGAGGTGATAGTTTGTTGGCTTGGTGTTGTGCCTCAAGGAGGAGGTTGTGTTTGTAAGGAGAGGAGTTGGGTACTCCTTGTGATTGTATTGCCCCAAATCCTCGGTGGAGGTTCCCTTTGTGGGAGTCCTTTATGGAAAAGCTAGTGGACTAGAAATCCTTCACGGTGGTGAAGGCGGGGATGTAGAGCTGGGTGCTCGAACCTCGAAACATATCTTGTTGTTTGCGCTTGATCCCTTGGCTCTTACTCTCTCTCTATATTGTGCCTTGCATCAATTCATATTGTTCATTCATATTTATTTGCTTGGCTTGTTTGAGTGTGCATCTCTTGTTAATTGTAATTAGTTTTTAAATTCCACATTAAGTTCATTAGATTAGCATTATCACCTATTCACCCCCCTCTAGGTGATTTCAGTATTGATAATAGGTAACACGTGATTTATTATGCTAGTAGGACGCTCAACGAAGCCCAATAAATTACACAACAACTGAAAAGAAATTTTTAGCAGTTGTGTTTACGTTGGAGAAGTTTCGCCAATATCTACTAGGGTCTAGGACAATGATTTTCATCGATCACTCCGCCTAAGATACTTGATGCAATAGAAGGATGCAAAAGCTAGACTGATTCGATGGATACTTCTTTTGCAAGAGTTTGACTTAGAGATCAAAGATAAAAAGGGCGTTGAGAATGTGGTGGCAGATCACCTTTCGAGAATTCTCAATGCACCAACTGAGACAATACCTATCAATGAAGACTTTCCTGACGAACACATCTTCACGATGTGTAAAGAGCCCTGGTATGCCGATATTGCAAACTACCTTGCAACCGGGCAAACACCTTCAAATTGGTCAGGTCAGGATAAGCACCGCTTTATGACACAAATACGGTTTTTCTTTTGGGATGAACCATATTTATTCAAATATTGCCCTGACCAGATAATTAGAAGGTGTCTTCCTGAGAATGAACATCAGAGTGTTTTGATATTTATCACGAGTTAGATTGTGGTGGACACTTTGGTCCCCGAAAGACTACTAAGAAAGCCTCAGAGTGGAATTTACTGGCCCACTCTCTTCAAGAATGCTTATACTTTTTGCAAATTCTGTGCCAAATGTCAAATGATGGGTCGAATCACATGAAGAGATATGATGCCCCTTACACCGATCTTGGAGGTAGAAATTTTTGATTTATGGGGCATCGATTTCATGGGACCGTTTCCTATGTCTAGCGGCAACCAATTCATCTTAGTAGTTGTAGACTATGTTTCAAAGTGAGCTGAAGTTGTTCCGACAAGAATAAATGACAACCAGGTTGTCATCAAATTCTTAAGGAAAGTATTATTTCGCGCTTTGGAGCCCCCTGTGCGATAATTAGTGACAACGGGAGTCATTTTTTAACCGGGCTTTTGAAGCCTTAATGCGAAAATACTCTATTTCTCATAAATTGTCCATGGCTTATCGCCCTCAGACGAACGGGCAAGTGAAAATCACTAATAGATAAATTAAACTGATATTGGAGAAAACTGTAGGACAGAACTGTAAGGACTGGTCCATCAAACTCCTTGATGCCTTATGGGCATATCGGACCGCCTACAAGACTGTCCTCGGTATGTCTCCATATCGAGTTATATTTGGGAAATCCTGACATTTGCCTGTGGAGCTAGAGCACCGTGCGATGTGGGCAATAAAACAGTTAAACTTTGACTTAAAGAAAGTCGGTGACTTGAGAAAGTTGCAGATTTCCGAGCTGGAAGAGTTAAGAAATGATGCATACGATAACGCTCGGATCTCTAAAAACAGAACTAAACTCTTCCATGATGTTGGAACTTGATTCCGATGATACATTTATGTAGCCATTTTCATTGGAGCTCTATCTCACCAGCTTATACAAGAGTTCTATGTGCTTCTGCATGCTCAAGACATCTCAAGGACAATGGCTATGGATGTGTATTGTAATGTTTATTAGTATGTTAAAAGCCTTGAACACACACACACATCATAAGCCTATTAGTCGATTTATACCCTTTATTAGTCGACTTATATATCCTATAGTCGAGTTAACAATTTCTGTAGTCGACTAACTTTTGTCCTGAAAAGATATCAACTCTTTGTTTTTTGATAGTTAACATTGTTAGTCGACTTATCATCTTTATTAGTCGACTAATACTTGTAGTAGTCGACTAATATATTCTGCTGGTCGACTAATTTCAGTTTTCAGAAATATGTCTTTTGTATCAGCCATTCTATAGGTAACTCGCCTTCTTTATAAGTCGACTAGTATAGGCAAAAATCAATACCCTAGTCGACTAACACCCAACCACTTAGTCGACTAATAACAGTTTCTGACTGTTAGACTGTTTCTGATTTCTGGTGTTTATCCAATGTTTCTATATTCAAATTTGTCCTGATAATTACCCTAACTGACCATAGATTTCAGTTATAAATAGGGATGTTGTCCTAGGCTAAAAACATGAATTCAAAATACAAGTTTTCTGCCCAAAAACTCTGTTCAAAAATCTGCTTTTCAGAAAACTGTTTCCTCTTTCATTTCTTCACTCAAATTCCTACTCCATAGTGAAGATTTTGAGAGTCCACCTATAAGAACCCTTCTTCACGATCACATACAGATTCAAGGCTTATAGGATTGTTTGTATCACTCAAAGAGAAAGATTGTACAAGAGTGTCTTCGGGTTGAAGAGAGGTTGTACAAGGTGTTGTGGTCTTCTTGGTTGTAAGAAGAGTTGTATACATTTGGCAAAGGGGATTTGTCAAGTAGTATACAAGGTGTTGATTTTGGGTGTACAAAATCAAAGGTTAAAGGAAAATATCAAACGGGTAGCTTGGGGACTGGATGTAGGTCAAGAGGACCGAACCAGTATAAATCACTTGTATTTGCGTTTGATTTACTTTCTGTGATTTCTTTCCTTTTATGCAAGTATTTATATTTTAACGCTAATCATCCTTTATTTTAGTATTTGTGTTGACTTATTTTAGATCCTACAATTGTATCAAATCTTGACTAACAATTGGTATCAGAGCCCTGCATACCCAGTCAACAACCTACAAGGATGGCAACGGAGTTTCCTTCATCGCAATTCAGAGAAGGACATTTTACGCAATGTCCATCACTATTTGATGGATCGAACTACAACTACTAAAAGTGTAAAATGAAGATTTACTTACAATCGCTCAACAACGAACTATGGAATATAGTAGAAGCAGCGTACACCAAACCGACTACCAATTACAGCACTTGGAGTGATGATCAAAAGAAGAATGCGAATCTTGATGCCAAAGCGATGAATACGTTATTCTGTGCCTTAACCAAAGAAGAATTCAATCGTGTGTCAACAACCACATTTGCAAATCAAATATGACATACTTTACAGGTAACACATGAAGGCACAAATAAGGTTAAAGAATCTAAAATTTCTATTCTTGTCCACAGGTTTGAACTATTCAAAATGAAGAAGAATGAAACCATCTCAGAAATGGTTACAAGGTTCACTGACATAACAAATTCCTTAGCATCCCTTGTAAAGGAATACATCCAAGTCGAAAAAGTTCGCAAGATCTTCGTGCACTCACATCAGATTGAGAGAAGAAGACAACTGCAATCGAAGAAGCAAATGATCTTTCCACTATGTCATTAGAAAACCTCATTGGTAATTTAACGACATATGAAGTACAACTGGAAGACAGAAAGAAGGATGAACAACAACCTTTCTCAAAGAAGAAAGAACTTGCCTTCCATCCATCCTAAGATAAGGATAATTCAGAGGACGATGAAGAGGAGATGGCAATGCTCTCAAGAAATTGGAAAGTTCTTGAAGCAAGGTAAGTTTAAATATTTTAATTGTAATAAAACAGGCCATATGAAGAAGGATTGCCCATTGCTCAAAAACAAAGGTAAATTCAAGAGCAAAAAGTTCAAAAAGAAGAAAGACTATCAAGCATCATGGGAAAATAGTGATTTCTTTTCCTCTGACGAAGAAGAAACCACTGAACATGCTAACATTTGTTTCATGGCTCAAGAAGAAGATGAGGTATAATATACTGAACTCTTGATGCATTTCATGAATTATACAATGATCTTAAGAATGAAAAGATAAAGAATAAAGTTTTGTCAAAGGAAAATGAAAAACTTTTCATAGAAAATTCATATTATGTTTCTCAAATTTCTTCTATAAATTCTCAAAAAGATGATCTTGAAAAAGTGATACCATCATTGAAAAAGGATAGTGAGAATCTTATAAAAGAAAATAGTATGCTTAAAAAGGAAACTTTATCTTTAAATGAAAGAATTACTGTTTTAAATAAAGACATATCGAGTTTCAAAATGAAGTATGAAGAGATTTTGAAAAATGTGACTAAAATTTAATAAGAAAAAGAAAAGTTAAATGATTTGTTATCATATCAAAAGATGTCACATAATTATTATGGTCTTAGATTCTTAAATTAAAGTGGAAAATCTATACATGTTTGTAAAAAGAACCATAATCCATATAATTCTTTTGTGAAAAGAAATACTGATATTATTTCAAAAAGAATTAAGAATAAGTTCATATGGATTCCTAAAAACATAAGCATTGTTGATAAAAATATTCATATTGCATCATACATGCATTCTATATGTAATTCATGCAATTATATGTATACTAACAAATGGAAATCAAATTCAAATTGGGTTTGGATTACTAAAGGTTAATGCTTTGATCTTATAAATGATTGGTACCATTTTAATGTTTATCTTTCAGGTACCATAAAAAGTTTAATAAGAAAAATATTTCAAACATTTATCATATGTATATATATGTTATGATATATTTTTTGCAGGGGGAGAACACATGTTTTTCTATATCTGTTATAACCTGTTCTACGTAGGGGGAGAACATATAATATATTCTCTGCAGGGGGAGTTTATTCATGCACGCAAAGTGTCATCATCAAAAAGGGAGAGAATGTTGAAACTTGATTCTGACGATACATTTGTAAAGCCATTTTCATTGGAGCTCTATCTCACAAGCTTATACAAGAGTTCTACATGCTTCTACATGCTCAAGACATCTCAAGGACAATGGCTATGGATGTGTATTATAATGTTTATTAGTATGTTAAAAGCCTTGAACACACACACACACACACACACACACACACATCATAAGCCTATTAGTCGACTTATCCCCTTTATTAGTCGACTTATATATCCTATAGTCGACTTAACAATTTCTGTAGTCGACTAACTTTTGTCCTAAAAAGATATCAACTCTCTGTTTCTTGATAGTTAACATTGTTAGTCGACTTATCATCTTTATTAGTCGACTAATACATGTAGTAGTCGACCAATATATTCTGGTGGTCGACTAATTTCAGTTTCTAGAAACATGTCTTTTATATCAGTCAATCTATAGTCAACTTGCCTTCTTCATAAGTCGACTAGTATAGGCAAAAATCAATACCCTAGTCGACTAATACCCAACCCCTAGTCGACTAATAGCAGTTTCTGACTGTTAGACAGTTTCTGATTTCTGGTATTTTATCTAACGTTTCTATATTCAAATTTGTCCTGATAACTACCCTAACTGACTATAAATTTCAGCTATAAATAGGGATGTTGTCCTAGGCTAAAAACACGAATTCAAAATACAAGTTTTCTGCCCAAAACTCTGTTCAAAAATCTGTTTTTCAGAAAACTGTTTCCTCTTTCATTTCTTCACTCAAATTCCTACTCCATAGTGAAAATTTCTGTGATCCACCTATAAGAGCCCTTGTTCACGACCACATACAGATTCAAGGCTTATAGGATTATTTGTAATCACTCAAAGAGAAAGATTGTACAAGAGCGTCTTCAGCTTGAAGAGAGGTTGTACAAGGTGTTGTGGTCTTCTTGGTTGTAAGAAGAGTTGTATATATTTGGCAAAGAGGATTTGTCAAGTAGTATACAAGGTGTTGATTTTGGGTGTACAAAATTAAAGGTTAAAGGAAAATCTCAAGCAGGTGGCTTGGGGACTGGATGTAGGTCAAGAGGACCAAACCAGGATGAATCACTTGTGTTTGCATTTGATTTACTTTTTGTGATTTATTTCCTTTTATGCAAGTATTTATATTTTAACGCTAATCATCCTTTGTTTTAGTATTTGTATTGACTTATTTTAGATCCTACAATTGGTATCAAATCGGGACCAACACATGACAAATCCATTTATAGGAAGAATTTTTCCCAGGACAAAACATTATGTTGTATAACTCTAGGCTCAACCTTTTTCGTGGTAAGCTGAAAACCAGGTGGTCATGACCTTATATTGTCCAAACAGTCTCCCCTCATGGTGCAATTGAGATTTCTGATCCAAAAAGTGGCAACATGTTCAAAGTCAATGGTCAACGACTTAAGCCATTTTACACCACAGAGTTTGAGTGACATGATATTCTCAAACTGGGTCTTTGTGACCCGGTGTACATGTGAATAAATCTTTCTACCTTATTCCCCAGTGTTTCTTGTAAATCTTTTTGGACCTCCCTTGTAAATTAAATCAAAATAATAAATAAAAATAAAAATAAAAATATATATATAATAAAAAGAAAATAAACAAAATACAAATAAACAAAATAAAAAAATTAATGGACCTAAGTGCTAAAAAACACTTAGGTTTTCTTCCCTTCATGTACTCCTTTTCCCTTCTAATAAACCAGAATTTCCCTAGGATTGAAATTTCACTTTTCACCTAGGGCAAAATTGGAAGTCTACCCTTCTCAGGCCTTTATATATACCCCCAACCTCTCTTTTGTTCTCTACCCTACCATCTAATATCAGATCTGAGAAGAGAGAAGAGAGCGACGCCATAACAATTTTTCCCAATCCCTACCTCCCTGAAAAAGCCGTGTTTTCTCGGTCTCAGCCACGCGTCCGTGGCCTTGTGGTGGAGTCTGAAGCACCGCCAAATTTTCCTGCAGTCGCTGCTGTCTGTAGATCTGAGATCTACAACCCGAGTACCTGTTCTCCCCATCGATTGCTCTCTGCAATCTGGTTTTGGTTTCCCCTGACGTAATCCGGGAGAGATTTGCGAATTTCTTTCCCATCCTTCGTATTTTCTGTCATGGCCCCATCTATATTTGCTGAAAAAGACTTTGTTAGGATTTTTAGTGATATTAATGGTTATGGTCACATCTTTTTGGATCGTATTTGTGAATGAAATTGGTATGCATTAGTCTACGATAACTCTGGCCATGAGGCTTACCATGTCCCGGGCTTGTCAAGCTCTTCTATGCTTCACTTGATCAAGCCGCTATTAACTTTGACACCAACCAATTCATGGTGCACATGCCTACTGGGGACCTTGTTATAACTGTTGATATGTTGGAAGACTACACCCAAGTCCCCAGCAACCTGCACCATCGCGACCCCTACCATTAATTGACTACATGACAGTCATGGAGGCTCGCTGTACCGAACAGGATAGGGGGCTCAAAGCCAGTACGACGTTTCGCAACATACATTGCATTGGACGCTGGATCCAACGCAATATCCTAGGGCTTGACCACACGACCTCCTTTAATAGGCCTGTGCTGTAAATCATTCACGATCTCATGACTAGGCAGCATACTATTTGTATTAACACGACTATTTTTTCACAGTATCATCACAAACTGCACGCGCACTCACGGTGCCAAATACTTGCATCTAGTTTTGATCACTCGTCTGTGTAGGAACTTCTTACCAGATGCGATCTTTGACTCATACGATAAGGTATTTGTTGCACCAAAGAGGGCAACAAGTGCTTACAATAGTTACCTCCATGCGGTCTGGACCCAGTGTCCAGCCTGAAGATGCTCGGCTGAGTCTTCTTCAGAGGAACTTTTGGAGGATGATGATGACCCGGCCTTTTGATAGCAGGACCCCCTAACTGATTCACGAGCCTTCATGTCTACCATTTGGCGAGGCATGAAAAAGATCTTTAAGGGTCAGGCTAGACTAAGGAAGCAGGTTGAGGAGCAGGCCACTCGCCTCAACCGCATCGAGGAGGGTCTGCGGCGTTCGCAGTCGGCCGGACCTAGCACCACCGCTGGTCCGAGCCGAAGGAGGGGGTGACATCTTTTCTTTACCTATTTCATGCATATATTTTACTTGCATACATTGGGGACAATGCATGAGATAGGTATGGGGGGGTAGATACTAACATAGATTTTTTTTTTAGTTTTTAGTATTTTTTTCTAGATTTTCTTAGATTTTTCTTATATAAAAATAAAGAAAAAATAATAATAATAAAAGAAAAAATAATATATTCTCTGTGATCCATTTTTGAAAAGAATTAACTTGATCTTAGGAATTAAAGAAATTCTAAACTAGGATTTCTTAATATAAGTCAAAATAAGAAGTATTGTTGGATTTTTAGGTTAAGAAAGAAAAGAATAGAAAGATAGTTAAACTTTGAATTTTTCCTAAGCAGTATATACATTTACATGTTGAGGGATTAATCAAGGACTTAGTAACTTTGTTTTTATTTATATATATATATAAAATAATAATAAAAAAGAAATATATATATAGATAAATGAATAAAAACTTGATCACTAATTAAGCTGGTTAGTTGTGCCTTAGGAAGTATAACCAGTCACGCCTAAAGGTGGTTGAGTCCTTAGCATTCGTGGCCTAGTTTACTCGAGTCCTTGAAACTTAGGGATGTATCCTCATCTGGTGCCCTAAGACCGTCTGGTCTGGGAGTCACCGATAAAAGGCTCGCTACATGGTGAATTAGAAAGCCTAATGAAGCTAAGGGAATAAATAAATAAAAATAAAATATATATATAAATATATACATACATACATACATACATATATATATATGTACCATAGTCTAAGAACAATTC
Organism: Agave tequilana; assembly: GCA_038442645.1. Taxonomy (NCBI): domain Eukaryota; kingdom Viridiplantae; phylum Streptophyta; class Magnoliopsida; order Asparagales; family Asparagaceae; genus Agave; species Agave tequilana. Next base: position 251,720 of record JAVJIF010001174.1, on the reverse strand, counting down.
TTCATACACATAAATGTATATATGTTAGGCTTGATACAAAATCTAGTTCTCTCTCTATTTTTAAAAACTTAACCTAAGTTGAAAACGAAACTTCACATGGAGACTTATAAAAAGAAGGAAAAGTTTAGAGTAACCTGAAACCTTTTGATCACTAAAATTCTTGAAAAAAATGGATCATAAACTTTTTTTTCATCCTTTTCTTTTGAAAAAAACACTAACATTTTTTCTTTTTCTTGGGATTTTGTGGGTGCAATCCGCTGAAAACCCTCAGGAGAAAAAACACTCCTCCTCTAGGGTAACCTAGAGGTTTAACGACTTGTTGCACGCACTCAGTGCAATCATGTCACCCACGAAAGTAGTGTAATAATTTAGTTAGAGTTTTTTCTCTTTTTCTTTGCTTGAGGACGAGCAAAAGCTAGGTATGGGGGTGTGATTGGAATTCATTTTGCATCATTTTATACCACCTTACCATGCTTTATGTTAATAAAAATAGAATTTTTACTGCTTTTCTCTGTAATTTTTCAGGTAATGGAGAAGAAGGCCCAAATCTAGGGATTTTTGAGGAATTAAAGGTGTTTTTAGGAGCCCACAACCATGAAGCTCAATTCTGAAACGATCCAAAGTATATTCTCCAACTTCTAGAAGTTTAAGCTGGGCACACGCAGCATAACAAAATGTCAGAGAATTCATTGGCGCAACGGCCAAGATGCTGCCGCGAAAACGCGGCCCTGGTCGCGGATCCGCGGCACATCCTTAGCCGTTGATTAAGCGATTGATCCTACGGCTGTGGTGGGACCTTATCTTCTCCTGAAGCCTATAAATAGACCCCCAGGGCCTCTATATAAAGGAGAGGAGAGAATAGCATTTTGTTTAGGCATTTAGTTAGTATTTTCTTTAAGCTCTCTTTAGTCTTCTTGTGTAATTTTCATTTTCTCCTTCTAGATCCAGAAAATAGAAAGTGAGGGTGAGAGAGATCTCTATAATTGAAGAAGTGACAACTCAATACAAAGGCTCAAGCTTCCCTTCCTTTATTCTTTCTTATTCTATTGCATTTACTTTCAAGTTCTTTACTTTATTATACTTGTTTTTCTACATTGTCTCTTTGCTTGTTTTTCCACTTGGGATTCGGATAGTGAATCCGAGGATGATTCCTGCATATGTGTTTTATGATCTAAGGGGATGACCCCCTTGAGGTAAACTCTAAATCCAATTTAGATTTTGATGATCTTAGCATAGAAGATATTGTTTTGTATTTTGAAAATTTGAAGATAAATATAAGGTTTTGAAAATAAACAATAAAGATTTAAAAAGAGTGTAACACCCCATTCCTGAAATAAGTATTCAGATACGTGTTCTGATTTTTTGATCATTTTTTTCAATTTCCCCATATTTATATTTATTTTATGATTATTTATATTACATCTGGTATCGGATCCGAATTTCAGGCTTAGAGTCAGCTCTAGTCTGAGCCGAGGACCCGATCTCAATGTACCACTTGATTTGATCTTTATTATAGTCAAATTTGACCAATTTTAGTTTTAAATATTTTTTCAATATTTTAAATTTTTCATGATTTTCTGAACTTTTTTCGAATTATTCTGTAAAATTTTCAAAACTGGTATCGACAAGTGTCACCGATCGATTCTCAGATTTTTAATTTATAAATGAAGTTAATTTTTGTAATCTACTTTCACAGTGTTCCTCAAAATCATATTAACTATTTTATCTCATTTTTGAAGATTTTTCTGAACTAATCAAAATTCAACCAGATTTAGTGTCGGCCAGTATTATCGATTGATTTTAGAATTTTTAATTTAAAAATAGGATTGAATTTCTTGAATCAAATTTCACCAAGTACCTTAGTATAATATTTTCTATTTTAGAGAATTATTGGGGATCTTTCCGAATTACTTTGTTTTCTGACATTTCTGGCGTTTTCGGTTTTTTCTCAGATCCTGAGTTATTACTCGGAAAATATTCCTTTCTTTTTTTTCTTTTTCTTTTTCCTTTTCCTCTCCTTTTATTTCTTTTATTTCTTTTTCTTTTCCCCTTTTTTCTCCTCCACACAAACTCCTCTCAAAATATCCTACTCCACTAAATCTCTCTTCTCTTTTATTTCTTTACCTTCTTGTTTTTCTTTTCTTCTTTTTTTTGTTCCTCGTCTTTCCCCTGGCTGGCGACGCACGCAGTACCCATTGAAAAACACCTAGAGGGGGGGGTGAATAGGTGTAAGTGCTAATCTAAGAAACTAAATGCAAACTAAGTGCGCTAAATGCGGAAGTTAATGCAAATTATGCACAGACTAATACAATACAACAAGTGTAGCCGAATTCCCCTTGCGAGGCTCTGGACTAACTCCCCTAGATTCCCCTTGAGATGGGTTGAGGTGCTATGTGAAGCTCTTGTTGGATGAGTATAAGTTAGGCACACACACAAGCAATCCAAGCAATATGAAATACACACAATCAAGCCAAGCATATAAGAATGAATCAATGCTCAACACAAGCAAGTATGATATGATGATGAGTATGATGCTTTGCACAATTATAAGAGAGAGAGTTAGAGAGACAATGGATCAAAACGCAAACACCAAGATTTGTTTCGAGGTTCGAGCACCTTACTCTACATCCCCGCCTACACCATATGATATGATGATGAGTATGATGCTTTGCACAATTATAAGAGAGAGAGTTAGAGAGACAATGGATCAAAACGCAAACACCAAGATTTGTTTCGAGGTTCGAGCACCTTGCTCTACATCCCCGCCTCACCTAAGGATTTTCACTATCTCAACTCCCACCGAGGGAACCTCTACCAAAGAGGATTTCTTACAACTCTAGGAGTACCGAACTCCTCTCTCAAACAACAACCTCCACCGAGGCCCAACAACCAACAACAACAACAACCACCTCTACCGAAGAGGTTTACAACCAAACTCAATCACCTCTACCGAAGAGGGATCCAAACCAACAACCCAATACAACAATCTCCACCTCTACCAAAGAGGGAGCAACTCAAGAAATCAAGGGTTTACAACAAGTGGTATATTTCAACCACAAACCTCTTTCCTTTTTCTTTTTCCACAAAAACAAGATCCTAAATAGTTTAGGATAGAAGATATAGCTCAAGTGTGGAATCAAGGTGTTTTTGGAAACAAGCAACAAAGAAAAACTACTTGGGAAATCTCTTGTATATGATAGAAAATGAAATACCAAATCAAAATCCCAAAACCTAGTTTTCTTTGATTTTTCAAAAACCCAAAACAAATAAAGATGAAAAGTTTTAAAGCCCCAAAAACTCTTTTTAAAACTCTTTTAAACACTTCAGAAAACTGGAAATTTTTCTCTTAAAAAACTTGGCCAAAATCCCCAAAGAGATGGGGTTTATATAGCCCCTAAACAAAACTAGCCGTTAGGCTGAGCTGGCAGTCTGACAGACTGCCGGTCGACCGGTCCGGTCGACCGCCAACGGTCAGAATTATGACCGTTGGGCAACTACGGTCGACCGGCCCGGTCGACGAGAGAAAACCCGAGAGCAGAGCTCTCAACTCGGTCGACCGTCCCGGTCGACCGTGTCTGTGCCTAACAGACGTGCACGTCTGTGCACGTCGGTCGACCGCAACGGTCGACCGGCCCTTGGTGCGGTCGATCGTCACGGTCGACCGACCAGCCTGTCAGCACAAAACAAGGTCAAAAAATTTTGGGAAAAATATTTTATAAAAACCTTTTATCATTTCTGAAAATTCCATAAAACTTGTTTTATTATTTTATGTTAAAACATAAACATGTGATAAAATTTCAAGACAATATATCAACATATCAATTCATTTTTGAGTCTTGCAAATTTATCAAAAACAAAACCTTGTATTTTGTCAAACTTGATTTTTCAAGAACATGAATAGGGATATCAAAATAAGTTTGTTTAGCAAGTTTGAAGCATGTATGTATATCTAGAACATATCTAATATACATAGGTATAAAGTAAACTTGTTTTGATCTATTATTCATGAAAACCAAAAACCAAATCATGAAACGTGTGTGTTTTGTGCACTTGAGCATATCAACTAAACTATGCTTTACAAATATGGATCTAAAACTCTATCTAAACTAGGATACCTAAGTCTTCTTGTCGATCTTCCATCTTCAAGTAGACTCGATCCCAAACGCGTGATCCTCCAAGTGCAAAGGTATGATCTTTAAGCTTTGGCACCGGAATCAACATGGAAAGCTTCTAAACTCCTTGTTGAAGCTAATCACCAACTAATATCCTGTTAATGATCTGAAACTTAGAAACACAAGAATATTAGTAAACATAACTACATGAGTTGATCATCATCAAAACTAGAGTGGAAGGCTATTGAGCCAACAATCTCCCCCTTTTTGATGATGACAAAACTCATGGAGTTATATATGCATGGATTAAAGATAAGCTTCAAGGAAGCTCCCCCTTAACTCATGCATAGGGATAAACAATAAATATATGCAATGAATATTAAACATGAAACATGCGTATGCATAAACAATAAATGGTTCTAGATATCAAATAGAATATTCAAAACAAAATAAGCTCTAGATACCAATTACAAAGCAAACTCTATATATCAATTAAACTTAATATTCTTGAGATTAAAACATAATATATGCATATAAAACATAAGCATGCATATAAAACTCAAATACTTCTCCCCCTTTTTGTCAATCATCAACAAAGGGGTAAACAATCAAAACCATAGATAAAATGAGGGGTAAAAATCTTTCTCCCCCTTTTTGTCAATCAAAACAATGCAAACAATGTTCTCCCCCTTTTTGTCTAAAACAAAAAAGTCAATAAGGGGTGACTACAAACATGATATCAATTAAAAAATATGTCAATGAAGTATCTTGATACCAATAAACAAGGATCAATATATGTTATATGCTATATACATTCATGAAGAGGAAGACGCTAAGTTAGCTTCCTACACATATGCATTACATGAAGAAAGGATGACAAGCCCTAATTCACATAACACATATTATGTAATGCATAAGAGGAGATGTGAAGCTCCCCCTACACACGTATATCATATAAAGAAGAGTTGTCAAGCTCCTCAATTTATAATATACTCAACATGAATCTATATGTAAGAGAGATGTTAAGCTCTCCTTGCATATAGGAAATACAAATCAAAACTTTGAATATATTCTTTAAACAACATATGAGTTACCAATTGTAATTAAACATAAATCTTGAATTCCTAAAACATAAATCTTGATACTAAATGTACTCAAAATTTGTTATGTTTAACCAATTGAAAAGATTTTACATAGAGACATTAATACCAATAGTAAGAATTGTTCATTTTAAAAACATATAATTTGATGTTGATATCATATGTTTAAAATAACAACTTTTAATCATAAAGAGTGGGAGTACAAATACCAATTGAAATACAAAATCAAATTTTCTCCCCCTTATGAAATACAAATTAAAGTCATGCATAGTCTTGATAACAATTTAAAAGTAATCAATTTAAACAAAATTGAAACTCAAGCACTAGCATAACCACAAACATATATATGTATGAAAAATAGATACCAATAGAAATTGATATACTTGGAATTTAAAGCATACATACATACAAAACATATATGAGTATATCAGAAGATCAAAATGATACCAATTGAAAGAGTTCAATGATACCAATTGACATAACAATAAGTTCAAGTGTATACATCATATTCTCTACCACCCAATCATAATTCAAGTTTTAAAGATTTTCAATTTAGGGCATACATGAACATGATCTCCCATCCTACCGCCCTTAGATGGTAGGGGTTTCAAAGATAGATTTGAAAATGTAGTTTTGTTTGAAAATCACTACCAAAATGAAGAACACCGCAACTAGTTAAATGGAAAACTTGTTAACTAGCACGAAATCCTTCAAGCAAGGAATAAAACAAAAATGAAATTCACATGATAATCATCACTCTAACCAATAAAGCATAACTCATGAGAAACAAAACATGAGCAATAGATATGAGTGTACAAATAATATGTGAAGATCATAATCATGAAAAATATTTCATTAAGCTCAATTATTCCTTAAAACATAATTCCATCAAAAACATGAAAAATCATATAAAACTCCTTATTTAATCTTCAAGGCATATGTATGTCTAATACAAGCTAAAATATACATACATATCCAAAACTCAACGAGTCCACTAAATGTATATTCATGAAGGCACGTGGCTCAAAAAGATGTATATGTATAAGATTAGTTTGAACTAGATAGACATATACATGAAGTTAAACATAAATACATGAAACATGAAAAACTAAATTTTCATCACAACAAATTTCATTTCAAGGTATATGTATGAATTGTCAAACATGAAGTATACATACATATCCCTAAACACAATTGAGTCCAAATATAGATTTGCATGAAAGGCAAATGACTCAAGGGGTATACATGTATATCTTAAAGTTTGGCAATACAAACATATACATGAAGTGAAACACACAATCATAAAACACATTCAAAAATGAGAATACAAGTATAAGATGTATGAATCATCAAAACTAGACTATACTAGCACATCTAATGGGTTCAAATAAGCATTCAAGCTCTGATACCATATATAGATTTATTTGTAGCCCACTCTATGTACAAGTATATAACTAGTCTTAACGAAAACAAACATCTAAACATATATTCAAAACATGAAGCATCAAAACAAATATAAAAGTCATCATGATAAAACTAAAACATGATTACTATGTAAATTCACATGTATTAGATTCATGATGTACATTATAGCTTAAACAAAAGTGAGAACACTAAATATGGGTTCATATAAGCATATGTGTCTCAAATACTATACATGTATGTCAAGTATCTAATAAACATGGAATGAATATACTAATCCATAGACATCAAAAACATGCTAGTAACATTAAAACATGGAAAGCATGTAAACAATAAATGGGAGTAAAGGATTATTACCAAAACCGAAGAAGCAACTCTCCTTGTCTCCAAAACATGGTGGTCATCTCCACCAAATCTTCCCTTGAAAGTGATGCATCCATTTTGATTTCCATGAAGTCCGGAACGCATCCACTCCAAGGTGCTAACACTCTCACGTCATGTGAGAGCCCACACCTACATCAAAAACTTTAGGGGTGGTGGTCTTTGGTACCCATACTCTTTTGGGTCCATGGGGGTTAGTATCTTCTCTAACCCAAACAAACTTCTTGGCTAAATTTTCAACATGTAAACGATCATAGCAAAATTTAGCAAGATGGCCTTTTCGGCCACAATGTGTATATGTGTACACATGAGCATACATGTGTTGATGGTGTCCGTGTGAAGCATGTGTATGCCGTGATGGGTGTGCATGCATAAAGGATGGAACTTGTTTCTTTCGAACCAAGGTTTCCAAGCGTGTGTGGTTCATGGCACATTGGCTCATAGTGGAGCCCAAACAATCTACTCTCTTCTTTAACATACAAATATCATCATTGATCCTAGAAGAAGAGGTACATGCATTAGGTAGACTAGATGAAGAAGCTACACTAGCATGGCAAACATGTGCATCAATTTTATTTTGCAAAACAATATTCTTATCTAAACAAACATTCAACTCATTTGAAATAGAAATGATTTTGTTTTTCAAAGCAACATTCTCTTTTAAAACAAAATCAACTTTAGAAGACATATTTTCATTTTTCTTCAAAAGAGTTTCACAATCATTTTTAGACTTTAAAAATTTATTTTCTTTTAAAGCAAGTTCCAATTGAGATCTCAATGAATCCCTTTCATTATAGGCCTCAACTTTCTCTTGCAAAACACAATCAAGTCTAGAATGCAAACATTTATTTTCTTTTTCAATATCTAGACTTTTCTTTTTCAACAAATTATATTTTTCTATTAGTTTTTCACAAACAAATGAAAGTTCTTCATTCAAAGCATGGGCATCAATATGATCATTTGAAGAACTAGCATCATCATCACTATCTAATGGAGTTTCCGAGTGTACCTCAAGGGAGTCATTCCCTTGGACCATATAGCATTGTTGTGGCTCGGATTCTCCACTAGATTCCTCTTCTTGGATTGGCAATTGAAGCTTGGAGGTGGTGGTTGTTGTCAATTTGTTCCACACTACAAAAGCGGAATCAAAGTTAGAAACACGTAAAAGATATTCTTTAGATAATGTGCTTCTAATGGCCTCTAGGGCTTGTGCATTGGCCCCTATATGATTACCATCACCAAGATAACATCTCTTGGTGGCGGCAAGGAAGACATGCAAACCTAGGGTCTTTAGGTACATGGACATCCTATACTTCCAAACATCAATGTTGGAAGGGTCAAAGCTAGGAGGGGTCATGAAGTCCATGGTAAACTATATATGAATGTGCAAACAAACAAATGCAAATGAGATTAGCAAGCAAATGGATCACTCCTAGGATGTTAAGCCTAAGTATCAGGAGCACTAGCTCTGATACCAATTGAAAAACACCTAGAGGGGGGGTGAATAGGTGTAAGTGCTAATCTAAGAAACTAAATGCAAACTAAGTGCGCTAAATGCGGAAGTTAATGCAAATTATGCACAGACTAATACAATACAACAAGTGTAGCCGAATTCCCCTTGCTAGGCTCTGGACTAACTCCCCTAGATTCCCCTTGAGATGGGTTGAGGTGCTATGTGAAGCTCTTGTTGGATGAGTATAAGTTAGGCACACACACAAGCAATCCAAGCAATATGAAATACACACAATCAAGCCAAGCATATAAGAATGAATCAATGCTCAACACAAGAAAGTATGATATGATGATGAGTATGATGCTTTGCACAATTATAAGAGAGAGTTAGAGAGACAATGGATCAAAACGCAAACACCAAGATTTGTTTCGAGGTTCGAGCACCTTGCTCTACATCCCCGCCTACACCATATGATATGATGATGAGTATGATGCTTTGCACAATTATAAGAGAGAGAGTTAGAGAGACAATGGATCAAAACGCAAACACCAAGATTTGTTTCGAGGTTCGAGCACCTTGCTCTACATCCCCGCCTACACCACCGTGTAGGATTTCCACTATCTCAACTCCCACCGAGGGAACCTCTACCAAAGAGGATTTCTTACAACTCTAGGAGTACCGAACTCCTCTCTCAAACAACAACCTCCACCGAGGCCCAACAACCAACAACAACAACAACCACCTCTACCGAAGAGGTTTACAACCAAACTCAATCACCTCTACCGAAGAGGGATCCAAACCAACAACCAATACAACAATCTCCACCTCTACCAAAGAGGGAGCAACTCAAGAAATCAAGGGTTTACAACAAGTGGTATATTTCAACCACAAACCTCTTTCCTTTTTCTTTTTCCACAAAAACAAGATCCTAAATAGTTTAGGATAGAAGATATAGCTCAAGTGTGGAATCAAGGTGTTTTTGGAAACAAGCAACAAAGAAAAACTACTTGGGAAATCTCTTGTATATGATAGAAAATGAAATACCAAATCAAAATCCCAAAACCTAGTTTTCTTGATTTTCCAAAAACCCAAAACAAATAAAGATGAAAAGTTTTAAAGCCCCAAAAACTCTTTTTAAAACTCTTTTAAACACTTCAGAAAACTGGAAATTTTTCTCTTAAAAAACTTGGCCAAAATCCCCAAAGAGATGGGGTTTATATAGCCCCTAAACAAAACTAGCCGTTAGGCTGAGCTGGCAGTCTGACAGACTGCCGGTCGACCGGTCCGGTCGACCGCCAACGGTCAGAATTATGACCGTTGGGCAACTGCGGTCGACCGGCCCGGTCGACCGAGAAAACCCGAGAGCAGAGCTCTCAACTCGGTCGACCGTCCCGGTCGACCGTGTCTGTGCCTAACAGACGTGCACGTCTGTGCACGTCGGTCGACCGCAACGGTCGACCGGCCCTTGGTGCTGTCGACCGTCACGGTCGACCGACCAGCCTGTCAGCACAAAACAAGGTCAGAAAATTTTGGGAAAAATATTTTATAAAATCCTTTTATCATTTCTGAAAATTCCATAAAACTTGTTTTATCATTTTATGTTAAAACATAAACATGTGATGAAAATTTCAAGACAATATATCAACATATCAATTCATTTTTGAGTCTTGCAAATTTTATCAAAAACAAAACCTTGTATTTTGTCAAACTTGATTTTTCAAGAACATGAATAGGGATATCAAAATAAGTTTGTTTAGCAAGTTTGAAGCATGTATGTATATCTAGAACATATCTAATATACATAGGTATAAAGTAAACTTGTTTTGATCTATTATTCATGAAAACCAAAAACCAAATCATGAAACGTGTGTGTTTTGTGCACTTGAGCATATCAACTAAACTAAGCTTTACAAATATGGATCTAAAACTCTATCTAAACTAGGATACCTAAGTCTTCTTGTCGATCTTCCATCTTCAAGTAGACTCGATCCCAAACGCGTGATCCTCCAAGTGCAAAGGTATGATCTTTAAGTTTTGGCACCGGAATCAACATGGAAAGCTTCTAAACTCCTTGTTGAAGCTAATCACCAACTAATATCCTGTTAATGATCAGAAACTTAGAAACACAAGAATATTAGTAAACATAACTACATGAGTTGATCATCATCAAAACTAGAGTGGAAGGCCATTGGGCCAACACCCATGTCCTTCACAAGTTCTCTCTCTCTCTCTCTCTCCCCCTCCTCTAATCTTATCTCTTTTTTTTCTCACTTCCCATCTCATCTACACTCTCTTTCTCTAATTTCCCCTCACAGTGTCTCTCTTTAGCAGGCCGGCTTCCACCACTCCCCATCACGGCAGCCACCACCACCCTTTTCGGTGAGCCACGGTCGGTGATAACCCTAGGTGCCACCCCAAGCCACCATCTCCACCACCAACATCTACCACACCACCATCTCCTCCACCACTCTACTTGCTTCATATAATCCACCACCACCTCCATTCTTTCCACTCAAATTCCACAATCACCACCTAGATCTCCTCCAACTCCACCACCACAACCTCTTCTTGAAAGTACACCTAGAGGAGGATGAATAGGTGTACAAGCTAATCTAAGACAAATGATGCAGAATTAAATTAATTGCTAACACTCTATGTGTAATCAAGAGTGAGTCTGAATTCCCCGTGAAGGGATCTGGAACTACTCCTCATGTTCCTATGATTTATGAGTTGAGGCGCTTTAAAATCTCTCTTGATTCATCACAAGTGTGGGGACACAAATAATATGAAGCATGTATATGATATGATCAATAAAAGTAATGTAAGACATAAGGGAGAGAGATTTAGAGAGAGATCCAAACGCAAACAACGGGATAAGTTTCGAGATTCGAGCCACTGCTCTTCGTCCTCGCCTTCATACAGAAGGATTTCCAACTATCCACTAAGGATCTTCCACAAAGGGACCTCAACTGAGAAATTACAAATACAACCGGGAGTACACAACTCCACTCTCTCAAACGCATACATCTACACAAGAGGTGGGCACTACGCCAAACCAAAGAAAAGATTACAACTTAGTGATCCAATGATCACAAACAGCACTTGGTGATCTAAAGAGATCACAAACTAATTTTCTCACAAACAAGATCCTAAAGATAGGTTTAGATTAATATCTCAAATGTGAGAAATGAAAGTGTTTTGGAAAAGAAAGAACAAAGAAAATACTTGAGAAAAACTTCTAGATATATATAAAAATGAAGAACAAAACTAAATTCCCAAAGACTTGTTTTCTTTTGATTTTTCAAAAACTTTGAAACAATAAAAGATAAGAGTTTTGGCACAAAAAACTTCTTTAGAAAAACTAGCTGAAAAATCTAGAGAAGTGGAGAAATTAAGCTCTTGAAAATCTTGGTGAAAACAGTCCACAAGGACCCATATATATAGGGGATCGACCAATAGTTTTCGTCGACCAGCCAACGGTCAAATTTCTGTTCATTTGAGCCATCGGTCGACTGCCCCAAGACAAAAGCCTGTCGGTCGACCGCCCGGTCGACCGAGGCCAGAGCCAGAGAGTTCCCTCTCTGGGCCGGTCGACCGAACGGTCGACCGGGGCCAAATCCAAGAGCAAGCTATCAGTCGACCGAACAACCAGGGCCAGATCCAGAGAGCAAGCTCTCCAGATCAGTCGACCAACCGGTCGACCGGGGCTAGATCCAAGGCTATTGTGCACATCTGTCGATCGAGCTCTGGTTCGGTCGACCGGTCGGTCGACCGCCAGCAGGCTCAGGACAGGGTTTTTAGGGTATGTAATTTAACTTGTAAAATACCTTAAAAATTCCCATTAAATCCCATAAAATCCACAAAAATAAGTTCCTATAAATATTTGAAGTACAAATATGTGTGACCAAAAATCAACACATATTACAAACTATTTGAACTATTTTTGAGGCATGAAAATTAAGCTTTAAATCAAAATTCATATTTTCAAAAACCTAGATTTTTGAAATGAAAATATGTTTTCTCTAAAACTTGTATAAGTACAAAAACAATATATAGAAATACATTTTGAAGCATAGTGCGCATGGATAGAATCTGATACACTTGTAAATGATATATCTATGTTTTTGACTTAAATCCAAAATAAGCTTTGTTTAAAAACAAAACTTGAAACCATGAATTAGAATCATCAAAATAAGTTTTTAGTCAATATGAAATATAGATGTATATTGATGAAATCCAATATACATTAAACCATGCAAAACTTCTTTTGATTCTATCTATTCATGAAAAAAAGGGTATATACTTGAACATCCAAAACGGTTAAACCGAACAAATAAACTTTTGAACTTGTGTGTGTGAACTTGAGCATGTCAAAACTAACTATCCTTACACAAGATCTAAAACAATAAACTAAACAAATCAAAGTCTTCTTGTCGATCTCTATCTTCAAGCCGAGTCGATCCAAACTTGATCCATAGAGCTTGACTCCAACCGAGTACTAGATGCGATCTTGAAACGCGAGCTCTTGAATCATCACGTGTTAGCTCCAAAACTGGCTTTGAATCCTTTGTTGAAGCTAAATATCTACTAAGATCTTAATCAATAACTGAACTATATAAACACAAGATCATTAATAACTTAACTTTATAAGTTAATCATCATCAAAATTAAGGTGAAGGGCCTTTGGGCCAATAATTTCCCCCTTTTTGATGATAACAAAACTTGTGAGGTTATATATGCATTGATTAAGGATAGGCTTCATAGAAGCTCCTCCTTAACTTTTGCATAATCATAAAACAAATAGATATTTAATGTAGCTCAAAAATCAATAAATAATAAAATAATATGCAATACAAATTATAAAACCATATGTATATATGCATAAAAAATAAGAAAACATGCATATATAAACACTAATCCTCCTCCCCTTTTTTGTCAATCATCAACAAAGGGTGAGGAAAAACAAACAATACCTTGAAGGAAAGAAAGATTTGGGTTTGTATATGCAATATAAATTCACGAAAAAGGAGAGACGTTAACTCCCCTTACACACATACACAGTATAAAGAAAAGATGTCAAGCTCTTTTTTATATACCACACTCATCATGAATCCATATGTAAAGGAGATGTTAAGCTCCCCTTACATATAGGCAATAAAAACTAAAATAAATTTTTATACCAATAAAAACATATTTTTTATCAAAATGTTGATACCAATAAAAACTATCAATTAAAGAAAAATAATATTTTTACCAATTGAAAGTGAAACAATATTTTCCAATCGAGAAAATGGAAAGGCATGATACCATTGAAAGTAAAAACTAATTTTTTTAGGTAAACACTAAAATCATTTTGCAATATAGATACCAAGTTGAGAATAATACTAATTTAAGATTATTGATACCAATATTAAAAATGTTAGCATATACCAAAACAAAATATTTTCCATCATAAAGAGTGGGAGTAAGATACCAATAGAAAATAAAATCAATTGAAAGATAAAATAAAAATTTTCTTCCCCTTTATGAAATACCAATAAAAACATTTTATCATTAAGAGATAAATTAAGCTTAACAAAAAATCAATTTGTATTAAAAATGTATGGACATCATAAAATAAGCACAATAAAAAACATCTATATGTATGTATAATCAGAGTAATATAATATCAATTGAAATGTGATGCATACATATACATAGAAAATATGAATATATAAAAATGATATAGCAAAGGAATCATGTGTATAACTCATAACTATCACCCTGTTCATGCTCAAGTTTAAAAGATATTCAAGAAGATCATACAAGACATGGTTGCCCAACTAACCACCCTCGGAAGGTAGGGGTTTTCAAAAATAATATTTGAAAATATTTTAATATATTTGAAAAACATTACCAGTTAAAGAATAATGAACTAATTTTTAAAGTAATTTTAAAATTAGTTCAAATCCTTCAAGTAAGGAATAATAACAAATATTATCCTATGAAAATATGCTAATTACATAATAATTGACACTCAAAGATCAATAAAGCACTTATATTCTCATGAATTCAAAACCATGAGTAAACAAAGGATATAGAGTGTACAGAAAATCATGTATTCAATATATGTATGAAGATAAGGCATTGAAGCTCAATCAAAATAAGTAAATTTCTTTTATCAAAAGCATGTAACAATGAAAATTTTAATTTTCAGTAAAACCAAACAAACTTCAAGGTATATGTATGTCTTGTCGAAACTCAAGTGTGTGTGTATATATATATATATATATATATATATATATATATATATATATATATATATATATATATATATATATATATCCAAACATAAACGAGTTCATAATAGAATATTGCATGAAAAGCAAATAGCTCTAGGATAGGCATGTATATCTAAAGTTTTGGACAAAATTAACATATACATGAAACTAAACACAAAAACATGCACAAAAATGAGGAAAACAAGTAAAGATGCAAGAATCATCAAAATAAGGTTATATAAGTACATCTAATGAGTACAAATGAGCAATAAAGTATAAACATATAATAATCAAGTATAGCTCATTACTTGTACAAATATAAACACAAATTTTAACGAAAATTACATCTATACAAGTAATCAAAATATGAAGCACAAAAACCTAAACAAACATAATCATTTGGCTAAATGCAAGTGAGTTAGAACTAGGATATATATAATAGTTAAATTATAGTGAGAACACAAAAGATGTGAATCCATATGATCATGGGTGTATCTCAAATACTATACGTGTATATCACAAGTCTAATAATCATTGCATTTAACATAATGAACATAAAAAACATGACATGCTAAAATTATCAATATAAAAGCATGTAAACTAAAATAGGAGTTAGAGATAGTTACTAAAACCAATCGAACTAGTCTCTAGGTCTCCAAACTATAGTGGTCCTCCCATCAAATATCCTTGAAAGTGATGCATCCACAATTATGATTTTTTAGCTTGGAACGCATCCATCATCAAGGTATCAATGCCCTCACGTCGTATGAGAGCTCACACCTACATTTTTTGGTTCCCACACTTTCTTGAGTCCATGGGAATTAGCACCTTTCTTAACCCAAACATATTTATTTGCAAATTTTAAATCATATATTCTATCATAACAAAATTTTGCAAGGTGGCCCTTGCGACCACAAAGTGTACAAGTGTACACTATATCATACAAGGTGCCATATGTAGGGGTGGCAGACAGGTCGCGACCCGCCAGACCCGACCATACCTGGAGTTAATGGGTCTGGGTTTTGGCTAATTGGGTTTGGGTCGTAATCAGGTCAACCCGTTTGACCCGATTATTAAATGGGTCGGGTCAATCCGAACCCGCTAGACCCGATAATTCTCTCTCCTCCTCGGCCTCCTCCCCTCGATCTCCTCTGCCGCTACCCCTGCTTCCTCCTCTTTGCCTAAATCAAATTGTTAAAAAATATGCGTGAGCCTAGTTTCGAACCGTGATCTCTAATGTGTGAGTTTAGTGTGATGACCAACTATACCACCCAATAATTTGGTATTATAGCGTAAAGAAATTGTATTTAAGATTTAATAATTGGGTCAAACGGGTCGGGTCAGGTCGACCCGACTAAGGGGCCGTTTGTTTCGCGTAAAAGTCCGTAATTCGTAAATGACTTACAACTCAATTACAACTACGGCGTTTGTTTGGACCGTAATTCGTAAAAGACTTACACAACCCAATTACCCCTCACTTGCAACCCAATTATCACTCACTTACAGCCCAGTTACAGTTAATTTTGTGGTCATGCAAATTTGTATTATTTTTTTATGTTAATATTAAATTTTTTAATATTTAGTATTTTTAATATTTATTTGCAATATTAAAACTTTTTAAATCACCAAATAGTTAATTTTGTGATCAACTTTTTCACTTACGACTTACACATTACGACAACCAAACACCGTAAAGCACAATACACTTTTCCACTTACAACTTTATATTACCAACCAAACACCATAAAGCTTACATGCATGTAACTCATTTACAAATGCAAAAGACTTTACCAATTACAACTTACGAATTACGGTCAATTACGACAACCAAACAGACCCTAAGTATGGTTCGGGTCTGGGTCTGAATTTTTGACCCATATAATAATCGGGTTAGGTCAACCCGACCCGATTATTATACGCGTCGAGTAGTAATCTGGTTGCATCGACCCGACCCAATTGCCACCCCTAGTCATGTGTGTGAACATGAGAAGCATGTGTATGTCGTGATTGGTGTACATACGTATGAGGAGCATGTTTCTTCTGAAACATGAATTCCAATCTCTTTTGATCCACAGGACATTGGCTCGAAATGGAGCTCAAACAATCAACATCCTTCTTCAACATACATATATCATTATCAATACTAGAAGAAGATGTGATGCATGCATTCTTAACACTAGAAGATGACATAATGGAAGCATGGCAAGAATGGAAAGAAAAATTATTTTTCAAAGAGTCCTTTTCTTTTAAAACAAAATCTAATTCTTTTGAAATCAAAGCAATTTTGTTTTTCAAAGAATCATTCTCTTTTAAAACGAAATCAAGTTTTTAAGTAAAAATCTCATATTCCTTAAAACATGATCAAAATCATTTTTATTCTTTAAATTTTCATTTTTTTTTTAAAACAAGGTCAAGTTGGGATTTCAAATAATCTCTTTCATTTGAAATCTCAACTTTCTTCTTCAAAATCAAATCAAGTTTTAAAACCAAAATTTCATTTTTCTTTCTTAATTCAAAACTTTTATTTTTCAAAGCTTTATACTTTTCAACAAGTTTTCACAAAACATAGATAGTTCTTTATTTAAAGTATGTGCATTTAAAGCATGATCATCATTAGAAGAACTAACACTATTATCTAGATGAGTGTCCGATATTACCTCAAGGGAGTCGATCCCGTGGACCATGAAGCAAGCTTGGTCAGACTCATCCACAATAGCTTCTCTCCCCACATTGTTTGTCGTTTGTTGCTCGGGAGAGGTCAAAATGTTCCACACTGCAAAAGCGGAATCACAATGAAAAATAATAGAAAGATGTTCTTTATCAAGTGTGTGCCTAAGTGCCTGCATGACTCGTGCATTGGCCTCAATGTACTTGTCATTATCAAAATAGGTCTTTTCAATAGTGGCAAAATAAACATGCAAACCTAGTGCTTTTAAGTATGTACTCATCTTAAACTTCCACAAATCAATGTTAGATGCATCATAAGTGGGTGGAGCAAGATAATCCATGAGTGTATACAATATGTGTGCAAAGTAACAACTAGATTAGCAAATGAGGATCTCACTCCTAAGTAATTGAACCGAATATCAGGAGCACTAGTTATGATACGAATTAAAAGTACACCTAGAGGGGGTGAATAAGTGTACAAGCTAATTTAGGACAAATGATGCGAGATTAAAAACTTAATTGCTAACACCCTATGTGTAATCAAGAGCGAGTCTGAATTCCTCGTGAAGGGCTCTGAAACTACTCCTCACGATTCCTCTGAATTATGAGTTGAGGTGCTTTAAAAGCTCTCTTGATTCAACACAAATGTGGGCACACAAACAATACCAAGCATGTATATGATATGAGCAATAAAAGTAATGCAAGATATGAGGGAGAGAGAGTTAGAGAGAAAGATTCAAATGCAAACACCGGGATATGTTTCGAGGTTCGAGCTACTGCTCTACGTATCTGCCTTCACACAGAAGATTTCCAACTACCACTAAGGATCTTTCACAAAAGGATCTCCACTGAGGAATTACAAATACAACCAGGAGTACACAACTCCACTCTCTCAAACGCAAACCTCTACACAAGAGGTGGGCACTAAACCAAAGTAAAGAAAAGATTACAACTTGGTGATCCAATGATCATAAATAACACTTGGTGATCTAAAGAGATCACAAACTAATTTTCTCACAAAACAAGATTCTAAAGATAGATTTAGAATTAATAGCTCAAGTGTGAGAAATCAAAGTGTTCTGGAAAAGAAATAACAAAGAAAATACTTGAAAAAAACTTTTAGATAGATATGAAAATGAAGAACAAAACTAAATTCCTAAAGAATTGTTTTCTTTTGATTTTCCAAAAACTTTGAAACAATAAAAGATAAGAGTTTTGGAACAAAAAACCTCTTTAGAAAAACTAGCTGAAAACTCTAAAGAAGTGAAAAAGTTTAGCTCTTGAAAATCTTGGTGAAAACAGCCCACAAGGACCCATTCATATAGGGGATCCAGAATATAACCGTTGGGGTCCAGAACAGGTCAAAAATGACCTGTCGGTCGACCGCCTGGTCGACCAACCAACGGTTAGATTTTTGACTGTTTGAGTCGTCGATCGACCGCTTGGTCGACCACCTAAAGCAAAAGCCTGTTGATCAACCGCCTGGTCGACCGGGGCCAGAACCAGAGAGTTCCCTTTCTGGGTCGGTCGACCGACCGGTTGACCGGGGCCAGATCCAGAGAGCAAGCTCTCTGAATCGGTCGACCGTGCGATCGACCAGCCCAAGGCCAAGGCTATTGTGCATGTCTTGCACATCAGTCGACTGACCGGTCGATCGAGCACTGCCAGCAGGCTCAGGACAGGGTTTTTAGGGTATGCAATTTAACTTGTAAAATACATAAAAAATTCCCATTAAATCCCATAAAATTCGCAAAAATAAGTTCATGTAAATATTTAAAGTACAAATATGTGTGACCAAAAATTAACACATATTACAAGCTATTTGAACTATTTTTGAGACATGAAAATTAAGCTTTAAATCAAAAATCGTATTTTCAAAAACACAGATTTTGAAATGAAAATATGTTTCCTCTAAAACTTGTTTAAGTACAAAATAAGATATAGAAACATATTTTGAAGTATAGTGTGTATGGATAGAATCCAATACACATGTATATGATATGTCTTTGTTTTTTGACATAAATCCAAAAATAAGCTTTGTTTAAAAACAAAACTTGGAACTATGACTTAGAATCATCAAAATAAGTTTTTAGTCAATATGAAATATAGATGTATATGGATGAAATCCAATATACATTAAACCATGTAAAACTTCTTTTGATTCTATCTATTTATGAAACCAAAGGATGTATACTTGAAAATTCAAAGCGGTTAAACCGAAACCAATAAACTTTTGAACTTGTGTGTGTGAACTTGAGCATATCAAAACTAACTATCCTTGCACAAGATCTAAAACAATAAACTAAACAAATCGAAGTCTTCTTGTCGATCTTTATCTCTAAGCCAACTCGATCCAAACTTAATCCATAGAGCTTGATTCCAACCGAGTACTAGATGCGATCTTGAAGAGCGAGTTCTTAAATCATTACGTGTTAGCTCCAAAACTGGCTTTGAATTCTTTGTTGAAGCTAAACACCTACTAAGATCTTGATCAATAACTGAAACTATATAAATGTAAGATCATTAGTAACTTAACTTTATAAGTTAGTCATCATCAAAACTAAGGTGAAGAGCCTTTAGGCCAACACTTCCTTCCTCCTTCCCCCTTCAATTTCACCACCAACCACTTAATTCCTTCATTCCAACACCATCTACACCTTCCACTTCCACCAATACACCACCCTTTACCTCACCTCCCTCCTTCTTGGAGTGGCCAGCGGCCACCCTTGGCCGACGGCTGGTTGACGCCGCCAGGTGGTCGGCCAGGCCACCTGGGCCCCACCTAGGCCGAGAGCCATGGCCTCCCCTTTGTGTGGCCTTATCTATCTCTGCTCTCTAATTATTTCTTTCCTCTCACTATTCTTTCTCCTGGAGATTCACGTATATATGTGACATTTTGGATTCCGAGATTTTGTGACATTTTTCATAATTTTAGGTGAGTGTTCTCGCTTTATTGGGTACCCCGCTTCGACGGGTGTTTTGTATTTAATATTGTATTTTTGTGGCACCGTGTATTTGTAATGGTGTGGATGTATACTTGTATTTTGTGAACATGTAGATTTGTACTGGTGTGGTGTATTTATATTGGTGTGGCGATTGCTTGTAATAGGGCAGTTTAATACTATACATATATACTGCTGTGAAATTGCTCTATTACTATGTTTGGCTAACCCTTCGTGGTCGTTAGCCTTCGGGCTCAACTGCTCTGCGGTTTTACACTGCAGCCTCCCGTCTTAACCGCCTGGCTATTCTCTTACTTTTTATATCCATATACATGTTTGGTACTAACATTTTTATAGGTACATATTCATCCTTCAGGCTATATTTAGTCTTCGGGCTCTCTGTTATTTGGCTGACCCTTTGTGGTCACCCTTAAACCCTCTGGATCTCTCATGCTCTGCCTCGTAGGTGAACCTAACGCCCAATGCTTTACCATTAACTCTGTCCGCGCATAGTTACACTGTGAGCACGATTTCACCACGTGCTATGCCATATCGTTCATACGCTCCCTTCGCCGTGCGTGTTTAGCTGCACCGCGAGTGGTAACCACACCGAACGTGAAAGCATCTAGCGTTGTACGCCAGCTTCACTCCAGCCTTACTTAGCTCTTCTTGAATGTTCGCTTGTTTACTCGCTAATTTTATTCCTGCTTTGCTTAGTCCTTGGACTTAAACCTTTGGGTTCTCTATTAGCTCAGCCGGGAGGCAAGCTTAGAACTCAGTGCTTTAAAGCTAATTCATTTCGAGCGTAGCTTCATCACGTGTTAGCAAGAGAGTTTTATACGGCTTCACCGTGTACATTTAGCTTCGTTGTGAGCGATAACTGTATGTTATCACTGCTTCGCCACGAGCGATAGCCTCGCCGAACGCTTTAGCTTTAGAGCTGTACACTAGCTCCGTCAGGAACCAAACTCTATCGTGTGCCTAACATAATGCCGACACGGCCTGGCTTGGCTCTAGCTTGACCAAACCCGCCCAAATAATTAAATAAATTATCGACTATTCTTTTATTGATGGTTGTGAAGAGTTTGAAACATTTCCTTAAACTGATTTCCAAAAACTGTATTATTTTCGATATTCGAACCGATCCTGTATCGATACCGTTTTTCCATATTGTGTTATATGACGGTTATCACATGGCATGCTATTACTTGACGTGCTTTCACCTGATATGCTAACTTTTATTATATTGGTTACTTGACACCTGACACTACATGTTATCACCGAACACATGCATGTAATTACCTGTAATTACCTGATATTTGCAATGTTTAACACTGACTCACGATTATCACATTAGAGAATGTAATAATTGTTATCCTAATATACTCCAATACACTGTACTCCTGATACACTTATACCTAACATGCTCCTGTTATTCCCATAAGCTGATAATTATTGTAACGCCCCGATCCTGCAGGTACGGGGACGTTATGGCGACGTACATACGTAGGGCGGAAAACCCTCACGTACGTACGCTAAGCCTCAGTACAGGAAATCACCTCCATAGTTATAAGAGTTCCAGCAGGAAATAAGTATAAGAATACCTGCAGAAAGAGGTTAGTGATAATAACAGATAGGAAAACAGGGATAAATAAGATAACAACAATAAATCATAAAGATACCTATGAAGGATCTCCATGATGAGTCTCCTATGGGAATCCAATGGACTATCTGACAAAATGATAACTCGGATCTCTAACCTAGGCACGCAAACCCAGGGTCGTCAGAAAGCGACCTAGTGAGTGGTAAAATGAAGGAGGTAGTAATATCTACTATAGTAATACAAGCACAATAATAATATAATACATGATGATGTATTAGTGATACCATAGAATAAGCATATAATAAGCAGTAGAAATATATAAACATGTCATCTTTTAATACCATCACTACCTAGCCGGTTATCATTGGGTCATGTCTACAGTCGTATCCAGTTTATATAAATAATGTTGTCTAGTGGTGACGTAATAGAAATGAACATGCTAGTGGTAACGTGATAGAAGTGAACATACAGATGGGCATATGAAATATAACCATAATACGGTGTTGTGCATAGACAGTAATGATGTCTGCAAGGTATACAGAAAACAGAATATATGCAATGAAGAGTATACATATACATGAGTAGTATGCTACCACAGAAAGTGTAACATGTACTAGGTAAAGTAACAAAGTATACATGTAACATGATAGCGGCTAAATGATCAGGTACAGTAACAAGTACAACTAAATAATAGAATACATGTATCAGGCAAGTCATGTTATTTATCCAATAGTAGCAATCAGTACCGCCTGCTATTTTAATCAATCTCTTCTAGTGTCCCATACCACTAGCAGTTCATACTAGAGCCCGCACTCCAGTCGAACCCATCCGGACATGGCATACGGGTACCATTATCCAAACGAGAGAGTGTAACGCCCCGATCCTAAAGATACGGAGACGTTATGGCGACGCATATACGCGAGAAAAATACCCCACGTATACGCGCTAAGCCTAAATTGTAACCTGAACAAGCTATAATCTAAATCATGAAAATCCACTGCAATAATACATATAAGACTACACATGATAGCAATGAATGACGGGAAGAAAATGGCAGCTGAATGCAATAAAGATAGAATCATGAATTAACAGGAATAGAATGACAGGCTAAATGTGATATACGAGAAATAAGGAATAATAGCAAGAACAGAAAATGCAAAAGTACCAGAAGAGAATAGGAAGAAGCTCCAGCTATTCGTAAAGCGTACCGTCTCATCGAATACCTGCACATTAGAAACAATCGTCCAATATCTGGACGTGCAAATCCAGGGTCGTCAGAACGCGACCATAATGAGTGTGTGTGTAAAGGGGAAAGAACTCGTGCAGAAGAAACAATGTGCATAAATAGTAGTAAGAGCAACAGTAAAAAGAAAAGGCTAAATAACAAGATAAATAGCTGAACAGTAATACACATGATAATAACATGAATAAAGGTAGAATATAACTGGCACATCTGTAAATATGCAATCAATGTCAAGACGTGTAATCTATCACATGTCACTAGGTTGTATCTAAATCTGGTCATGGTTACAATCATATTCCTATCATAGCATACATATACACAGTCAAATGATTATAGTCAGTCACAATACATTATAACAGTTTATTATCATTTATTATGTCAGCGAACACCAATTGCCACCTGTAATAGACGCATCCCATACTACGCCTACTACATGTGTCAATCAGGGTCCTAAGTTATTGAAATTAATAGAAGAGACATTGTCCATGCTTTAGGTGGGTCCCGTACATACCCGGGACCACGGCCTCAGTTTCCTGGCGCTGAACCAGGCCGTACCGCTAGGTACTCAGTAACAGTAACAGTAACAGTAATCTCACTGTGAAAACAGTGGAACAGTAAACAGTACAGATGGGATGCCAGTCATCCCCCAGGAACCCTGCAGTGGAACCCTCAGTCGGCTGCGCAACCTGTATCCTAGGTCCACCCAAAATACAGACGCTGTCTCCTCCATCAATTTCCCCAATCCCAGTGTAAGTTGTCCATTTACATTATTATTTATTCAATTCAGTTAAACCAGTCAATGTCCATATTATCTAAAACATTGGGACGATACAGTGACAGTAACAATAACAGTACAGTAACAGTCAATCAGTAATCGTATACACGGTGAACAATATCAGTAACAGTAACAGTAACAGTAACAGTAGCCGTGTATACGATGAACAATAGTACTGTACCGTGATTACGGTCAATGATTCTTTCCCAGTAACTCTCAATAACATGAACAAAAAAACAGTGACAGTCTAGACACTGATCCTCAAGTCACCAATAATAGAGATCAAATAGTAAAAGCTAATAAACTCTGAATATATATAATATCACCGACTTCGCTAAATTCACTCTCACAATAATTTTATCCATATCACTGAGTAACCCAGTCTCTAACATCATAACAAGTTCTCATCAATACCAGAATCATCACTTAAATCATCACCAATAAATGAATAACAAGTCAACACATACTGAATCATATCAAGGTAAGGGAATCATCCTCAAATAACTTATGGTCTAAACTATCTACTCTTGGTACTCAACCTCATCCATATATCATCTAACAGATTCCAAGTGTCAACAACGTCAATCTCATCTCAATACCAGTCAGGCTCCAAAAAGGAATATAGATTCTGGATAACCTCTAACTCAAGATCAATCTAAATCACAACTCAACTAATCCAATCATATCTGATATGTCCTCAAATACTCAACTAATAAAGTCAGGTCTAATTACTGATCATCATTCTATGTAAATAATATAAGTCCAGATCAATCCC
The DNA here is from genome assembly GCA_038442645.1 of Agave tequilana. Lineage (NCBI taxonomy): Eukaryota > Viridiplantae > Streptophyta > Magnoliopsida > Asparagales > Asparagaceae > Agave > Agave tequilana. The sequence goes on along the minus strand of JAVJIF010001174.1, from coordinate 226,987 downwards.
AAGTTATGACAACCAACTCATATTCCCATAGTTACATGATCGTCAAGTATCAATATACATCAAAGAATCTGATATAATAATTATCATTCCAAGATATATCCAAAATCAAGCTCAGCTCTCTCACTCTAACAATTTAATCTGATTTCCAAATCCTCAAGGGTTCACACTTCTATTAAGATCAAACATGATATCCCAATACTCGGTATCACAACATATTCATGCCTCTAAGTTCTATCATGATAAGTCAAGTTATTCCATCCAATATCTATCCCTCGATATCATATACATCTATCAATAACCAATACGTAATCCAACATAAGATCAATCTAGTATACAGTCCAAGTTCTTTTACATTTAGTTCCAGTCCGAAATAGTAATCATCTATTCATGAAATGATATAATTCTGATATCTCAATGTCCAATACAAGATCCATACATATATCTGATGCTCAACTATGTACTTAATTTATCCATTCAAGAGATCGAGTCAAGTCACAGTCTAAAGGTATATAAAACTAGGCCTAAGCCAAAAGAGACGATCTACCAACACATGGAATACCGCTAATACAAGCAAATGTCAACTACATGAATAAAGTGGACAATCATATATGTCTCATGAACTGGTACAAGCAATCAAACTAGTAAAGTATAACGAAAAGTCACATAAAATGATAAAGGCAACATGTAAAGCATATCATTAACGATAAATACACAAGAACGAACACTCACATGAAATGATGAGGTTTCGGAACCGAATCTCCGTCTGGTCTTCACTGCATGAACTGGCACTGATCTACGGATCATCCTATGCATCGGTCTTCGAATCTCCTGTGTGTCGGGTCCACAACGACATAATTCGGATCGGGTCCGGGTCTCCTGCAACTGGTCTGGATCTCACAAAATAAATCCGAAATGCCGTGGCACGCAACCAACACATACAAATAATTATAAATACATGCTAAACACCCACACGTGTATACGAACATATACGCGTACACATATATAAACAAGCATGCACATACATACATACCCATAAATAAATATACCGATACATTAATTACTAAACTATACATATAAATATTTAAAGAATAAATTCATGCATTCATATACATCATGCATACACATGCATGCATCCAAACTTGCAAAGGCACTCACGCACACATACGCAAACACACATTTATTTAAAGTTCTCAATTATTACAAGATTGCCCCTATACAATAAAATGTAAAACTAACCTCGAGCCGATTTGCGGCGCACCGACGGAGGCTCCGACGGAGGCGTACGGGGTCGCGGAGGGTGTCGTTGGATAGAGCAACTCGCCGTGAAGGGCGTGGGGTGCGTTCGCGCTCGCCGACGTCGATCAACGGCATCCCGCGGAGAGCCCGAAAATGGTTCGGAGTAAGGATTTTCGCCGCTCACACAAATATACACCACAAGCACAACCAAATACCCATGTAATAAATTAATCAACGCACTTTATATAAAATGCCAATAGAATCATCATTAACATCATCATAATTAAAACATAAAATGTATACCTCAATCAATTATGTGAAGAGCAAGGAGGGGGCTCACGGCTCCTTCTCAAACTTGTTCATCCAGCTTAGGATAAAGCCTACTGGTAAGCACTTCCATTTAATAATTTAAATCTTGTACACAGCATTTAAAAGAAACAAACATGTAATTTATATTGCTCAAGAATAAAAATGAAATTGCGAAAATAACACTACTGATTCAAAGAGAAGCATAAAATGGCATCCTCACCAGGCTCAAGTGAGAAGCATCTGCACAAGAAACTAGAGCATCTGCCTAGTTTTATATTGGTGCATATAAACCATTCATACTTATATAATTAAAATGCACATGATTAAGAATCATAAAACAAAAGAAACAAAGGGAAGGACCTGGGATGTGCGGCAACCAATCAAGGAGGTGTCTCGGCTGGACTTCGTGCTGCTCTGGTGTGCCTGGGCGCGACCAATGGCATGCCACGGGGAGGTCGGCCAGAAGAAGCAAGGGGAGAGGGGCTCCTGCTGTTGTGCGGCAGGGAGCAGCGACCATGGCCTGCTACTGGGGCGCGCCAAGAGGAGGGGGAAGCAGCTGGATGCGGGTGGCCTGGATCTGGAGGCGGCGGTTTTGGGAGAAGAGAAGATAGATTAGGATTTGGTTTTTAGTTTAGGTTTAGAAGTTAGGATTTATTTATAGGATGGGTTATGGGTTTTTGGGAGAATAACTCAAATAATAATAAATAGAAATAACTATAATAATATTAATAATCAACAGTGACACCAAAAATAGTAGGCAAAATACTAAGAAAGGTAATTAGTCATCACCACAGAAATAAATACAAATAAATGCTAATAACTCTATACTAATAATAACAGGTAATAATAGTAATCCTAATTAATAATAATGACAATAATAATAGCAGCACTAAATAGAATAAATAATAACCTTAATGAATAATGAGAATACTAATTAAGTTAACAATTAATAATAATAATAATGGCAAACATAAAATATCAAATTACCAATTATTATCTCAAAAGAATTTCCATACTTAATAATAATAATCTCAGGAAAATAATAAATCAACTTGATTCATTAAAATACTCGGTAAATAAAAATGTAATAAATACCTAAAGAAAATAAAATACAGTACTATTAGGTTAGGGATATTACATTCTACCCACCTTAATAAAAATTTCGTCCTCGAAATTCACATAAGGTAGGGAATGGTAAAAATCAAAGATCAAGAGGGAACACAACAATCTTCTACATCGCCTCTTTGGGACACCACGATTCCGCTGCGCGCTCTGATCTCTGCTACCAGCTTCAACATGGAGTAAGCGATCTCAAGAGATAGAATCAGGAGGAATAGAATAGAAAGGAAGGATGAAATCAAGATGGAAATCCAAATCACTCTAATTGAAGTGTTGGAATCATGAATATCAACAGATCAAGAATAGAATTTTCAAAGGGAGGACGATCAATTTCCAAATGGAGTCAATATTATCACGTGAATAGTATATGTATATTGCAGTGTCAATATAACTGTATCAGGTTACAGGTAGGAACTAGGTTCTCTTTTATGTCGAACCTAGGCTCAGATACCACTCTGTAACGCCCCGATCCTAAAGATACGGAGACGTTATGGCGACGCATATACGCGAGGAAAATACCCCACGTATACGCGCTAAGCCTAAATTGTAACCTGAACAAGCTATAATCTAAATCATGAAAATCACTGCAATAATACATATAAGACTACACATGATAGCAATGAATGACGGGAAGAAAATGGCAGCTGAATGCAATAAAGATAGAATCATGAATTAACAGGAATAGAATGACAGGCTAAATGTGATATACGAGAAATAAGGAATAATAGCAAGAACAGAAAATGCAAAAGTACCAGAAGAGAATAGGAAGAAGCTCCAGCTATTCGCAAAGCGTACCGTCTCATCGAATACCTGCACATTAGAAACAATCGTCCAATATCTGGACGTGCAAATCCAGGGTCGTCAGAACGCGACCATAATGAGTGTGTGTGTAAAGGGAAAGAACTCGTGCAGAAGAAACAATGTGCATAAATAGTAGTAAGAGCAACAGTAAATAGAAAAGGCTAAATAACAAGATAAATAGCTGAACAGTAATACACATGATAATAACATGAATAAAGGTAGAATATAACTGGCACATCTGTAAATATGCAATCAATGTCAAGACGTGTAATCTATCACATGTCACTAGGTTGTATCTAAATCTGGTCATGATTACAATCATATTCCTATCATAGCATACATATACACAGTCAAATGATTATAGTCAGTCACAATACATTATAACAGTTTATTATCATTTATTATGTCAGCGAACACCAATTGCCACCTGTAATAGACGCATCCCATACTACGCCTACTACATGTGTCAATCAGGGTCCTAAGTTATTGAAATTAATAGAAGAGACATTGTCCATGCTTTAGGTGGGTCCCGTACATACCCGGGACCACGGCCTCAGTTTCCTGGCGCTGAACCAGGCCGTACCGCTAGGTACTCAGTAACAGTAACAGTAACAGTAATCTCACTGTGAAAACAGTGGAACAGTAAACAGTACAGATGGGATGCCAGTCATCCCCCAGGAACCCTACAGTAGAACCCTCAATCGGCTGCGCAACCTATATCCTAGGTCCACCCAAAATACAGACGCTGTCTCCTCCATCAATTTCCCCAATCCCAGTGTAAGTTGTCCATTTACATTATTATTTATTCAATTCAGTTAAACCAGTCAATGTCCATATTATCTAAAACATTGGGACGATACAGTGACAGTAACAATAACAGTACAGTAACAGTCAATCAGTAATCGTATACACGGTGAACAATATCAGTAACAGTAACAGTAACAGTAGCCGTGTATACGATGAACAATAGTACTGTACCGTGATTACGGTCAATGATTCTTTCCCAGTAACTCTCAATAACATGAACAAAAAAATAGTGACAGTCTAGACACTGATCCTCAAGTCACCAATAATAGAGATCAAATAGTAAAAGCTAATAAACTCTGATATATATAATATCACCGACTTCACTAAATTCACTCTCACAATAATTTTATCCATATCACTGAGTAACCCAGTCTCTAACATTATAACAAGTTCTCATCAATACCAGAATGAATCATCACTTAAATCATCACCAATAAATGAATAACAAGTCAACACATACTGAATCATATCAAGGTAAGGGAATCATCCTCAAATAACTTATGGTCTAAACTATCTACTCTTGGTACTCAACCTCATCCATATATCATCTAACAGATTCCAAGTGTCAACAACGTCAATCTCATCTCAATACCAGTCAGGCTCCAAAAAGGAATATAAATTCTGGATAACCTCTAACTCAAGATCAATCTAAATCACAACTCAACTAATCCAATCATATCTGATATGTCCTCAAATACTCAACTAATAAAGTCAGGTCTAATTACTGATCATCATTCTATGTAAATAATATAAGTCCAGATCAATCCCAAGTTATGACAACCAACTCATATTCCCATAGTTACATGATCGTCAAGTATCAATATACATCAAAGAATCTGATATAATAATTATCATTCCAAGATATATCCAAAATCAAGCTCAGCTCTCTCACTCTAACAATTTAATCTGATTTCCAAATCCTCAAGGGTTCACACTTCTATTAAGATCAAACATGTATCCCAATACTCGGTATCACAACATATTCATGCCTCTAAGTTCTATCATGATAAGTCAAGTCATTCCATCCAATATCTATCCCTCGATATCATATACATCTATCAATAACCAATACGTAATCCAACATAAGATCAATCTAGTATACAGTCCAAGTTCCTCTACATTTAGTTCCAGTCCGAAATAGTAATCATCTATTCATGAAATGATATAATTCTGATATCTCAATGTCCAATACAAGATCCATACATATATCTGATGCTCAACTATGTACTTAATTTATCCATTCAAGAGATCGAGTCAAGTCACAGTCTAAAGGTATATAAAACTAGGCCTAAGCCAACAGAGACGATCTACCAACACATGGAATACCGCTAATACAAGCAAATGTCAACTACATGAATAAAGTGGACAATCATATATGTCTCATGAACTGGTACAAGCAATCAAACTAGTAAAGTATAACGAAAAGTCACATAAAATGATAAAGGCAACATGTAAAGCATATCATTAACGATAAATACACAAGAACGAACACTCACATGAAATGATGAGGTTTCGGAACCGAATCTCCGTCTGGTCTTCACTGCATGAACTGGCACTGATCTACGGATCATCCTATGCATCGGTCTTCGAATCTCCTGTGTGTCGGGTCCACAACGACATAATTCGGATCGGGTCCGGGTCTCCTGCAACTGGTCTGGATCTCACAAAATAAATCCGAAATGCTGTGGCACGCAACCAACACATACAAATAATTATAAATACATGCTAAACACCCACACGTGCATACGAACATATACGCGTACACGTATATAAACAAGCATGCACATACATACATACCCATAAATAAATATACCGATACATTAATTACTAAACTATACATATAAATATTTAAAGAATAAATTCATGCATTCATATACATCATGCATACACATGCATGCATCCAAACTTGCAAAGGCACTCACGCACACATACGCAAACACACATTTATTTAAAGTTATCAATTATTACAAGATTGCCCCCTATACAATAAAATGTAAAACTAACCTCGAGCCGATTTGCGGCGCACCGACGGAGGCTCCGACGGAGGCGTACGGGGTCGCGGAGGGTGTCGTTGGATAGAGCAACTCGCCGTGAAGGGCGTGGGGTGCGTTCGCGCTCGCCGACGTCGATCAACGGCATCCCGCGGAGAGCCCGAAAATGGTTTGGAGTAAGGATTTTCGCCGCTCACACAAATATACACCACAAGCACAACCAAATACCCATGTAATAAATTAATCAACACACTTTATATAAAATGCCAATAGAATCATCATTAACATCATCATAATTAAAACATAAAATGTATACCTCAATCAATTATGTGAAGAGCAAGGAGGGGGCTCACGGCTCCTTCTCAAACTTGTTCATCCAGCTTAGGATAAAGCCTACTGGTAAGCACTTCCATTTAATAATTTAAATCTTGTACACAGCATTTAAAAGAAACAAACATGTAATTTATATTGCTCAAGAATAAAATGAAATTGCGAAAATAACACTACTGATTCAAAGAGAAGCATAAAATGGCATCCTCACCAGGCTCAAGTGAGAAGCATCTACACAAGAAACTAGAGCATCTGCCTAGTTTTATATTGGTGCATATAAACCATTCATACTTATATAATTAAAATGCACATGATTAAGAATCATAAAACAAAAGAAACAAAGGGAAGGACCTGGGATGTGCGGCAACCAATCAAGGAGGTGTCTCGGCTGGACTTCGTGCTGCTCTGGTGTGCCTGGGCGCGACCAATGGCATGCCACGGGGAGGTCGGCCAGAAGAAGCAAGGGGAGAGGGGCTCCTGCTGTTGTGCGGCAGGGAGCAGCGACCATGGCCTGCTACTGGGGCGCGCCAAGAGGAGGGGAAGCAGCTGGATGCGGGTGGCCTGGATCTGGAGGCGGCGGTTTTGGGAGAAGAGAAGATAGATTAGGATTTGGTTTTTAGTTTAGGTTTAGAAGTTAGGATTTATTTATAGGATGGGTTATTGGGTTTTGGGAGAATAACTCAAATAATAATAAATAGAAATAACTATAATAATATTAATAATCAACAGTGACACCAAAAATAGTAGGCAAAATACTAAGAAAGGTAATTAGTCATCACCACAGAAATAAATACAAATAAATGCTAATAACTCTATACTAATAATAACAGGTAATAATAGTAATCCTAATTAATAATAATAATGACAATAATAATAGCAGCACTAAATAGAATAAATAATAACCTTAATGAATAATGAGAATACTAATTAAGTTAACAATTAATAATAATAATGGCAAACATAAAATATCAAATTACCAATTATTATCTCAAAAGAATTTCCATACTTAATAATAATAATCTCAGGAAAATAATAAATCAACTTGATTCATTAAAATACTCGGTAAATAAAAATGTAATAAATACCTAAAGAAAATAAAATACAGTACTATTAGGTTAGGGATATTACAGAGAGTGACCAAATAACAAGTGTTTCCGACGTCACTGTTATTTATATCATTTTATTATGTTCATTGGAAACCATGGTCGAGGAGCTCTTATCGGGGTGTGTATCCCGTGCATACCCGGGATCACGGCCTTAAACAGACCCCTGGCTGCTGAGACCAGGGCCAGCCCGCTAAGGCTGTAACATGTAACGGGAACTCAATGAGCTAAAATAATAACGGGAAACGAGAGCTCATGAGCAATAACAGACGGTAGCCAGCACTACCCCGTCCCCTGCAGTGGGACAAACAATAGATCCAGACATCCACTCGATAAGATCTAATCAACCGTCCAGTCTCCCCCATCCCCAAGTTATCTTTATGATATTTCATTTAAAGTACACAACGTAACAAGAACAAGTACAGTGCATGGTCCATGTAACATGATAACAGGACCTGAGCTCAGTTGATAGCATAAAACAGGATAACGGGAAACGGGAACAATAGATATGGGATTCCACACATCACATATCAACAGCTCATGTATCCAGTAACGAGAATATCAAGATCAATAACAGGAAACAATCATATAACAGGAATTTGGGGATAACATGGAACAATAATACATGTAATATGGACGGTGATCCATATGACAAGAAGATAGAAACAATACATGCATGTAAACTTGTGTGGTGAACATATGTAACAGTGATGTGTGAACAAGAGATAACTGTGTATCGAGCATCCATGAAATGATGATAACAATAATATGAAATGTGGTACTCCGTGAATTTGTATATCCGTGTACCAGTGGAACATATATGTGTAGCAATAATCTACATGTAATATCATGTCCAGTGAACTACAGTGCATGAAATAATGGTGTCTAGCATGCATGTCTAGAGACAGTGTAGAGTCATAGAGTATCTGTAGATTAGTCTACATGTAACGATGGTTATCTAATTTTGATACAATACATGAAATAACAGTGATAGTTATATTAAATCAGGAAGTAACTTACAATATTTTAGTTTAGTCCTATTACAATGAGTTTTCAATAATTACAAGTTAGTAATTAATAGTTACAATGTTTTATCCATAATCAAGATTTATCACTGAAAGCAATCAATCAATTTAGGATCTCTAAATAAATATAATTTATAAAATAAAAATACTCACAAACTAGCTATGAAAAGGTAGTTCTCTTTTTCACGATCGCAACGGATCCAGAATCGTCCAATTCAGAGTCCGGATGCTCCAGATATCGCCTGAACACTAAACGTAATAAGAATGGGTCAAATATGTAATAAAAATATCTTAAATGTAATTAATAAAATTTATCATATTACACCATGGATCAGGGGGTTACATTTCTCCCCACCTTACAAAAAATTTCGTCCTCAAAATTTCAATGCAGGTGTGAGAACAATATTTTCAACCCCAAAGCCGAAATGTTCCTGGTCCACGACACTTCCGCTGCGCATTCTGAGATCTATAAGGAACTCGGGATGAAGAAGTATTGGACTGAACTAACACTAACGGATTGGAAGCAATAAGATGCAAAGAAAACGAGGAGGAAATCAGATATTCTGGTTGACAACTGTAAGTAAGGAATACAAAAGAGTCAAGGAATGAAGTGTCAATGACATGGTATACTTGTACTCGTCGCAGGAATCCCAACATCAGATACAGATAAGTTAATCTGAACCTGATTGTACGGTTGGTAAGAGCCCAAGCATTGACCCAGGTGGTTACCCACACCAGGTGTGACCCTAGGCTCTGATACCACTCTGTAACGCCCCGATCCTGCAGGTACGGGGACGTTATGGCGATGTACATACGCAGGGCGAAAAACCCTCACGTACGTACGCTAAGCCTCAGTACAGGAAATTACCTCCATAGTTATAAGAGTTCCAGCAGGAAATAAGTACAAGAATACCTGCAGAAAGAGGTTAGTGATAATAACAGATAGGAAAACAGGGATAAATAAGATAACAACAATAAATCATAAAGATACCTAGAAGGGTCTCGATGATGAGTCTCCTATGGGAATCCAATGGACTATCTGACAAAACGATAACTCGGATCTCCAACCTGGGCACGCAAACCCAGGATCGTCAGAAAGCGACCTAGTGAGTGGAAAAATAAAGGAGGTAGTAATATCTACTATAGTAATACAAGCACGATAATAATATATAATACATGATGATGTATTAGTGATACCATAGAATAAGCATATAATAAGCAGTAGAAATATATAAACATGTCATCTTTTAATACCATCACTACCTAGCCGGTTATCATGGGGTCATGTCTATAGTCGTATCTAGTTTATATAAATAATGTTGTCTAGTGGTGACGTAATAGAAATGAACATGCTAGTGGTGACGTGATAGAAGTGAACATGCAGATGGGCATATGCAATATAACCATAATACGGTATTGTGCATAGACAGTAATGATGTCTGCAGGGTATACAGAAAACAGAATTTATGCAATGAAGAGTATACATATACATGAGTAGTATGCCACCACAGAAAGTGTAACATGTACTAGATAAAGTAACAAAGTATACATGTAACATGATAGCGGCTAAATGATCAGGTGCAGTAACAAGTACAACTAAACAATAGAATACATGTATCAGGCAAGTCATGTTATTTATCCAATAGTAGCAATCAGTACCGCCTACTATTTTAATCAATCTCTTCCAGTGTCTCATACCACTGGCAGTTCATACTGGAGCCCGCACTCCAGTCGAACCCATCCGGACATGGCATACGGGTACCATTATCCAAACGAGAGAGTGACCAAATAACAAGTGTTTCCGACGTCACTGTTGTTTATATCATTTTATTATGTTCATTGGAAACCCATGGTCGAGGAGCTCTTATCGGGTAGGTGTATCCCATGCATACCCGAGATCACGGCCTTAAACAGACCCCTGGCTGCTGAGACCAGGGCCAGCCCGCTAAGGCTGTAACATGTAACGGGAACTCAATGAGCTAAAACAATAACGAAAAACGGGAGCTCATGAGCAATAACAGACGGTAGCCAGCACTACCCCGTCCCCTGCAGTGGGACAAACAATGGATTCAGACATCCACCCAATAAGATCTAATCAACCGTCCAGTCTCCCCCATCCCCAAGTTATCTTTATGATATTTCATTTAAAGTACACAACGTAACAAGAACAAGTACAGTGCATGGTACATGTAACATGATAACAGGACCTGATCTCAGTTGATAGCATAAAATAGGATAACGGGAAACGGGAACAATAGATGTGGGATTCCACACATCACATATCAACAGCTCATGTATCCAGTAACGAGAATATCAATATCAATAACGGGAAACAATTATATAACAGGAATTCGGGGATAACATGGAACAATAATACATGTAATATGGACGGTGATCCATATGACAAGAAGATAGAAACAATACATGCATGTAAACTCGTGCGGTGAACATATGTAACAGTGATGTGTGAACATGAGATAACTGTGTATCGAGCATCCATGAAACGATGATAACAATAATATGAAATGTGGTACTCCGTGAATTTGTATATCCGTGTACCAGTAGAACATATATGTGTAGCAATAATCTACATGTAATACCATGTCCAGTGAACTACAGTATCCGTGTCATGATGATACCAGTGCATGAAATAACGGTGTCTAGCATGCATGTCTAGTGGCATTGTAGAGTCATAGAGTATCTGTAGATCAGTCTACATGTAACGATGGTTATCTAATTGTGATACAATACATGAAATAATAGTGATAGTTATATTAAATCAGGAAACAACTTACAATATTATAGTTTAGTCCTATTATAATGAGTTTCCAATAATTACAAGTTAGTAATTAATAGTTACAATGTTTTATCCATAATCAAGATTTATCACTGAAAGCAATCAATCAATTTAGGATCTCGAAATAAATATAATTTATAAAATAAAAACACTCACAAACTAGCTACAAAAAGGTAGCTCTCTTTCCCACGATCACAACGGATCCAGAATCGTCCAATTCAGAGTCCGAATGCTCCAGATATCGCCTGAACACTAAACGTAATAAGAATGGGTCAAATATGTAATAAAAATATCTTAAATGTAATTAATAAAATTTATCATCGTACACCATGGATCAGGGGGTTACATTTCTCCCCACCTTACAAAAAATTTCGTCCTCGAAATTTTAATACAGGTGTGAGAACAATATTTTCAACCCCAAAGCCGAAATGTTCCAGGTCCACGACACTTCTGCTGCGCACTCTGAGATCTATAAGGAACTCAGGATGAAGAAGTATTGGACTGAACTAACACTAACGGATTGGAAGCAATAAGATGCAAAGAAAACGAGGAGGAAATCGGATATTCTGGTTGACAACTGTAAGTAAGGAATACAAAAGAGTCAAGGAATGAAGTGTCAATGACATGGTATACTTGTACTCGTCGCAGGAATCCCAACATCAAATACAGATAAGTTAATCTGAACCTGATCGTACTGTTGGTAAGAGCCCAAGCATTGACCCATGTGGTTACCCACACCAGGTGCGAACCTAGGCTATGATACCACTCTGTAACGCCCCGATCCTGCAGGTACGGGGACGTTATGGCGATGTACATACGCAGGGCGGAAAACCCTCACGTACGTACGCTAAGCCTCAGTACAGGAAATCACCTCCATAGTTATAAGAGTTCCAACAGGAAATAAGTACAAGAATACCTGCAGAAAGAGGTTAGTGATAATAACAGATAGGAAAACAGGGATAAATAAGATAACAACAATAAATCATAAAGATACCTATGAAGGGTCTCGATGATGAGTCTCCTATGGGAATCCAATGGACTATCTGAAAAATGATAACTCGGATCTCCAACCTGGGCACGCAAACCCAGGGTCGTCAGAAAGCGACCTAGTGAGTGGTAAAATGAAGAAAGTAGTAATATCTACTATAGTAATATAAGCACGATAATAATATATAATACATGATGATGTATTAGTGATACCATAAAATAAGCATATAATAAGCAGTAGAAATATATAAACATGTCATCTTTTAATACCATCACTACCTAGCCGGTTATCATCGGGTCATGTCTACAGTCATATCCAGTTTATATAAATAATGTTGTCTAGTGGTGACGTAATAGAAATGAACATGCTAGTGGTGACGTGATAGAAGTGAACATGCAGATGGGCATATGCAATATAACCATAATACGGTATTGTGCATAGACAGTAATGATGTCTGCAGGGTATACAGAAAACAGAATATATGCAATGAAGAGTATACATATACATGAGTAGTATGCCACCACAGAAAGTGTAACATGTACTAGGTAAAGTAACAAAGTATACATGTAACATGATAGCGGCTAAATGATCAGGTGCAGTAACAAGTACAACTAAACAATAGAATACATGTATCAGGCAAGTCATGTTATTTATCCAATAGTAGCAATCAGTACCGCCTGCTATTTTAATCAATCTCGTCCAGTGTCCCATACCACTGGCAGTTCATACTGGAGCCCGCACTCCAGTCGAACCCATCCGGACATGGCATACGGGTACCATTATCCAAACGAGAGAGTGACCAAATAACAAGTGTTTCCGACGTCACTGTTGTTTATATCATTTTATTATGTTCATTGGAAACCCATGGTCGAGGAGCTCTTATCGGGTAGGTGTATCCCGTGCATACCCGGAATCACGGCCTTAAACAGACCCCTGGTTGCTGAGACCAGGGCCAGCCCGCTAAGGCTGTAACATGTAACGGGAACTCAATGAGCTAAAACAATAACGGGAAACGGGAGCTCATGAGCAATAACAGATGGTAGCCAGCACTACCCTGTCCCCTGCAGTAGGACAAACAATGGATCCAGACATCCACCCGATAAGATCTAATCAACCGTCCAGTCTCCCCCATCCCCAAGTTATCTTTATGATATTTTATTTAAAGTACACAACGTAACAAGAACAAGTACAGTGCATGGTCCATGTAACATGTAACAGGACCTGAGCTCAGTTGATAGCATAAAACAGGATAACAGGAAACGGGAACAATAGATGTGGGATTCCACACATCACATATCAACAGCTCATGTATACAGTAACGAGAATATCAAGATCAATAACGGGAAACAATCATATAGCAGGAATTCGGGGATAACATGGAACAATAATACATGTAATATGGACGGTGATCCATATGACAAGAAGATAGAAACAATACATGCATGTAAACTCGTGCGGTGAACATATGTAACAGTGATGTGTGAACATGAGATAACTGTGTATCGAGCATCCATGAAACGATGATAACAATAATATGAAATGCGGTACTCCGTGAATTTGTATATCCGTGTACTAGTGAAACATATATGTGTAGCAATAATCTACATGTAATACCATGTCCAGCGGATTACAGTATCCGTGTCATGATGATACCAGTGCATGAAATAACGGTGTCTAGCATGCATGTCTAGTGGCAGTGTAGAGTCATAGAGTATCTGTAGATCAGTCTACATGTAAAGATGGTTATTTAATTGTGATACAATACATGAAATAATAGTGATAGTTATATTAAATCAGGAAGCAACTTACAATATTATAGTTTAGTCCTATTACAATGAGTTTCCAATAATTACAAGTTAGTAATTAATAGTTACAATGTTTTATCCATAATCAAGATTTATCACTGAAAGCAATCAATCAATTTAGGATCTCGAAATAAATATAATTTATAAAAGAAAAACACTCACAAACTAACTACGAAAAGGTAGCTCTCTTTCCCACGATCACAACGGATCCAGAATCATCCAATTCAGAGTCCGGATGCTCCAGATATCGCCTGAACACTAAACGTAATAAGAATGGGTCAAATATGTAATATAAATATCTTAATTGCAATTAATATAATTTATCAGGGGGTTTTCGGTAATTTACCTTTATTTATTGGATGCGGGTTTTGGGCTCTTAATAGGTCGGGTTTGGATCCAATACCCAAACCCATTTGACTTATAGAAATATGGGTTAATGGTTATCGGGTCGGGTTTATTTCCAAAACCCACCCAAGTATGTTTTTGGGTTCGGGTTACACCCGAACCCAATAAAACAACAGCAGCAGAAGCAGCAGCAGCCTGCTGCTGCTGCGCTCCTAGCTGCTACTGCGCTCCTTTGCAGGCCGACCGGCCAGCTCAGCTGGCCGGCGACGATCAAGACCCGCCGGCAGCGGGTCTAGCCGCCGGTGGTGGACACACAGAGGGGGAGAGAGAGGGAGAAAAGGAGAGGGGGTAGGGGCTGGCGGCGGCCAGCCCTGCCTCGCTAGCGTTGCTCTGTCGGCGGCGGCTCCGCCCCGCCGGCAGTGATCAGAGAACGAGAAAGAGAGAGAGAGAGAGAGGAGAGAAGAAGAAGAAGAAGAAGAAGAAGAAGAAGAAGAAAGGAAGAAGGAGAAGAAGAATAGGAAAGGAGAAGGAGAGGGGAAGGATGGCGCCCGGCCCGGGCTGGGGCGCGGCAGTGCCTGCGGCGCTTGGTCAGGGGGCGCGGCGGTGGCGCGCCGGCCACCGGCCGCGTGGCCGCGGGCGTGGGTCAGGTCCGCCGTCTGGACCAGAGAGAGGGAGAGATGGAGAGAGAGACAGTGAGAGAGAGAGAGAGAGGTGAGAGAGAGAGTAAGAGAGAGAGGTGAAGAATGGAGAGAGAGAGCGGAAGAGATTTAAGTAGGGAAGAGAGAGAGAAGGCGGTTGTGTAAGTCGGTGGGGGTGGCTTCCAGAGAAATGGAGAAGAAGAAGGAAAAAGAAAGGAAAAAGAAAAAGATTGTTATATTATTTGATTAGTAGTATTTTATTCAGTAAAATTTGACTCGCTCCGTATGGTTCCTAAAAATTACCAAAAATAGAGAATATTACATAGAGGAGGAATGTGAAATCAAATTCATGAAATAAAGTCCGATTTGCAAGTTAAAAATCCTAAAGTATATCACCGATACTGAGCGACACCGGTTTGGCCCGATTTTTGATAAATTCAGAAAAATCCCCAAAAATACCCTAACGTAGATCGTATGATTCTAAGACTCAAGGTGAAATAGGATTCTCAAAATTCTACTCCGTTTGTAAATTAAAAATCGGAGAGCCGATTATCGGTGTCGGTCGACGCCGACTACGGAAATTTTCCAAAATAATCCAGAAAATTTCTAAAAAATCCTGAAAAATCTACAATATGGAACCATAATATCTGAAACTGAAATTGGCTCAATCTGACTACCAGGAAAGGCAAAATAACTTTATACGTCAGATCGAGTACTGATACGGTGATACGTACACCATGGATCAGGGGGTTACAATTATGTATAATAAACTATAAAAAAGATAACTTACATCGAGTAATAGGAAAACTGATGGACTTTAATTGGTGATTTTGTTTATAATGTTATTAGGTATGTTGTGCAACTAAAATTTTGGCTCTACTTGTGAGCCTTCAGGTGTTCCATGGAATATGCTGGCACACTAGATTACTCCTTTCTGAATGGGCACACAATAAGACCCCTTCCCTTCCTATGCCCCATGGCAGGTTCCGTACACTAGCGATGGAACATCCTAGGTCGTGGTCCCAGGTATGCACGAGACCCATTGTAAACATAATTCGTTGATTTTCTCATCAGTTTTCAATAACCAGTCTCGACTTACTCATATATGGATGTATGTGTGTTGAGATGTACACTATAACACATACCTAGATATATGGGATGAGCAAGTAATAATATTAAGATGCTAATTAGTAATTTGTCATGTTTTTTGCAATTCGGGTTTTATATACTCGGATTATGGTAATAAGAGGCATAAAATATATAGATGAGGGTTTCCTTATTTGGATTATTTCTTCAACATACTAGCCTTATGAAGCCATAAACTGGGCTTGTACAGTTAGTTTTTCTCGTATTCAATTTTATTCAGTCTTATTAGTTTTTATCGATTTTATGATGTTTTCTTAGTTTAGGAGACCACTCAGGATATATGAACTCAGGCTACGGTGACGCAAAGTATAAGGTATAAATATGAGGGTTTTCTTATTTGGATTATTCCTTCGATGTAGTAATCTCACAGATCCATAATTTGGATTTGTACAACTGATATTATCACATATACTTTACTTGATGCCTCATAGCCTACTCATATGTGTCTGTGCTTATGACACAGTTTTCAATACATGTTTTTTCATTCAGATTTATTGATACATGTGTGCTTATTTATGCACGTCACTTAGCACTCATATTACCGCTAGTTAAGTATCTTTATGACTCTCCTGGACCTGCATGTTCAGATCCTGAATCTTGGACCATGGTGCACTTCTTGTTGATCTAAGTTGTGCAGTCTTAGCATAGTGGATCAGCGGTAACCCCTCTGGGGTCTTTTTCTTTCAGGCCCCCCGGCTCCACTCTCGAGTTTTCCTTTTATAACTGTAAGCACATTTTGTACTGTTCATACTTAAATGTCTCCTTGTATTCTTACTTTTGCGTCCGGCTGTGATGTAATATACTTGTAATATTATGTTACATCCTGTGATAACTTTATAATTGTACTCTTTTGATGAATGTATAATGCACCATGTACTTTCATACTCTGATTCTTACATGTACTGATACTTAGCGTATATATGTAAGGGTATTTTCGCCCTGCGTACATACATCATAGTAACATCTCCGTATTCACGGGATCGGGGCATTACAAAGAGAAAATGATTCTTTATCCTCAAAATTACAAATTATTATTAAAGGAAATGAATCTTTGAAAAATCAAGTTGACTCAGTTTCAAAAGAAAATGAATATTTGAAAAATAAAAATGATTTTTTGAAAAATAAAATCGATTTGATTTTCAAAGAAAAAGATTTTATTTCTCACACTTCTCATGCTAGAAATATTGTATCTTCTATTGACAAAATGAGATTTGTGTTTTGAAGTACAAGATTGATTATTGAGCCAATGTATTTTTGACCATAATAAATTGAAATTTATGTTTCACAAGAAACAAGTTCTACACATGCAAGTACATACTCCATGACGTATACGTACACATCATGCTCATAAGTATACCCACGTGTATATTTGTTCACATTGTGGCCCTAATTCCATTTTGCTAGGTTTTGTTTTGATAAAGTAAAGTCTCATATAAGAATATTTGGGTTCATAAGAGTACTTACTCCCAAGGACCCAAAAAAGCATGGGTACCAAAAGGCACACCAAATTTATTTAATGTAGGTGTGTCCTCCTCCAAAGCGTAAAGGAAATTGATGCCTTGATGGTAGATACAATTGGAGCTTGATGTACTAATCAATGGTTGCATCACTATCAAGGGATTAAGGTAAGAAGACCACCTTTAGAGGAATGGAGATTGATAGCTATTTATATTGGTAAAACTCTCTATTTATCTCTTTAAGAATGTTTAAGTTGGTTGAATTATTTATATAATAACCTAGATCTCATACATTCTTATTTGTACTTAATAATGGGTTATTGGTTATTTATCTTTGCATATAAATTTGAAAATCATTTTTTTTAGCATCTTGCCCATCTTATTGGTCGATATGTTTAATAATTAAGCTTAGTCTTTCTACTAATCTTGATTATAAATTTATGTGTATTCTCTTGATTTGTGTTCTTATGACAAAATTTGAAAAAGAATTTTACATGAGTTTTGATGATTCTTTTAGAGATTTATTGCACAAAATTATTTTGTTTTCATGCATATGATATTTACATAATATTTGTACACTGAACTTTTTGTATACTCATGAATTTACTATTCTTGAGCATATTTGTGCTACATGGTTTTTTTGTGAATTCTTATATAATTAACATTTTTCATGAGATATGATGTGTTTCTTATTGAAATAACTTGAAGTAGTTTAATTTATTTTCAAAAAAATTAGTTTATTTATTTTTGTTTGTTTCTTCACTTGGTATTATTTTCAAATTACTTTCAAATACTATCTATTTTTGAAATACCCTACCTTTAGTGAGTGGTTGGTTGGATGATCATGCATTGTATGATTTAATTGTTTATTTCTTTTACATTGCATGTTAGGATAATGTAGAATTGAGTTATACACTTGAATTACAATGGTATATATTTTTTGTATACTCATTCTTTTTTATCTATATGTATGTGTTTTCAATTGGTATACATACATATACATGATTTGATTAATTGTGCATATTTGAAAACTTCTGTGCATGCTTTCATGCATATTATTTTTTAGCACAAATTAGTCCCTTGCTAAGCTTAATTTTTTTTCTCTTGGTATTATTTTTAAGCTTATGCATTAATTTTATGGTTATTTCAAAAAGGGGGAGAAATCCTTTGATTTCTATTGGTATATTATTTTATTCCCTTCTTTTTGATAAAAAGAGAAAATATTTTTTTAGCCAAATTATTCATAATTTCATAATTTTAAAATTATTCATAATTTCATGATTCATAATTCATGTTTTCAATTGGCATAAATTACTTCAATTCGTATCTCTACATTTCAATTTGTATCTAAATTTTAATTAGTATCTTTTTCATGATTTTCAAATTGGTATTATTTTATCTAAACTTCTACAATTGGCATTTCTAAAATTTACGATTGGTATAGATATTTTTGTTTGTTTACATTGGTATCTGTTATCTTAGAAAATCAAAACTTTAGTTCTCAAAATTTGTTTCTAATATATATTGCTTATATGAAAGGGGAGTTAACTTAATGTCTCTTCTATATGTAAATTTATGATAAGTGTATTGTATAAAGAAGAGCTTGACTTTTCTTCTCTGTATTGTACACATGTGCAGGGAGAGCTTAACATCTCAGTCTATATATTGGATATTATGCCTACATAGAGGGTTTAGTCATCCCTTTTTCATGTTACGCATGCAAGCAGGGGGAGTTAACTTAACATCTCTTCTCCTCATGAATTTATATCGCATATACCTTTACTTTATTTTATTTACCTCTTTGTTGATGAATTTACAAAAAAGGGATTGAAATTGAGTGTTTATATATGCATTTTTTTGTTGTATGCATATATATTGATGTTTAATATATATTATTTAATATATGTTTGATGTTTATTGATGTTTTATTCAGCTTTATTGAATATCTTGTTGGTTATTTGCTATGCATTAGTTAAGGGAGAGCTTTTACAAAACTTTTCACTAATCCATGCATATATATACTTCATGAGTATTGTCATCATAAAAAAGGGAGAGATTGTTGGCTTAAAAGCCCATCAGTCTAGTTTTGATGATGATTAACTCATATAGTTATAGTAATAATGATTCTATATGTTTAAGTTTTAGATTTTAATCAAGATCATGAGCCCGTGTTTTCCTTCATCAATGGACTCAAATGCTGAGGATTGAAGCTATCTAGTATTAATTCAAGAGTCCAAGATGAAGAAGACTTTAATTAAATATATTTATAAGAGTTTGTAAGTTTAGATTCTTATAAAGAGTAGTGTAGATTTGATTGCTCAAGCTTACACACACAAAAGTTTTTTATATTGGTTTAAAGTTTTATTGAAAACAAATTTATGGTTTAAATTTTATTTTTATCAAAAGATTGTTTTATGAAAAGAAAATCTCAAAAACAAGTTTTATATTAGTTTATATATGTATTGGTGTAGTCCAAACACATTAGAGCTTAAACAGAGTTTTAGTAACTTATTTTTGTGTTTTATATATGTTTAGAAAAACTTGTTTACAAAAGTTTAGTTTTAAATGTTTAGTTTTAAGAAAATATTTTAAAATGATTTGTATTCCAAAAATGAGTTTAAACATCTCAAAAAGAAGTTTAAAAGTTTTAAATGTGTGTTGATTCTTTGATCAGACATATTTATGTTTAATTGAATTTTCAAGAATTTATTTTTGAGAATTTATTTTGATTTTCTAAAGAGTTTTTAAAAATAATATTTCTTTGCTTTTGGCTACTGCCGATCGATCGCTAGGAAGAGCAAAGGCTCTGTTAGTCGACCGCTCGGTTGACCGGATATGCATAGAATTATGCACTGGCTTTTGGCTCTGAACCCAGTCGACGGCTGGCTTAGCCCTAGTTTTGGCTGGCACTGAGCGGTCGACTGTCGGTCGACCGCTAGTACTGAGCTCTTCTCTGAGCTGAGAATGTCACTCTGGTTGTTCGACCAATGACAATGATTAACTCATAGTAGCCTTAGCCAGTTTACCGCCCGGTCGACCGCCAGTAGTCAAACATGTCTGTTTTGCTATATAACGCTATTTACCTTTGCAAATCAGTTCAGATTCATTCCCAATGGCTATTTTATGTTTTTAATGATTTTTAACATGTTTTAATTGCTAGGATTTGTTGAGAATAGGTCTCTAACCTTCTCCAATATAAAAGAGTGTTTAGAGATGGCTTAAAAAAAGAAGAATAACAAGTTTTCGGGAAAAAAAATCAAGTTTTGCAATAAGAGTTTCCTTGAGCTATTATTCTAATCTCTATTTTCTCTCACCCACACACGAGTCATCAATTTTTTCTATACTATAGGTTGGATTGTAAGAGAGTTTTGTTTGTGATTGTGTATTGATCATCAAGTGTTTAATCCTTTTTGAGTTATTGGAGGTTGCAGCCTCGATAGAGATTGCGGGCTCGTGTATTGAAGTTCTTGCTGGAACTTGTAAGGGAGCTTGTAGGTGTTTGCGGCACCGAGTGATCTTGCAAGATCGGCTTTGGTAAAATCCTTCACTACGGTGAAGGCGGGGACATAGATCAAGTTGCTCGAACCTTGAAACAATTCTCCTACATTTGCGATTGCTTATATCTATCTCATATTTATTATTATTTAAATAACTTGCATTATTATAATTTGTACTCTTATGCTTAATATTATTTTATGTGCTTGCACTCATTTTAACCAAGATAACAATTAAGCACCTCGACTCTATTTAAGAGGAATCACGAGGAGAAGTTTAGAGCCCTTCACCGGGTATACGACTTCATTTCTTAGTTGTGAGTTTGACATGGTTTATGTGATCTTATTTGTATAGAATTATTGTTAATAAGTTTTTAATTTTAGCATTAATTAGCATATCACTTATTTATCCCCTAGGTTCCTTTTTTCCCTCATATGTTTTTAATTCTTTATAGTTTTTGAATATGCGATTCAATTCTTCATTTTTTCAATTTTTATGTTTTAGTTGATTCCTTATTTTTCATTCCTTAATTATTTATTTATTTTTTAATTCTTCTTTCTTTACTTTACAAAGTTTCTTTTTGTATTTGTTTATTTATATCTACTTTTCTTGTATTATTTTGTTTCTTTTGACCACTTATTTCTTTTCTTATTCTTTATTTTCACATTTTCTAGACTTTTTCTTTTCCCTAATCTAATTATATCTTTTCTTTTTCTTTCCAACTTTTTAACAATGTTTGCTGTAATTTCCTTCCATTTTTGTTTATGATTTTGTTCAACTTTTTACTTTTTTACTTTTTTTAGTTCTTTTTTTCTTTCTTTCATAAATTCATTTGCTTTATTTTCCCCTTTCTTTCTTTCTTTTTGTAGATAATTTTTTGAAGTTTGTTTTATTTAAGAAAAATTATTTACAACCACCTATTTTTTAACATAATTAGGAAAAAAGTCAGCTTCATAATTTGTTTGGCATCAATTTCATCCATATCAGCACGAAGAAATCAGACAGATCAGATTATTCTTCCCATACATTTTGTTTCTCTTTTTGCCCTTTTCTCAGATTCAGGCGTTGTTCTTCACCGCTTGGCCTGAAGAAAATGTACTTTCCATTGCAGATGAGCCTTGACACGAGCGGCTTCAGCATCATGGATTATTTGATCTCGAGATGATAGAGGAGATCGAATCAAATCGATCACATATCAGGGAGAGAATCAGATTCAAAAATAGGACATTTTCGTGAGGACTGCGTCATGGTCGTAATCCTAATAAAGATAAAAAAAATAAGACATTTTTGTGAGGACTGCGATCATAGTCGTATTCTTATAAAAACTCAAAAATATGACATTTTTGTGAGGACTGCGATGAAGAGGATTATGATCATGGTCGCAGTCCTATAAAGACTTATAAAATGGTATTCTTTAAGGACTGACTCATAACATAGATATTTTGTGAGGATTGCGATCATGGTCACAGTCCTAATAAAGACTCAGAAATAGGTTATTGACTCTAATTTATAATACATAATTTAATATGTATAGTAGTATTTTAATATGTATATACGATTTGTATATTTTATGTGAGTTTTCATAACTATAGTTATAAATTTCTGTTATTATTATTATTGGTGATTATTAGTAGTAGATGTTGTTACAATTATTTCGTTATGATTATTATTATTTATTATTATTGTTATTATTTCTAATATTGTTGTTGTTATTAATATTATTATTGTTTTTTACTATTATCATTATTATTTACATATAATCTTTATAGATTATTATTATTACTATTATTAGTATTACTACTATTATTATTATTTTGTTGTTGTTTCTCTTACTAATATTTCATGTTTTTTCTCTTAACCCATGAATCATAGACCCAAACCCAAAACCCAATAAGAAACCAAATCAAAAATTAAAATCTTCTTAATTCCTTATCTCTTTAAATTCATGAATACATAAAAATAAAAGATAATTATTTTTGAAATTCGTGTAAAATTCTTTCCTATCATAAAACATACCCAAATCAAGTTCAAACTAATAGTAAACATTCAAATTTATGGGTATATTTAAATCCTAGCTAAAAACCAATTTAAATTTAACCTAAACACTAGAAAACTAAGATAAAACTCATCTTATATGGTCATCTATTAATAAATCTGAAATTTAATCTATAATAATAATAATCTACTCTAGGAGGGAGGAGAAAGTCATTACCCATCAAGCTTTGGAGTTGATCATCAAGGCAAGTACCCAACGTCCCTTTCTTTTCCTTAATTTCCTTGCATTTTAATCTAATAGAAATCATGCTTAAGAATCTTCATGATTTTTCCCATTCGTGATCCTTTCTGGATTACGATTATATGAGAAAATTATTTATTTTACTTAAAGTTAACCCCAGTTTGTAAAATTTCATGAGATACTTTTGTATTGTTTTATATGATAGTATGACCAATACTTTCAGATATTATCATTCTTCTTTCATGCATACATTTAGTCTTGAATATACCAATAGAAGTTATGTGATGGAAAATATAGGGTACTTCAATGTGACCTTTTATATTTCTTGATGTTCAGTAACTATGTGTTTTAGGTAAGTTTACTGTAGAGTTTATGCATAATTTAATAACTAAGCCTATATGATTTAATAATTCTATATTGAATTCTTAGTTATATGATTATATGTGGGATAATTACTGAATTAAAAACCACATATAAAAGTAACAAAATATTATAAATCTGTCCCTACCTCAATTCTGGAAAAATTCTGTCCAGTCCATGCTATTCTGAAATTTTTGTTAAGTCTTGAATAAATTTTTGTTTAGTTCCTGATTATTCTGAAAATTCTGTTAAGTCCTAAATAAATTTCTGTTTAGTCCCTGTAATTCCTAAAATTGTTTTCAGGCCTGAAATAACTGCTGTTAAGTCCCTGTAATTTCTAAAAACTTTTTCCAGACCTGAATAACTATTGTTTAGTCCCTGTATTTTCTATAAATTATTTTCAGACTTGAAATAACTACTGTTTAATCCCTGTAAATTCTGAAACTGTTCCCAGACCTGAAATATAAAGTATTAGCCCATATAACTTCTGAAAATCATTTTCAGCCCTAAAATATCACTGTTTAGCTCTCACAAGTTTCTAAAAAAAAGAAAAACAATTTGATCTACTATGCTAAAATAGTTTAGCTTCCATAAAATAGTCTAAGAACTTATGATAATTTATGTTTGCTCCATGTTGGACCCTTTAATGAAACTTTAACAAAGTTTAACAGAAAATAAAAATCTTAACACTAATAGATGTCAAGTTTTTAAGTTTAAATTCAAATTTGATTATGGACGAATTAAGACACGTTATTATTTGATACTGATTTTCATGCATGCTATTGATATTACCTCTAGTTAATCACTTGTATATGCCATACTTGGACAAATAATTGACAATACTGACATTGTTCACGTAGAGACACCATGATATAGGAATAACAACATGAAAATCTTGGACATGAACACATGAATATGAATATGAACATGAACATGAACGTGAAAGAATTAAATGGCATGGATAAACACTTACGTGAGACATGTACTTGAAATTACTTAGGAAAGTGGTACATGGTGATTATATGGACTTGGCAAGGACATGGTGGTACGATTATTTTTGGCACTTGGTTCACGCAAGATATTCATGTTCTATAATAAATTTGATTGTAAAAATGACAAGACACGGGGCTAATATGAGAGAAATTGATGGTGAAAACAGAAGAAGTGTACCTTGAGTATCCCTACCTATGTACAAGGTATGGTGGTGTTTATTTTACATGATGCATGTCACTTTGTGACATGGGTTATTGATGAGCTCATTCTACTTATATATTACTATACTGTATTACTCCTAACATGGTTCCCGCTGGGATACACAGACTTTTTTCACTAGCAGTTTTCAAATAAGATAACTATTGATTGATATGCGAGAATAGGCTGTGGTATGGGACGCAGTCATTTTTCACGTCTTAGGACCTAATTGACATATGTAGGAGGCGTAGGATGGGGTATGTCTACTGCACGTGGCAGTTGGGGTAGTGTCACCTAATTAATAACCCCTAGGGACATCTTCATAATTAATATTATACTGTTGGGATTCTTGTGATAGTTACTGCTAGTTAATTGTTTAGTAATATTTATTACACTTGACTTACTCCATGCTATGACCATATTTATTTTTCTGTGAGCGCTTGATTATCATCATGACTTGGATATTATATGACTAGTTTTAGTAATAAACTTATGCTACAAGTACTTGATTGTGTAATGAAAATAAGTATCAAGCAACTGCATATTGCGTGTTCTTTTCGTTCATACACATCTGCGTGCTCTGCACGTAGTGTATACTTTCTTTCCTTTGTTTGTACTTGTCGGGAGATTTCTGACTCTCCAGGATTTGCTTGCCCTAGATAGCGGAGAATATATGGAGATATCGACTGAGAACAAGGAGTACTACGAGGAGCCAGCTGGAGTTCAGTAGAAGATTTGAAGATTCCTTTAGTATTTACTTCTTTCATAGATGTATGTATAAGAGAGTTTGGATTCATTTATCAGTATATGCATTTGTACCAGTAATTTAGTTTTGTTTTATGTATGTATACTCCATTTGGACTTGAAATATATGTGCAGCAGATAAAAAAATGACATAATTTACAGATTAAAAGCTTAGCTTGCTCTTTTGAGCGTGTCGCCGGCCCAAGTCATATGCTATCTCGCTTAAGTGGGAAGCGGGGTGTGACAGGGTTCTTCTTGGTATCAGAACCAAGCTTTAGATGATACTTACTAATTATAATATAACAAATATAATAAACTAAGTTCATTGTTGCTGCATACTGATTCACACATACTTGTAAACTCACTTTTTTATCGCCCAAGTTTCTTTTCCTTTGATTCTTATGTACTTTTATCTCTCTATTTTCTATTTTCAGAGAGGTATCTCCTCGTCGTTTTTCAAACACCAACATCGATTCCTGTGCTGAACTCTTGAAGACTTGTGTTCTTCAGAATATCATTGAGACCTAAGCTGCTATCTTACATAGAATTACTATTTTAAATTATTTGATAACTATTTTTTATGAAAATATTTGTTTTTGTATAGTATTAGAATAATACTTGTGCTTGCATTACTTTACAATTTAAATAATTAATTATTTAGTTTTTATTAGATTTTAGCTGGTATTAGTTAGCTAACCCATAATACTGTCTAATTGGTTTATTAATTGAATAGATTGACCTAACTTCAAAAGTGACTATGCTTGGTATTTCTCATTTCAATTATTTCTATATACTATAATTGTATTAGTTTATATATACTAATTGTATTTAATCATTTTCTAAATAATTAATTATATTAGCTGATTATATGTTGCATTATTAGAATGAGTAATGTAGTTTTGCACTAATTGCTATTATTACTTGTAATGTATGTGAACTTATTAATTTTCTATACTTAACTTTTATTTAATGTCTTGTATGACTAGTACCGTGTGTTTTTTCTTTAATAATTTTCTTATATATATATTTTAGTATTACATATATATAATGTTCTAATGTGTTTCTTTCTAGTTAATCCATTATTATTTTTTATAGTGACTTTCGTTATTTATTTACTTTTCTACTAGTATAATTTCACGTTAATTTATAATAGATTTGTAAATTATAATATTGTATCAACTTCTATTTAACTTTTCTTTTTAATAATAATTTCTTTTGTACACCAGTGCATTCTTACTTTTATTGATTTCTTATGAAAGAATTTTCATTATTCTTACTGTTATTTCTTAGTATTCAATTTACTACTTTTTTTCATCAATATTTTTTTCATGACTTATACATTATTTCTTAAATTATAAGTTATTAGTTATTTACTCTATTTCAATTATCTTTCCTATAATATAACTTTGACCCAACTCTTGTTTTTATCCTTGTTATTTTTTTATTACATCTTTCATGATTAGTCACTTATTTTTGTCTTTTATTCTTTTTAGTACTAATTCAATATTTATTACTCATATTAAAATCTTCTTTATATAATTCTTGATAAGATTTAGATAATTTCACTATACTATTTTGTAAAAATTAAATCTCTAGCATTCTTTTCTTATATTTATTTTGTTCATTATTTGTCGTTTATTCTTTTCTGTATACTTTCATATATTTTTATGATTTTATAACAATACATATCTTTTATTAATACTGATTGTCTATTTATACTCACCTTTTTATGTCAAAATTATGTACATTAGTTACTTCTATTTACTTGAAGACATTTAATCTTATTTATTTATTCTTTTAATCATTTTAGTTAGTTATACCATTATTGTTTTCACCTTTATTACTTATCACAAATTGTGAATTTTTATTATTATTGTACTCACTTTATTTGTTATGTTAATAATGTATTTACTTTTATGTACACTAATATAGTCATATTTCTTCATATTTTTCTTATTATAATTGTGTCTAAAACTTGTCATCTATTTAAGATTATTGTTGACTGTTATATTATATTATTAATTTTATTTACTATTTTGTATAAGCAATTTTTGACAAGTTAGCTAATTATCATAAATTAGTTATGTTCATTGTTATATTCTCTTATATTCTTATCTATTCATTATTATAATTGTTATTTACCTAACTGATTTGTTAATAAATTAACTCACATTTATAAGTCCTCATTGGTTACTTTATATGTCAGTCAACACTTACTACAACTATTCGATATTTCATTGGTATTATATTATTAATTTCTCGTTTCGTTATTAGTGAAACTATTTCATCTTATTCTTCTTTAGATCATTTCTTTATGCTTATAACTAACTCATAATTTGGCGTTGTTTATTTTTTTAGAATTACCTTTATAGTTTCACAAATATATATATATATATCAGAAATATGTATATCAGCCGACAGCTGAGAGTCTCTCTCAGCCTGCAGTGACGCGGCACAATATTTGTCACACCAATAAGTTGCGGCCCGCTTATTGGAATAAGTTAAATTACTAAATGCCCCTCGGTAAAAGGTACTTGTCTCGCTATTGATTATTATTATTTTTTCCCTATATCTTTTACCGCTCGTTGTCAGATTTAGGGTTTGCTTTTCCTGTCATAAAGTTTTTTCTAAAAATAGCGATTTTCGGATCAGGTTTTACTCCTTTTTTATTTTAATGTCGACGTCGGAGTAGTCCACTTCCCCTGTCAATTCTGGTCGCAGTCGTAAGCGATCTCTATCTCCCGATTTAAATATGGACCATATATCATCTGGTTCAACTTTCTCTCAGAATATTAAAGGTATTGAAGGGTTGAGATCT
This sequence comes from Agave tequilana, assembly GCA_038442645.1. Lineage (NCBI taxonomy): Eukaryota > Viridiplantae > Streptophyta > Magnoliopsida > Asparagales > Asparagaceae > Agave > Agave tequilana. The sequence goes on along the minus strand of JAVJIF010001174.1, from coordinate 198,246 downwards.
TTGCATGCTAATCAAGAGGTTATTATTTTATTAATTTTTCTCGCAATTTCTTAAATGTAGAAGATTTTTTTGTGTAGCGTATATGGAATTGCGACCTAAATTTCATTTTATAGAACAATATAACACTTGTTCTAAAATCTTTTTTCAGAAAGAATTTTACAGTTTTGTTAAATGCCATCTCAGTCGCACCTATTTAATTTAATTCACTAAAATTTATGAACTATGACTGCTAATTTAATACACTAAATTTTACTAACTGCGACCACGGTCGCAGTCTGTATTAAAAACATTTTTTCAGTTATCAAAGCTAGCTTTATAACTGGGACCTTAGTCGCAGCCCTATTTTTTATAGTTCTATACGTGTCCATGTCAATTATATCTATCTTATACATTAAATTTTAAGAACTGTGACTTAAGGTCGCAATATATATTAATAAGAGTTTGCATAGTTATTATTCACGTTTTTAAAAAACCTGGACATACGGAAAATTGCGACTATGGTCGCAGTCTATTATTCAGAAGTTATAGATTTCTATACATCTGCGACCTTGGTCGCAGTTTTTGTTATTACAGTTCATATGTATGATATTTAATTATTTATTTTTATTTAGTTCAGCAATTTGTTTTGCAGGATCTGAATTCACATGGAGAAATGTCTTGAAGCTCAAATCTGTTTTTAGGAAAAATTTTTCACAGATGATGAAGCATGCAACTTCTACAATTCTTATATAAGGAACATAGGCTTTGGCATGAGAAGAAAAGGAATAGATAAGTCACGGAGGTCTCCTCATGAAGTTATTTGCAGAAAATTTTATTGCAACAAGGAGGGTGTGAAGAAGTTGTGTGATAAAAGACAAGATGGGCTTACAGTCCACTGTCGAATCGACACTAGAGTAGCGTGTCCTATTGAGATGCTTGTGCGTCTTCATTTTTTATTTGTCAGAAGATCTTGGGTTGTTACCAAGTTTGTTAATTCTCATTCACTTGAATTATCAAGCCCAGATAAGGTCCATCACTATTACTCTCACCAGACACATCGATCAAAATTAGTAGAAGCATTATGAGCAATTTGGTTGATGTAGGAATTCGCCTTCGAATATTTTCTCGCGTTGTTAATGCAATGAATCACGGAGAAGGTTGTGAAGAAGTAAGCCCGCAGCAAGTTATTGATTTTACTTGTCACCGTAGAAGTAATGTTGGCCATAAGTTTATTTTGATCATCAAATATTTTCAAAAAAAGTCGAGTCTGATCCAGATTTTTCTTTGCCAGTGAAGTTGACAATGCGGGCACACTTAGAAGCATTGTTTGGACTGATGGAAAAGCAATTTCCTCGTACCTGAGTTTATGTGATGTGAGTATTTTTGACACAACATACAGGACTAATCACTTGAACCTTCCATTTACTTCATTCACTGGAGTGAATCATCATCAGCAGTCAATTTTGTTTGGTTGTGCATTGCTTGCGGATGAGCAGAGGGATACATTCGTGTGGCTATTAAAAAAATGGCTTAAATGCATACACGGAGTTGCACCAAAAGTGATTATTACTGATCAGGACGCCCAGATCGGTGATGCCATCAAGATGGTCTTTCTAACTACTCGGCACCGATATTATTTTTGGCATGTACGAAAATATATTGCCGAGCAACAAATCCCGGTAACGAACAAGTATGGGAAAGATTTTGTCTCTGATTTTCATTTTTGGTAGACCTCCCGTGATATAAGCACATGTGAGGAATGATAGAGACTGATGAATGAAAAATATCATTTAAAAGAAGAAGAAGACAGTTGGTTGTTAAAGATGTACAGATTGCGTGGACACTGGGTTAATGCATATCTCAAGAATATATTCTGTGCTGGAATGACAACTAGTCAGAGGTCTGAGAGTATTAATTTCTTCTTTGATGGTTTTATGAATGCAAACACGAAACTAGTTGAATTTGTCTACCAATATGATAAAGCTGTCGCTGCCCGTCGTAGTTCTGAATCTCAACAAGACTTTCGGGGGTTAAATTATGTGCCCAATTGTACATCGAATACATATGAGATACAGGTTTTAAAGTTGTATACCCCGAATATTTTTCCGTTGTTCCAAAAGGAATGGGTAGTTATGATGATACTCTTTTCAGAAGAGTTGGAACACGATGGACCTGTAGCAAAAAATTTGGTTGGTGAATTTTCAGAATCAAAATACACCTGAGAAAAGGTAAGTTATAAGAATTCTGATGAACTTGATGTGTCTTGTAGTTGTTCATTATTCGAAACAGAGGGTATCCTTTGTAGTCTTGTAGTTGTTCATTATTCGAAACAGAGGGTATCCTTTGTAGACATGTTCTGTGCAAGCTGTGGCGCAATCACGTTACACGTATACAGAATCCTATATATTATAGAGATGGAGGATGGATGCTCGTTACAAAAATGTTGCAATTGAAAATGACATTAGGCCTTTTCTCATTCAAGACACTCGAGGGATGGTTAGATTGTGGACACTTCGTTCCAAATTTAATGCAATTCTTGAAATGGTGGCCGATTCTGATATCCATCTTTCAAAGTTGGATGTTTTTTGGATAGATTTGCGTAAGAAACCAGTAATGAATACAAAGCCATGCCTGTAAATTATCAATCATCACAGTCTAAAACAAACATTGGTTCCAGTAGATTCGTCATTGTTTTGCGGGATGGTGAAGAATTGAATATACGCGATCCAATTGGTCCTATACCAACCAAGGGGAGGCCTAGAGGTGCATCCAGACTTAAGTCTGGTTTTGAAGATTCTCTATCACAGAAGGAAGTGAAGCATCGAAAGTGTGAAAATTGTCAACATCTGGGCCACTACAGGACTGGTTGTCTATTATTGGTATGAAATTTAATATGTTATATAATTTAATTAAAAGTTTGATGTTTCAAATTCTTACCTTTCCTTTTTAATTGCAGAGGAAATAGTTTCATGTTGCGTCTACCTGAAACGAATAAAGTTTTCATTTTTACATCTTTAGTCATCATCTGCGACCATGGTCTCATTGTTAAAGAAAGAGGCATTTCAAGTACTGCGACCTGGGTCGTAGTGTAATAACATTATTTGATCCTTTTCAGGTACTTCCCATTACTGTTCTTTCCTCAGCAGTTGTACTTTAAAATTTCACTGCGACAATGTTGGACTATATATTTTACTTTTAGTTCATTGAAAATAGACTGCGATCAGGGTCGCAGATCATATTTGACTATATTTGAGAGCGACTTTGGTCGCAAATATAAGAAGTGTATTTCATATTTGCGACCGGAGTCACAGATTTTCATTTCAGTTGAAAATTTTTGTTGCTTTTCAAGTGTCCTCCGTCTCTTGTTATTATGTTGTGTTTTAGTTCACTGAACATAGACTGGGACTATGGTCGCAGTTCATATTTGACTATTTGACATTGACTTTCTCGCAGTATACAGCAGTTGCAGAAAGAGCAGTGTATTTTCATAACAGCGATCAGAGTCGCAGTTTAAATTTCACGGGAAATCAACTTTGAATGAAATATTACATTAAGTTCTTTAATTATATTACCAGTTTTATATGCTGAGATATGGTTAAAAGTAAATTGTATATTGTGAAAATTGGACCCTTTCGATTTTACACTGCGACCTAGGTCACAGTTTGTATTATATTTATCTCAGTCACTGTTTTTTTTGACTGTGACATAGTCGTAGTGTATCCCATTTTATTTAATTTTAACATTTTTGTGACTTAGATATTAGATCATATTGTTGACATGTAAGTTCGACATAGGCCATTATAACCCCCGTATCCATGTTCCAACATCCATAAGAATTAAATTAGTAAAACAGTGCCACCAGTAAAAATAAATTATAAAAAAATTTATAATTAACACAATTAACATTACAAAAAAGACTTAAATTTCCTAAAACAAAATACATATTTAAAAGTACTAATCTAGTCATCCTCATCATCACCATCATAATCGGATTCGTCATCCATATTATAACAATGTTCATATTCCGCATCGCTTTCCTCCTTTTCATCCTCATTACCGCCACTCCGGTTCGGTTTCTTCTTCTTCACAGTGATATTTTGTATCATCCATGAACTCTCAGAATGCGTCTGTATCAAGATCATCCTCTGACTCGTAGCGAGGGAACGATTCAGAACTATACATCCAATCATCATTAGATGATTGGCTTCTTTTTGGTGAAGATGGTAGAGAAGACATTTTTGAATCTTTTTCCGAAAATTGAAAGAAATGAATTTTCAGAAATGTATTTTAGTCTGTTTGTTATCCTACAATGGACACCCTTTATATATAAATAATCCAGGAATTTCAAAAGGTTTATACTCTCAAACGACGTGAACATGGCGTAAATTAATTATCTGGCTTTTTTCAAAAAGTGTATACTTCCATGTGTCTGTACAGTTTTCGAAAACAGGTAAAAAGTTAATATATTTTTACATGCAGTTACTTTTTAGTTTGAATACGGCAAGACTATTATTATTTTAGTTTCTTACGGTAAAAAAGACAGGGAGGATCGTGTTTAATTTTGTTAAATTAATTATTTTAATAAAATTTAAAATATATATAGTTATGTTTATAAAAACTTTGGGCAATGCGACCATGGTCACAGTGCAATCTGTAATATAATTCATTAACTGCGATCACGATCGCTGTCTCAATTACATTAATAGAATGCTAATAAATAGAAAAAAAATTTATAGACGAAATTATGCATATTGCGACCATTGTCGCATTATAAGCAGTCGATACAACTTCCCAGTTCATGACTGCGACTTTATCGTAGTACAAATTCTGAACTCATTATATGTTGCTAATATCACTGCGACCTAAATAACATGCACTCTGTTACAGTTATAGAATGGACATAAGGAAATCTCAGTGGATTGTATAACAAATGAATAAAAATATATACAAATTACATTAATAAAGCCAACAGACCTGCTTTACAAATAAGATACATTTATAATAAAAAAATGATGTATATGAATGAATTAAGAATATTATAATTAAATAATTAATTAAATTTTCAATCTTCAAATACCATCCTTCTTATAAATTATGTTTCTTCATCCCAACTTTTCTCTTTGTCCACGAGTAACATGCATGCAAGCTCGCTTCTTAGTCTCTGCACAGTGGCCGTCGTCATAGTATCAACTGTGTTGGAGAACCAAATGCTATACTCTTGATGTACTTGCATACATATACAGCGCAATCAACACTGAAAATTGTACAGAAAAATTATTACATGAGATTAGACTTTTGTACTCAAAATAAGCAGAAAATATGTTGTGTAAATGTCAAAAAAAAAACCTGTTTGCTTGTTGGGGACATCTTGCGTATTTTATATATGTTTTTTCATCTTTTTATTGAAATCAATAACCTTTCTTTCTGCAATGTGTGAATAGAAAAAATATCAATATTAATCAAATTAAATGCAAATATTCAGTAATTACAAGATTAAAATCAATTCATCATTGTTCTTGCATCTGTTTGATAAAACTTTAATGTATTGATTTTTCCGCTGGAACTAAAGAGTTATAAAAAATCCACTCTTGTGTTTGGAAATCAAATACCAACAAGGTCCAGTGAAATCCAGCTTCCTTGGTACTATGTTTGTGATTGATCAGAAAGAACATGTACTGCACATCACTTGTCCAGTTTTTCAACAACTGCTTTATGAAATAATCTTCAAGATCTCTATTTTTAGATACAACACCGTGCTGTAAAAAAACAAAATAAATTCAAACATTTTTCTATTTAATAATTAAATGCAATAAAAATATCAAAAACAACATGAAAATTTAAACATTTTTATTTTTATTGCTAATCTGGTAGCAGTTTGATAAATTCTGCCGAGAAAACAGACTGCGACCAAGGTTGCTGTGTTGTTATTGTTAATTATATTTTTAGCCGACCTTGATCGCATTCGTCAGTATTCAGGTTTAAATTTTTAGGATTACCTATCAAATGCGACTACGACCAAGGTCGCAACATTCACTATATTAAGCTTCATGTTTTATAAACTCAACTGCGACCAAGGTCGCTGTATTGTTATTGATTAGGAATATAGTTGCTGCGACTGCGACCAAGGTCGCAACTGGCAATATTCAGATTATTTTCTAAAATTAATTATCAACTTACTGGACTGCGACCAAGGTCGCAGACAAATCATTATGCCTTATCAGCAGTAAAAGCGACTAGTAGAATTTTTAACCATCAAAACTTTTTGAAAGTACTACATTAATTAGAAATTTGATGTTTTAATTAACTATAAAGGAGAACATAGATGTTTACCCAAGCTTCGCTTCGAAAGAATATACTTTGTAATCCTCCTCTTTTCTCTAGAACTTCATGTAGAAATAAATTATATTGGCATCTAAATCTCTACTGAATATCAGGTCCTCAATGTCATTTTTTGCAACTATTATTCCATTGTCAGTATTCTGATATGCAGTAGAACTGCAAAAAAAAAAATATTAATAATTAGATTGTTCTAATATAAATATCTTATATTTTTGATTTAATTTTAAATAAAATTAATTAACTTACTCAGAGGAGGCTTTGTCCAATAAATTTTTGATGAGAGCTTGTTGTTGTGGCTGTAGAATTTTATATGCAGTGCTTTCAGTCAATTTCTTAGTTTTTGGCTGAGAGTCTGAAATCTGTTCGATGCCAAAACAGTGGCAGTCTGAGCCGAAGGCTGTGGAAGATGATCTTCATTAATTTTCTTTTTGTGTTTTGGATAAACGAAGTCGGAGTCATCGCGATCTCTTTCAGCGCGCTTGCGTTCTTTGACTCCCCTTTCTATCGTTCCTTTAGAGTAATCCAAAACATTTCCTTTGAATACTTGCTTCTGAGCCAGAGTCTGTTCTTGAATTTTTTCTTCAGAAGCTCTATCTTTTTGGAGTTCAAGTATCTGTTGAGTTAAATTTAAAGAAAAAGTGAGAAAATCTTCCCCAACAATACTTACTTCAAATTCAGAACCCTATAAATCTTCCTCTTCCTGTTTCTTCTGCTCTTCTGTCTGCTCTCCATCTGCTCTTTCATCCTTTTCTGCTTCTTCTCCTCTTCCTCCTCCTCTCCTCTTCTCTTCTAGCTCTTTCTTCTTCTCTTCTAGCTCTTTCTTCCTCTTCTTCTCTAGAATACGATTATTCTCCTTCTCCGCCTTCAACTGCCTCTTCTTCTACTCTCCTGCTCCTCCACTTCCTTCCTCCTTTTCACCTTCTCCTGCTCCTCCACTTCCTTCCTCCTCTTCTCCTTCTCCTGCTCCTCCACTTCCTTCCTCCTCTTCTTCTTCTCCTCCACAGTAGTGGCTGCTCTTAGCAGCTCTTCTTCTACTTCTTTCACTTTTAATTTCCTCTGCTGCTTTTTAAATTTTCTATTCTCTCTTCTCTCTCTTCTTTTTTTCTTTAAATCAGCCTTGAGAGTTTTCTTAGTCTCCATTTTTCTAATTTTTGTTTCTACCTCATAAACTATGCTCTCAAGTACTGATTTTCATTCCTTAAAGTTTCAATTTCTTCAGCTTGTTCATCCCGGGTTGCTGGCAAATAACCTGCAATAGTTAGTTCTTATTCACTCGTTGGCTCCTCAACTATTTCGACAGGCTCTGGTTCTGTTTTTGCCGGGATGTTAGCTTCAATATTTATATATTCTTCTTCATCATCATCATCTCTTCTTCTTCTCCTTCAAGAGGAAGGCCAATCATATTTATTTCATCATTAGAAATGTACGCCATCCGACAAAAAATCTGAAATAAAAAATAAACTGAGTTCTTAGACAAATCTTATAGTTATATCGCAGATGAATGAAACATTTAGTAGAATAGCTATCAAGGAACTATGACCATGGTCGCAGTCATAAACATTAAGTCAAAAGTAAATCTGTACTGCGACCATAATCGTAGTACGAATCAATAAAATAAATATCACTGCGACCATGGTCGCAGTTTATTTACAACGAGTTATCAAGGAATGCGACCATGGTCGCACACCATTGTACTTTAATCAAATGAACGCGACAATGGTCATACTCCATTTAAATGTATAAATTTATAATCACAGTATATGGTCGCTAACTATTAAAAACTTACGATATCTGCGTCAACATCATTTAGATCAATTTCAATCAGAGCTCTGCAATGTTTTGGAGGTCTCATCTTACTGCCCGTGGGTTTTGTCCTCCAAATCAGACCTCGGCTCAAAAATAGCAGCCTTTTCACAAAGCTAATACTGCAAAATGTATTATTACATTAGTTTATCTACTGACATTGACAATATATAAGGAATTTTCAATAATGTTTGCCAACTATGATATTCATACTTACAATAATTTGCACGGAGCATCCTTGTAGCTCATATGTGGTGTGCCTGAAGATGTCCATTGACTTAATTATGAATTGACAAACAATTTAGCCCAGCATATTGTCTTCATCAGCTGCATATTGGCAATTTGTTCCACAATATATCAGGCACCGTGCATTTACTGCTAGAGAAGAATAGAGTGGCTGACATATATAGGATGATTATTGTTGTAAAGTCTTGAGCTGCAAGTCTTTGTCTGTCTCTTATAATTTCATTAAAGTTACTTGCTGCTCAATCTGTTCATCCTTGGTCACATCTAATTCAGTCCTCCTTCTTTGCTTGACCAGAAGATCATCCAAAGCTTCTTCAATGAAAACTTTAGTGATCTTCTTTATATTAGAGAAATAATGTTTTATAATCCCCCTGTCCTTCATTGTACATGTCTTATTCATAATTAAATCCGCCCCATTGATAGGTAGCCCAAAAGTAAGGGCAACATCCTCCACAGTTAACTCAATTTGTTTTCCCCAATTCTAAATGTCCTTGTATCCTTAGCATACTGGTTTACAATTTTCAGTACACTGATATTTGATGAGAGTTTTCTCAGTCTCCATTTTTTAATTTTTGTTTCTACCTCATAAACTATGCTCTCAAGTACTGATTTTCATTCCTTAAAGTTTCAATTTCTTCAGCTTGTTCATCCCGGGGTGCTGGCAAATAACCTGCAATAATTAGTTCTTATTCACTCGTTGGCTCCTCAACTATTTCGACAGGCTCTGGTTCTGTTTTTGCCGGGATGTTAGCTTCAATATTTATATCTTCTTCATCATCATCATCATCATCTTCTTCTTCTCCTTCAAGAGGAAGGCCAATCATATTTCTTTCATCATTAGAAATGTTCGCCATCCGACAAAAAATCTGAAATAAAAAATAAACTGAGTTCTTAGACAAATCTTATATTATATCGCAGATGAATGAAACATTTAGTAGAATAGCTATCAAGGAACTGTGACCATGGTCGCAGTCATAAACATTAAGTCAAAAGTAAATCTGTACTGCGACCATAATCGTAGTACGAATCAATGAAATAAATATCACTGCGACCAGTCGCAGTTTATTTACAACGAGTTATCAAGGAATGCGACCATGGTTGCACACCATTGTACTTTAATCAAATGAACGCGACAATGGTCATACTCCATTTAAATGTATAAATTTATAATCAACAGTATATGATCGCTAACTATTAAAAACTTACGATATCTGCGTCAACATCATTTAGATCAATTTCAGTCAGAGCTCTGCAATGTTTTGGAGGTCTCATCTTACTGCCCGTGGGGTTTTGTCCTCCAAATCAGATCTCGGCTCAAAAATAGCATCCCTTTCACAGAGCTAATACTGCAAAATGTATTATTACATTAGTTTATCTACTGACATTGACAATATATAAGGAATTTTCAATAATGTTTGCCAACTATGATATTCATACTTACAATAATTTGCACGGAGCATCCTTGTAGCTCGTATGTGGTGTGCCTGAAGATGTCCATTGACTTAATCATGAATTGACAAACAATTTAGCCCAGCATATTGTCTTCATCAGCTGCATATTAGCAATTTGTTCCACAATATATCAGGCACCGTGCATTTACTGCTAGAAAAGAATAGAGTGGCCGACATATATAGGATGATTATTATTGTAAAGTCTTGAGCTGCAAGTCTTTGTCTGTCTCTTATAATTTCATTAAAGTTACTTGCTGCTCAATCTGTTCATCCTTGGTCACATCTAATTCAGTCCTCCTTCTTTGCTTGACCAGAAGATCATCCAAAGCTTCTTCAATGAAAACTTTAGTGATCTTCTTTATATTAGAGAAATAATGTTTTATAATCCCCCTGTCCTTCATTGTACATGTCTTATTCATAATTAAATCCGCCCCATTGATAGGTAGCCCAAAAGTAAGGGCAACATCCTCCACAGTTAACTCAATTTGTTTTCCCCCAATTCTAAATGTCCTTGTATCCTTAGCATACTGGTTTACAATTTTCAGTACACTGATATTTGATTTTAAACCTTTTTCAACACCGAACTCCTTATTGTAGAAGGCCATGAAGATTGGGCGAAACGGGGTCACCTTCATTGCATCTACAAAATCAGCTTGAATGTGCCTTTTGAATTTTCTAATGAATTCGCACATAGGCTTTAGGCTCGATCTTATAGGACGAACCTTCAGTTCTTGTTTACCTATAGAAGCAGAAACATTAAAAATATTAGTATAAAATACCTGATCGTAGTACGTTTATTTAAAGTTTAAAATCAAAAATACTGCGACCTTGATCGCAATAGTCTTTAATAAACTATAACACACTGCGACCAAGGTCGCACTGCTATTTTTGTAATTAACCAATATAAATTACCATAAAGGGGGCTTTTGTACCATCGTACTGCGACCAATATCGCAATATTCAATCAGGCTATCGTAGTTAACAGACTGCGACCATACCCCCCAGAAAGGAGAAAACGAACGGCAACACTGCGACTTCAGTCGCAAAGTTTAATTAAAAAACCTTAACAAAAAGCGACCGTGAATACTTTTAAACCAAATAATTTTAAAAGACTGCGACCAAGGTCGCATAAACCTAAGTCGCTAATTCAGATAACTGCGACCCAAGTCGACTTAAAAGGAAATGAACCAAAAAACACTTTTGACTCGGTCGCTGTGTTAAAAAAATTGAAAATTAAAATTCTCTAAAATAATACTCTTTTTATCTTAAACTTTAAACTTAATTTAAAGTTTCAGTGTAAAAAATAAAAGAGTTTTAAACCGCATAAATATACTTATTTTTGATGATTACCTCTTTAAATCATAAAAAGCGAATCTTTCTCTCTTATTTGCGACCATGGTCGCAAGTTTTAAAAAAAAATTTAACTTTTATTTTTAAAAAACTAAGAATATTGAAATTTTTAAAAAATTCAAAGAAATTTTGTAAAAAAACAGTTCATCAGACACTTTTAATTTAAGTTAAGTTAAAATAGAATATTTATGAAAAAAGTAAAAAAGGATACAAAACTGAAAAAATATAACTATTAAAATTTACCAACCCTAAAAAAAAATGGGTTTCCCCATTACCTTTTTACGCGGATGATTTCTTTGGCGCCATCTTTAGCAGATAATTTTTAAAAAAACTAATTTTTGAACGAAATGATTGGAAAATTTGGGAAACAGTAGCACTAAGTTTTTCTGATTGATCAATTGATAATTTCATATCTAAAAATGTTTTTTAAAAGGAAAGGTTTTACATACAGTAAAAAGTTGTGAAGGAGGGTATTTTCGTCAAAGAGATTCTTGAAGTGACTGATACTAACTCGGGCGGAAATTTTTTAGTTTTTGTCTGCCATAATTTATGTCAGATTCGTGGCTATTATGTTGCCACGTCCTGCCGGCTGAGAAACTCTCTCAGCTGTCGGCTGAGGTACAGTAACCCCTATATATATATATATTTCTAAATAAGTTTTGAAGTTTTTTTCAACATGCTTTTCGAAATATCAAATTTTATACTTTTGAATGAATAGGATTTAAATTTATATGAATTGGCATTAAATTTGCTAGCATATTTTCTGTATTCTCTTTTAAAATTTATTTTTCTCAACTTATCTGTTTAAAACTTGTTTTATGAATGATTGATATTTTTATACTTTCAAAAGCCTCATTTAGCTTCACAAGTATTTTTTTTCTTTCAAATAGAGTTTCTGAAGTTTATTTTTAAATTCACTCATACTTCAGTTAAATACTGCTTTTACATTTTATATATTAGCAATACCCATACTGTTAAAAAGCATACCTTGTGATTCTCCAAATTTTTTATTTTTAAGTTTTCTATTCTCAAATAGTTTTATCAAAATTTTCAAATTTAAATTTCTAAGATTTAATGTCCAGAATAGTTAACCTTTAAATTGATCATTCTTCTCTTGAAAATTCATCTGTTGAATCTTTTGATGTTTCTGATTCCAAATTTTCTTCTAGAGTGATTTGGATGTTTTTGATGCCATTAGCCCTAGTTTTGATGATAACAAAACATATGTAGTTATATTTTTAACAATTTTTTTTAACAAAGTTTCAGGTTAACTCTTTATTTCATTTCGGGTCCATCACAAGACTTACACATTTGGAAGCCCAGAAGATATATATCCAGAGTCTAAGCACACAGACGAACTCAAGGATCAAGTTTGTAAAAGAAAACTATATCAAGATTTGTATTTTTGCTTTTTGCTTTTTAGATAGGATTTATAGTCGTTTGTTAAATTAAGATGATATATGTTGATAGCTTTTGGGATTGGCACACACATACATCTTGCATACTCCTATGTGTTTTAAAAAGAGTTCATAAATATTCTCTTTATTGTTTTCAAAATCGAGTTTCGGAAAAAACATGTTTCGTAAAAATCAGGTTTTCGATTCACGAAAAGAGTTTTTTAAAAATATAGTTCTAACTCTGTTTTGTGTTAATCCATGATCACACACTGGTTCTATCAAGTCCCTAGACTCTATTTTGTGTTTAAAAATCAAAAGTCAAAAAGATTTCAATAACTAACTTTGTTTTGTGTTAATCCATGATCACACACTGGTTCTATCTAGTCCCTAGAACTCTATTTTGTGTTTTAAAGATCAAAAGTCAAAAAGATTTTCACTATTGACCGACATGCAACAAAGTGCATTTGTGCACTTCGGTCGACCGGGCGGTCGATCGACTGCGAGAGCTTTGCTCTCGGTTGGGTCCGGTCGACCACCCCGGTCGACCGACAAAGAGTTTCTCTCTAGTTGGGAACAACGGTCGACCAGGTGACCGTTATCCCCAACGGTCAGAAATCCGACCGTTCGTGGTCGACTGCCGGTCGATCGATAGAAGAATTTTCTTCTGAATTTTTCCCAACGGTTATATTCTATTTTATCTTTTTCTGGGACTTTCCCAATGACTCTTTTGGGTTTCCTCATGTTTTCATCCCCTATAAATAATGGGACTATAGAGAAACCCAAAAACAAGATTTCTAAAGTTTAGATCAAGTTTTTACAAGTTTACATCAAATTTTAGCTTTTTCTTAAAGATTTTCTATTGAGCCAAAAATTTCATATTCTTGACTTTTAGCTTGAGCCTTCCCTCTACATCTTTACAATCTATTTTCACTATACAATCTCAAAGAGTTTCACATCCTCATCTTGATTATAAGATTATGCTTGTGAGCCTTTTGTGATCAAGTGAAGATCACCGATTTCTTTCTATTATGAAGTCAAGAGGTTGCGGCCTCGAGTGAGCTAGTGAGCTCCGTGTTGGTGTTGTGGCACCACGAGAGAGGACTTGTGAGTCTATTGAGTTCTAGTGAGAACTTATAACGGTTGACAATCTAGTGAGATCGGTCATAGTGAAAATCCTTCATAGTGTTGAAGGCGGGGACATAGAGAAGTGGCTCGAATCTCAGAACATATCAACGTATTTGCGATTGCTTACTCTTTCTCTCTTAACTCTGCTCTCTCTTTTACTTACTTGCACACTTATATTGTTTACTTATTTGCAAGTATTCTTTGTGTTGTGATTGGTATTTGCTAGGTTGCTAGCAAGAAGATTTTTATTCCGCATTATTTGCCAATTAGTATAGTCATCACCTATTCACCCCCCCTAGGTGATTTACAATTAATATCATAGCCTAACCCTAGTTTTGCTTTAACCACCTTAGGTAGATTCTTAATTTGGTTATATTCATTTATTGCATTTGTTATTTGTTTGTACACTTATACTTGTTTTCATGGCATCACAAGATGGAAATGAAGGTGAGAGAAGAAAGGGAGACTCCAAAGAAGAAAACGTTAGCTTTCAAGGCTACTCCATCATCCTTTGATGAAGAAGAATTGTCGGAAGATGGTAATGAGGACTTTGCCATGCTCATTAGGAAAGTGGGTAAAATATTTTACAAGAAGGGAAGACAAAGGAACTTCTGAAGAGGAAGACATCAAGGAATATTTGAAAAGAAGGAGGAGATGGGTCCTTACTTTCATTGTAAGAAGATGTGCCATCTAATTGCGGAGTGCCCCTCACTTTGAGCCACTACCTCCAAGAACATGCATAAGAAGAAGAAGACGATGGTAGCCACTTGGGATGATTCAAAAATGGATTCAGAAGAGGAGATTTGATGCCGCACACATTTGCTTCATGGCAAACGGAGAGGAAACTTTCATAATAAATCTCGAAACTTTTTAGAAGATAATGATTTAATTATGGATAGACTTGCACAATTTTTGAAGAATTACAAAATAGATATAAAATCTCTCTTACACAAAATAAAAAATTGAAAAAGAAAAATGACTTTCTAAAGAATAAGCTAGAAATTGTTTTTAAAGAGAAAAACGACTATTTCTTTTGAGAAAACGAAAAAGGATTTTGATAAATATAAACTTATTTGCAAGGGCAAAAGCACTAATATTGCTTTTAACAAAAATAATTTTTGGATATCTAAAAATGTATTGATGTTTTGGATACTACTTTGAAAAAGTGTGCATTTGACATGAACAAATTTGCTTCTATATTTCCAAAGGGAAAAACGCAAAGGAAACATACACCTCATTCATCTAACACATACTATGAAAAATATGCACAACATGCACATGCATATACACATCAATATAAGCAAACTTTAATGTATGGCAAAGTGTACACATGTGCACATTGCGGCTGCAAAGGCCATTTAGCTAAATATTATTATGCTAAATTAAACATGTTAAATAAAAATGTTTGGGTTCAAGAAAGTACCAACCCTATAGGACCCAAAAGATTTGGGTATCAAAGAACACTCGCAACTTGATTGATGTCATCCTTCTCCAAGACATAGGGAGAGATGGTGCCTTGGTGGTGGATGCATCGAAACTCAAAGGATCAACCGTCACATTGCATCGCTATCAAGAGGCACCTATTCTGGAGATTGCCTATGCTTTGGTAACTTCTTCACTTGAAAATTTTATTTCTAATTAGATCTATACATGCGTAGGATTAGCTAGTTTTTCTTTTATGGTAATATACTTTAGTTGTGAATACATGTCTACTTTTTATTTTTATGAATTGCCTATATTTGAGCTAGTTTGTTAACATTGCTTTTGTTCTTTACTAGCCCATGACTTGCTTGCCCATGTTTAGAGTATTTTTTCATGCTCACTTGGTTAATATATATCTTGCCGTATATGTATACATAGATTAATTTATTTGCTCATATACAAGTATATATATTTTGTCTAAATATCTATCTCGTGGTTGAGTATTGTATTTAAATCATATTTAAGCAATAATCAAGATAGCAATTACGCGCCTCAACTCTTATCTAGACGATTGACGAGGAGAAGTTCAGAACTTGTTAAGGGTATTCGGCTTCAATATCTTATTTTTTTAATAGCTTAATATATGATTTAACTATTGAAAAATATTTTGTTAATATAATAATAATAAAATAAAAAAATGTTTTGATATCATTCTCATGTATTTTTCATGCCTATAAGAACTTGGTGTTATTTCTCTATTTTTATGTATAAAAATATCCATCTTAAAATATTTTCAAAACCCTAAAATCCTATTTTTTTAAAACTATTTTTAGGGTTGTCCCGATCGACCGATCGGTCGGCCGAGTTGACCTGAAATAGGTCCGGTCAACCAGGCGATCGACTGAAGTAACCTGGTATATAAAAAGAAAAATTTTGGCCTAAAGCCGGTCAACCGATCGGTCGACGGACTGTAACCGAGTAGCTCTTGGTTAAATCCCGTTCGACCGGGCGGTCGATTGTCAGTTGGGTCTGCTGCTGTTTTCCCCAGTGTTAAAAGCCCTAAAACTCTATCTCTCTGATTTTCTCATCTCCACCGAACCCCTCTTCTTCTCCTCCCTATCTCTCTTCCCTCTAATCCTCCCAAATAACCTCAAATCTCAAATTAAACCCTAAAATTGGTTGGATCTCTCCTCAAAACTTCAGATCTATTTGATTTCAAGGAAAATTTTTGGTTCTTCAAGGAATAATCTCTAATTTCTCAAAATCTTTTTTATTTCATAGTTTTTTAGAAATCTTTCTATAATTCGTGCCAAACCCTTGTTTATCATCTTCACCATGTTAAAAAGGGATAGATCTAGAAGGGTAAACAATCTGAACCATCCACTAACCCTTTTGTTTCTCAGAATGCTTCTCATAAATTTTTAATGATTCATAATAAGTATTTTATTTTTGGTAGAACTATTGTGCTCGCTGATTTTGAGCACCTAAATCTAGCAAGCATTTCGAATACAAGCTCCATTGAATATCTAGTCTGAAATACACCTAGAGGGGGTGAATAAGTGTTTTGCTAATTAAATGCAATTTTAAAACTATTTATGATGAATTATACAAACGGTCACTCAAAACAAGAATTGAAGCCGAATTTTCCGTAAAAGGCTCTAGAACTTCTCCTCTTTGATTCCTCTAGATAATGAGTTGAGGTGCTCAATTGTCTCCTTATTGAGATGAGTATAGATCGGTAATGAAAGAGATGGAATGAAAGCAATTATAAAATGTAAGATGAACAATTTCACAAATAAAAAAATGAAAAACAATAGAGAGCAAGAACAATCAATCGCAAATACAAGGGAATTTATTCCGAGATTCGAGCCACCACTCTACGTCTCCGCCTTCACCACTATGAAGGATTTCGCTATCCTCTAAGGGATCTTTCACAAAGGGACCTTACACAAAGGAATTACAATTTGGTCTACAAAAGACCAGAGTATACAACTCCACCAACTCAAACCTCTACCAAGAGGTGACGCAAAGCCAATTGAGGTTACAAAGCACTTGGTGATCTAACAAGATCACAAATACTCTCTCTGACAACTTTCTAAAGAGTGGAATATGAAGTGATGCTCAAGAAGTTAAGTGAGAGATGAAATCAGTCATAAAGAATAGAGGAGTTTTAAAACCAACTGAAAATAACTTTGAAAAGAAAGAACTTGGAGATTGCAAGCTAGAAAAACTTTTCTTTTTTGAAACAAACTTGAAAACTTGTATATTTTTCTTGTCTAAAATCAAAACCCATGGCCCATATATATAGGCAACGAATAAATATCATTTATAAATCATGCCTGGTCATTTGGGGTGTGTTTAGACACTTGAAAATCAAAAATGCCCGCTGAAATCCACTAAAAACAAAACAGATTCAAAAACTAGCCGTTATGGCCATCTGGCAGCCTGTTGGTTGACCGGCTTGTCGACCGACAGGTCATCCAGAATAAAGTTGTTGGCTCCGGTTGATTGGATGGTCAACCGTTCGGTATTTTAAAAAGAGAATTTTAAACTGTCGGTCGACCGAGTGGGTCGGTCGACCCCAACCAAGAGTTAGGATCTCACAGTCGGTCGACCAGTCAGTCGATCGCAAGGGTTAGTGGTCGACCGGTCGGTCGACCGGCAACATGCATAAATGTGCACGCCCTTGGCCAAAGGCCCGGTCGACCGCCCGTCGACCGTTCTGGCTTGCAATCGGTACCGGTCAACTGGGCAGTCAACCGTTCTAGCCTGAACAATTCTTCATATAGGATTTTGAATTTCAAACAATTTTCAAAATATTTTGTATTGGTTTAAAGGTAATGTAGCAATGTATAGGTGATGAAATACATGTTCTAAACTTGTTATAAAATTTTTGAAAATTATGAGACATGTATCAATACCAAACATGCAAAATACCAATACTACCAAAACTTGTATTTTTTGAAATCGTGTATTTTGTGTGTGTAACTTCTTCAGCATTACTATTATATTCTATACTTTAACAAACTAATATCTTATAAGGCTCTAGGTGACTACAAGGTCTTCAATCGGGTTTCTTCATTAGCGACATTTGAGTGCTTTGAGTTTTGATCCCGTATTTGAATCTTCTTGAGTCTCCAACACCTTCCTTTAGAGGAAGAAAAACTCCTTGAATTCTTAGAACCCTGAGATAAACTTAAACACTTGAATTTGATTAGTACAAATAACCATATATGTTTTGTTATCATCAAAATCATAAAACTGGGTGATTGTAACCTTGGGCCAACAATCTCCCCCTTTTTGATGATGACAAAACATATGGGTTATTTAAAATAAAAGATAAGAAAGAGCTTGAAAAAGCTCCCCTTCAAGTTATGCTATCTATCAAGTACAAGAAAATATTATGACTTTAAATGAATTTGACAATGTAAGCAAGTCACACATTTATGCATATATAAAAATGATATGAATATAGAATAATATGCATATATATAGCCTACCATCCTTCCAATCCTTCTTCCTCCAACTACATTATATAAGCATGGTAAAGAGAATGGAATATAGAATACCAAAGTAACTTAATAATAAGTCAAATATGAATACCAAAGCGACTTAATAACTCAAAATCTCTCCCCCTTTTCGTTATGCATCAAAAAGAGTAAAGACATCAACATAAGAGATATTAATTTGAAAAATACATGTAAAAAATAATTCAAAACTTATGAATCCATAATACAAACATTTAACTCTCCACAAATGAATGAAAATCTATTGTAATCTAGTGGTTTAGTAAAAATGTCCGCAAGTTAAAAATTGGTGGAAACATAATCAATTTCAATATCACCTTTCTCATTGTGATCTCTAAGAAAGTGACATTGAATATCTGTGTGCTTGATCCTGCTATGTTGATTTGCACTTTTGGTCATATGAATAGTGTTAGTATTATCACAAAATATTTTAATATAGTCATAATGCAAATCATAGTCAAGGAGAGTATGTTTCATCCATAGGACTTGTGCACAACAAGCCCCGGCCGCAACATACTCCACCTCGGCGGTTGAGAGGGCTACAGAATTTTTCTTCTTGGAAGACTATGAAATAAGCTAATTTCTTAGAAATTGACAAGTACCACTAGTGCTCTTCCTATCCACTCTACAATCGGCATAGGCGGTATCCGAATAACTCGTCATGAGAAATTGTCCGATTTTCAGATACCATAAGCTCATTCCAATAGTACCCTTAAGATATCTAATAATGCACTTTATCACAATTAAGTGAGACTCTTTAAGACAAAATTGAAATTTAGCACATAGACACACATTAAATATAATATCTAGCCTACTAGCCGTTAAATAAAGTAAACTATCAATCATGTTTTTATAAAATTTAATGTCTACATTTAAACCTTGTTCGTCCTTATCAAGCTTAGTAGTAGTGGTCATGAGAGTCTTATTTAATTTTGCATCTTCAAGTCCAAATCTCTTGATGAGTTCTTTTGTGTACTTAGCTTAATTTATAATGATCACATCACTCTTTTGCTTGATTTGAAGGCCAAGGAAGTAGTTTAGCTCTTCCATCATAGACATCTCAAACTCGTTCTTCATGCATGATTCAAATTCTTTACAAAGGTTTTCATTAGTGGATCTAAAAATAATGTCATCAACATAAATTTGAACAATTAGGATATCACTATCTGCGTGCTTTGTGAGCAAAGTGACATCAACTTTACCTTTAACAAATTGTTGGAAATTAGAAAAGTTGAGTCTTTCATACCAAGCTCTTAACCTTGTTTTAAACCATATAAAACTTTATCAAGTTTGTATACAAAATCTGGATGTGTAGGATCAACAAACCTGGGGATTATTCAACATACACTTCCTCTTCTATAAAACCATTTAAAAACGCACTTTAACATCCATTTGAAAAAGTTTGAAATCTTTGTAAGAAGCAAAGGCAAGTGTCATTCATATGGTTTCAAACCATGCTACGGGTGCAAATGTTTCCTCAAAATAGATACCTTTGATTTGGGTGTAATCTTGGGTCACTAATCTAGCTTTATGTCTAATAACATTACCCGACTCATCCAACTTATTTCTAAAAATCTATTTAGTACCAATAGTTGGTCTATTACGGGGTCTAGGAATAAGATGCTAAACTTGATTATGCTTAAATTGATTGAGCTCTTTTTGTATTGCAAGCAACCAATATGAATCGGCCTCAGCTTCGAGGATGTTTTTAGGCTCAATGTGTGAAATAAAAGCAAAATACCCACATAAATCATGGATTTTGAATCGAGTAGTTACCCCCTTGGATACATCACCTATGATGAGGTCCTTGGGATGATTTGAAACAAATCTCCAATCCTTTGACAGTGGTTGTGTTGGCTCCACTTCAACCTCTTGAACTTCACCTTGTACATCAGTATTTGGCTTTTCTTCTTTTGGTGAGTCCTTCAAGGTTATCTTCTCCATGTCTTCACCTAAGGAATCAATTTCTACGACATTCTTCACAAAGCATTAGATTCCTAAAACTTGATATGTATAGATTCTTCAATAGTCAAAGTAGATCTATTGAAAACTCTATAGGCTTTACTAGTATTTGAATACCCAATAAATATAGCTCCATAAGATTTGACATCAATTTTTTCTAAATTGTCTTTAGTGTTTAAAACAAAGCATTTATAACCAAAAACTTTAAAGTAAGAAATATTAGGTTTTCTCAAATAGTAAATTTCAAATGAAGTTTTAGAAGTATTTTTACAAAAATAAATTCTATTTGAGATGTAACATAATGTGTTTACAGCCTTGGCCCATAAGTATTGAGGGAATCTGTATTCATTTATCGTTGTCCTAATCATTTCTTTAAGAGTACGATTCTTCCTTTCAATGACTCCATTTTATTGTGGAGTTTTAGGACATGATAGTTCATGTTTGATTCTATGTTCTTCACAATAGGTTATAAAGGAGTAATTGATAAATTCACCATCTCTATCACTTCTTATTCGTAAAATTAGAAAAAAATTTCTTTTTCAACTCTTTTTCTAAATACTTGAAAATGTGAAAAGGCTTGATCTTTGTGTTCTAAAAAGAGAACCCACGTAAAACGAGAAAAATCATCAACCAAAATAATGACAAAATGATTTTCACTTAGACTTTTAGTTTTAGTTGAACCAAACAAATCCATATGAATTAACTCCATGGGTCTTGATATCATGATATCCTTGATTGTTTTGAAAGAGGACTTGGTTTGTTTCCCAAGTTGGTACGCATTACAAATGTGGTCCTTCTTAAATTTTAAACAATGAATACCTTTCATCACTTCCTTATTATTGATTCTAGATATATGCTCAAATGAAACATGGTCTAATCACCTATGCCATAATCAAGAGTCTTCATTAAAGGCATTTAAACATGTAGTATTGCATTGTAAATTTGATATATGAATCATGTACATATTATTTTCACGGAAATTGAAAAGTACACATGCATTGGTTTGTCTATCTAAAACATTGGTTAAATCATCAAAAATCACTTTAAAACTTCTATCACAAAGTTGACTAATACTCAATAGGTTATACTTGAGACCATCAACTAAAATAACATTTTCAATTAAGGAAGGTGAGCCAATTTTAATGTTACCTATACCGATAATTTTTCCTTTGGAATTATCTCCGAAGGTGACGATGCCACCTTCATAGTATCTTGATAGGATAGCGAAATTGTTGATATCCCACATCATATGCCTTAGCGACCGCTATCAAGATATCACCGCTCTCTATGTCTTGGATACTTGGTGTGTACCTATATCACGTAACAAATTGGTTGATTTTGGTACCCAAATTTTCTTGGGTCCTTTAGTGTTAGCATTTCAAACCCAAATGTGATCATTGAAGCATTTATTCTATCAAAGCAAAATTTGACTAAGTGACATTTCAGTCACAATAAGTGCATGAATAAGCTCTACCATAAATAAAAGCATAATGGGAGTGTGGGGTGTAAACATACTTGATGTGTGTAGTGTGTCTAACATGATGTATCTATATGTTATGATTTAGAAGTGTCGGTACATGTGGTATGATGAGTATGTGTAGTATGAACATGTTTCTTTAGAGTATGTTTCTTAGGAAACATTGCCTCCAACCTAGCTTTATCAAATTCACATTTCTTTAACACATCTCCTAAAGAGTTAATTTTATCTTTTAAGATAGAAATCTTATGTTTATCAATTAATGAAAATTTTGCTTTACATGAAATTTTATATGCATCAAAATCTTTTGTGTGGATATGAGTGTGAAAGATAAATCATCTTTTTCTTTTGAAAGTATAACAATTTTATTATGAAGAGTTTTATTTTTCTTTTTCACTTTTAAATACTTCTTTTTAAGAAAATCATACTTGTTATACAACTCTTCAAAAGCTTCACCCAGTTCATCCATAGATAATTCACAATCGTCAAGTGAGGGTTCGGATGTTACCTTATGTGTGTTATCATTAGCTATGAAACACACATGTACTGTATCAACTTCTTCATCGGTTTCACTCTCCGAGTCCTATATAGCCTTGAGAGCTTTCTTTTTGTAGGGCTTCTTGGAGGTTGAAGGTTTACTTTTGGTCTCCGGACAAGCCGCAACTATGTGGCCCGGCTTCTGATAATTAAAGCGTATGACCTTCTTATCTTTTTTCCCTTACCACCTTCTTCTATTGTTAAACTTGGTCTTGTTGTACATCCTCCTTACATTTTTCACTAGGAGGGAGAATTCTTCATCATCCTTTTCTTCATCATCATCGTCGGAGATGGTAGGAGTGAATTTGAAAGCGATAACTTTCTTCTTTTGCGGAGCCTTCTCTTCCCTTGCCTTCCTCTCCATTTCATGGGTCTTAAGGTTTTCTATAAGACCGATGAGCTCCATCTCTTCTTTGTCGTTTAGCTTTTCAATGTAGTAACCTTGACTTCCCATAAGGGTGGAAGTACCTGAATGACCTCCCTTACTTTTTGATCGTTGTCAATGACATCACCTAAAAAAGCAAGACCATTAGTTATTTTAGTAAATTTTGTTACCATGTAAACAATAGTGTCATTTTCATGCATGGTGAAATTTTCATATTGGAAACATAACAGATCAATTTTTGCTCTCTTAACTTGTGACATTCCTTCGTGTCTGACTGCTATGTGTGTCTAAATTTCGCATGTGGATTTGCAATAAATGACCCTAGCAATATCGTCATCGTTCAAAACTTGAAGCAGGGCATAGTTTGTCTTAACATTTGCATCAAACTCCTTAATGGCAATATCGGACCAAGTGTTCTCATCACCAATGAGTCCATTAAAGGGTTTAGTCATCGCTTTTGCAACCCGTCTTCCTAAGGATTACAAAAATCCAGTCATCTTAACCTTCCATATAAGAAAGTTAAGGCCATCAAACTTGGGAGGGGTTTTAATACCTTCGTCCATTTTACTAAAGTGAATGAAGATGAAATTTTGAAAGAAGTAATTAGCAA
This sequence comes from Agave tequilana, assembly GCA_038442645.1. Classification (NCBI taxonomy): domain Eukaryota; kingdom Viridiplantae; phylum Streptophyta; class Magnoliopsida; order Asparagales; family Asparagaceae; genus Agave; species Agave tequilana. Next base: position 174,636 of record JAVJIF010001174.1, on the reverse strand, counting down.
TTAGAATCTCTCTACGATTGTTAAGCTAAAAACTAGAGACCAAGGCTCTAATACCAATTGAAATACACCTAGAGGGGGGTGAATAGGTATTTTGCTAATCAAATACAATTTTAAAACTACTTATGATGAATTATGTAGATGGTCACTCAAAATAAGAATTGAATCCAAGTTCCCCGTGAAGGGCTCTAGAACTTCTCCTCTTTGATTCCTTTAGATCATGAGTTGAGGAGCTCAATTGCCTTCTTGTTGAGATGAGTATAGACCGGTAATGAAAGTGAGGGAATGAAAGCAATTATAGAATGCAAGATGAACAATTTCACAAATAAAAAAAATAAAAGCAATAGAGAGCAAGACACAATTAATCGCAAAAACAAAGAAATTTGTTCAGAGATTCGAGTCATCGCTCTACGTCCCCGCATCACCACTATGAAGGATTTCACTATCCTCTAAGGGATCTTCCACAAAGGGATCTTACACTAAGGAATTACAACTTGGTCTACATAAGACTGGAGTACACAACTCCACCAACTCAACCCTCTACACAAGAGGGAGCACAAAGCCAATTGAGGTTATAGAGCACTTGGTGATCTAACAAGATCACAAACACTCTCTCTTACAACTTCCTATAGAGTGGAATATGAAGTGATGTTCAAGAAATTAACTGAGAGATGAAAATCACTTAGAAAGAATAGAGGAGTTTTAAAACCAACTGAAAATAGTTTTGGAAAGAAACAACTTGGAGATTAAAAGCTAGAAAAACTTTTCTCTTTAGAAATAAACTTGAAAACTTGTGTATTTTTCTTGTCTAAAACCAAAACCCATGACTCATATATATATGCAATGAATAAATATCATTTATAAATCATACCAGGTCATTTGGGGTGTGTTTAGACACTTGGAAACCAAAATGCCCATTGGAATCCACTAAAAACAAAACAGATTCAAAAGGTAGCCGTTATGGCCATCTAACAGCTGTCGGTCGACCGGCCGGTCGACTGACAGTTCATCCAGAATAGAGTCGTTGGTTCCGGTCGACCAGGCGGTCGACCGCTCGGTGTTTTAAAAAGAGAATTTTAAACTGTCGGTCGACCGACTATGCCCGGTCGACCGCTCAGTATTTTAAAAAGAGAATTTTAAACTGTCGGTTGACCGACCCCATCGAGAGTTAGGGTCTCTCAGTCGGTTGACTGACAACGTGCACAAATGTGCACGCCTCTGGTCAAAGGCTCGGTCGACCACCCGGTCGACCGTTCTGGCCTGCAATGGGCACAGTTGACTGGGCGGTCGACCATTTTGGCCTGAAACAGTTTTTTATGTAGGATTTTAAATTTCAAATAATTTTCAAAATATTTTGTTTTAGTTTAAGGGTAATGTAGCAATGTATAGGTGATGAAATACATGTTCTAAACTTGTTATAAAATTTTGGAAAAATTATGAGACATGTATCAATACCAAACATGCAAAATACCAATACTACCAAAATTTATATTTTTCGAAATCGTGTATTTTGTGTGTATAACTTCTTGAGAATTACCACTAAAATTTACACTTTAATAAACTAATATAGTACAAGGCTCTAGGTGACTATATGGTCTTCAACCGGGCTTCTCCATTAACGACGTTTGAGTGCTATGAGCTTTGATTCCGTATTTGAATCTTCTCGAGTCTCCAACACCTTTCTTTAGAGGAAAAAACTCCTTGAATCCTTAGAACCCTGAGATAAAGTTAAATACTTGAACTTGATTAGTACAAACCACATATGTTTTGTTATCATCAAAACTATAAAATCAGGTAATTGTAACCTTAGGCCAACATAGTCTGCATTAAGGAACCTGTTTACCCTGAGCTTGTGCACTATTTTTATTCTAATCTGACTTTTTAAAACAATCACATCAATTTAGGGTTCTGGGCAAGGACATTAAGATTTCTCTAGATCGATTTGCCGATTTGCTACACCTCTCCTATGAGGGTGTAGATATCTATAATGTTAATATCCATGATTTTGAATATCCTGATGGCTGGTCTGCCCTCACTGCATCTCTTCTGCTTCATGATGATGGCAACCCTGCTATTGTTAGGGATGAGAAGGTGAAGTATTATACACTCACCGCTCAAGTCCTAACCAAAATCGTGTTTTATAATCTCCTGCCAAAATCAGGAGAATATAGTCATGCACGGGGTTCTGCTCCCCTCTTGATCTATTACCATCTGAAGGCATTAGAGTTAATATTTCTAAGCTCGTCATCGATTACATGGCTTCTGAGCACTTCCTGATCCCAAACTGACGCCGCCATTTGGAATGCTCATTACTGTTGGCCCAAGGTTACAATCAACCCATGTTTAGTGTATTTTGATGATTACAAAACATATTAGTTATTTGTACTAATATAAATTGTTGTTTAAGTGTGTTTCAGGTTTATATATTAAAGAGATGAATTCTTCCCTAAAGGAAGGTGTATTGGACTCAAGACAAGTCAAATTGGGCTCAAATTGCAATATTGAAGATCAAGAGAAGATAGCTCAAGTTGAAGTCTTGAAGACCATTGTAGTTTGTAAGTTTAGTTTTGTAAAGATAGAATATGTGAAATTTGGCTCTAGGATTTGCACACACATTTGTTTTATATGTTTCTATGTTTTCAAAATATTTATTTCTAGGTTTATGCCTTAGTTTATACATACATGTACCCAAAGCTTTACATCTTCAAAAACTTGTTTAAATACATGTATATAAACTATTTTCAGCATAAAACTTAGCTTCAGATTTTTAAAGATTTTATACAAAATTTTCTATCTTAAAATCTGCCCAGAAAAACAGTTTTCCAGGCAGACCGGTCGACCGGCCCAGTCGACCGGCTGCTGTGCCCAGACATGCACAGGCTGTGCATGTCTGTCGGTCGACCGGACCTACATACCGGTCGACCGAAATTAGATGTTTGCTCTCTGTATCTTTCCGGTCGACTGGGTCGGTCGACCGGTAGAAGGAAACTGTGTTTCCTTTCTTGAGATCGGTCGACTGGCAGTCGACCGGAGCCATAACGGCTCTTTTGCCAGCAGGGTCCCGGTCGACCGGCAGTCGACCGGTAGGCCTGCAACACCTCCAACGGCTCTTTCCTCTTTGGGCTGTTCTGAAAAACTGTTTTATTTTCTGTTTTAACAGACTTTTTAGAGGGTTGTTGGGGTGCTTTTGCAGGTGATATTAGCTGAAAAATCAGAGTTTTTAACCTATTCTCTCCCTATAAATAGTGGGAAATAGGCCTTAGTTATTTACCAAGAAAAATACAAGTTTTCATAGTTTTCAAGAGAAAGAGAAAAATAGTTTAAAGCTTTCATTTCCATTCTTTCAAAATTGGTTTTTCAGTTGTTGTTTGATCTCTAATATCACTCTACAACTGAAGTTTTTCTCACCACACTTCATTGAGCCAAAAATTTCATATTCTTTCTATAGGTGAAGTTGTAAAAGAGTGAGAGTGTTTGTAAAAGAGTGTTGTGGTCTAGTTAAAGATCACTATTTGTAATTCTTGTTCTTGTGGAGACAAGCTCCTCGGTGGAGTTTCTTTGTAAGGTGAAGCTACGGGCTTGAGGTCTTTGGAGGCCTAACTTGTACGGGATCCTAAGGGGATAGTGGAAACCCTTCACGGAGGTGAAGGCGGGGACTAGAGCTACGGGCTCGAACCTCGAAACAAATCACTTTGTTTGCGATTGCTTTTGTGTCATCTTGTCTAATTCTCTCTTGCTTTACTTGCTTTCAATTTATTGCTTGAGAACTAACATTTTATTTGTGCAATCCTTACTTGTTTACTTTTCTTGCTATATTACTTGTGTACATTTCATCATCGCATTTCATACTTGGAATTGTTCGATCACACCTCAATACAACGCGGTTGCATTGCGCACCTCTAACCCATTTAAGGGGAATTGGGAGGAAGGAGTTCAGAACCTCGCAAGGGGTATTCGGCTCTTAGTCGTGTTTTGAGAGATCGTTGCATCACTCACTTAAGTAAAATTTAAAAAGAGCATTAGATTAGCAATTACACCTATTCACCCCCCCTCTAGGTGTATTTCAATTGGTATCAGAGCTTGGACTCTAGGATTTGGCTTAACAACCTTAGAGAGATCCTCATATTGCTAATCATTTCATTCATTTCCACATAGTAAACATGGCCGATGGTATTAAGACACCCCCTAAGTTTGATGGACTTAACTTTCCCATATGGAAGGTTAAGATGACTGTTTTCTTGCAATCTCTAGGTAGCCGAGTTGCAAAGGCCGTGACTAAACAATTTAGTGCCCCCGATGGTGATGAATCTACTTGGTCCGAAATTGAGACCAAGGAGTTTGATGCCAATGCTAGGGCTCATTATGCACTCCTACAAGCCCTCAATGATGATGACATAGCTAGAGTCATCCATTGCAAATCCGCCTATGAGATTTGGACCCATTTGCTAGTAACACATGAGGGGACATCACAAGTGAAGAGGGCCAAGATAGACCTTCTTCGGTCCCAATATGAAAATTTTTGCATGCAAGAGAATGAAACCATAGATGATATGGTTACTAAGTTTACAAAGATTACTAATGGTCTTGCTTCTCTAGGTGAAGAAATCAACAATGATCAAAGGGTGAGAAAGATCATCCGGGCTCTTCCTCCATCATGGGAAGTGAAAGCTACAACATTGAAGGAACTCAATGATAAAGATGAGATTGAGCTCATTGGACTCATTGGGAACTTGAAGACCCATGAAATGGAGAGAAAGGCAAGGGAGGACATGGCACCTACCAAAAAGAAGACCATTGCCTTCAAAAGTCATGCTACTTACTCCGACGAAGATGATGAAGAAGAAGATGACGAGGAGCTCTCACTTCTAGTCAAAAACGTCCGGAGGATGTACAACAAGGCAAAGTTCCAAGGACGGAGGAGATGGCAAGGAGGCAAGGAAGAAAGGAAGATCATTTGCTTTAATTGCCAAAAGCCGGGACACATAGTAGCGGAGTGTCCGGACCAAGTGAAGCCATCTTCATCCAAGAAGCCATACAAGAAGAAGGCTATGAAAGCAACATGGGATGACGAAAGTGAATCCGAGGAGGAGATCGACACCGCCAATATGTGCTTCATGGCAAATGAGAGCACAAGCAAGGTAACCCCCTCAACTCTTCTTGATGATGATTTATCCATGGATGAGCTAGGAGAAGCATTTGTAGAACTTTCTCAAAATTATGACTTCATGAAGAAAAAGTACTTGAAAATGAAAAAGGATAATGAATCTTTGAATATTCAAGTGTTAAATCTTTCTAAAGAAAATAATGACTTGCATTCTTCTTTAGTTTCCACTAAAAATGATTTTGAAAAATATAAGATTGCTTGTAAAGGAAAGACCCCATTTGTAGACTCTAATGAGATTGCCATGCTTAAGGAAAGATTAGACTCATTAGATGTTGTTTTGAAAAAGTGTAGTGAATTTGATAAGAAGAAGATGGAGAATATGTTTCCTAAGAAACAAGCTCCTAAGAAAAATATTCATCATGCTCATGCTCATGCTCATGTACATGCTACACAACCTATGCATCATGGTAAACCCCCAAAGCATGCTCACACTTCACACACACACCATGCATTCATGTATAGAAAAGTGTACTCATGTTCACATTGTGGACGGAAAGGACACTTAGCTAATTTTTGTTATGATAGACTAAGTGCATCACATCATAATGTTTGGGTTCGTAACACTAACTTTCAAGGACCCAAGAAAGTTTGGGTACCAAAGTCAACTATTGTTTTAAATGATGTAGGTATTTTCCAAAGCTCAAAGACGTAGAGGTTTATGGTATCTTGATAGCGGTTGCTCAAGACACATGACTTGGGACATCAACAACTTTGCAACCCTATCAAGATATCATGAAGGTGGCACCGTCACCTTCGGAGATGACGCCAAGGGTAAAATCATCGGTATTGGTAATGTAAAACTTGGCACCTCTCCTTTAATTGAAAATGTGGTTTTAGTTGATGGCCTCAAGCATAATCTCTTGAGTGTTAGTCAACTTTGTGATAAAGGTTTTGATGTAGTTTTTGACAATGTTGCTTGTAAAGTAATTGATAGAACTTCCAATGTTTGTGTATTTTCCGGTTTTCGTGAAAGCAATGTTTATATGATTGATATGCTAAATATGTCTTGTAATATAACATGTTTAAAAGCCCTCGATGACGACTCTTGGTTGTGGCATAGGAGATTAGGTCACGTTTCATTTGACCATATTTCTAGGCTTAACTCTAAGGAAATGGTGAAGGGTATCCTTCATTGAACTTTGAAAAGGACCGAGTTTGTGACGCATGTCAATTTGGGAAACAAACTAAGTCCTCATTCAAATCAATTAAGGATATCATGTCATCACGTCCATTGGAGCTAATCCACATGGATTTATTTGGCCCAACTCAAACCAAAAGTTTAAGTGGGAGTAGATTTGCTTATGTTTTAGTAGATGATTTCTCGCGTTTTACTTGGGTTTATTTTCTTGAACATAAAAGTCAAACCTTTTCACATTTTCAAGCCTTTAAGAAAAGAGTTGAAAAGGAAAATGACTCCTCAATAATTAAAATAAGAAGTGATAGAGGAGGTGAGTTCATTAACCTTCCCTTTACCACTTTTTGTGAGGAACATGGAATAAAACATGAACTTTCTTGTCCTAGAACTCCACAACAAAATGGAGTAGTTGAGCGGAAAAATCATACTTTACAAGAGATGGCTAGGACAATGTTAAATGAATATGGTCTACCACATTATTTGTGGGCCGAGGCCGTTCATACTTCATGTTACATTGCAAATCGTGTTTTCCTATGTAAAAATACTACTAAGACTTCTTATGAGATGTATTTTTCTAGAAAACCCAATGTTTCTTATTTCAAAGTGTTTGGTTGCAAATGTTTTGTTTTAAATACAAATATTAATTTGGGAAAATTTGATGCAAAAGCATATGAGGCTATTTTTGTAGGTTACTCAAATACTAGTAAGGCTTATAGAGTCTTCAATAGGTCAACTTTGACTATTGAGGAATCTATTCATGTTAAATTTGAGGAATCTAACAAGTTTGTTAAGAATTGTGTAGAAATTGATGCTTTAGATGAAGGATTGGAGAAAGTGACCTTGGAGGATGCTTCTACCATGGGAGACAAGCCAAAGGATGGTGATGGAAGTGAAGTCAAAGTGGAAGAGGCTCAAGAAAATGAACATCGAGCAAATGAAGAGGAGCCCTCTCAACCACTACCAAAGGATTGGAGATTCAATCCTCATCATCCCAAGGACCTCGTCATAGGTGAAGTATCAAAAGGGGTAACCACTCGCTCTAAGATTCAAGATTTTTGTGGTAATTTTGCTTTTATTTCACACATAGAACCTAAAAATGTCCTCGAGGCCGAGGCCGATTCATATTGGTTGCTAGCTATGCAAGAGGAGCTCAATCAATTTGAGCGCAACCAAGTTTGGCACCTTGTTCCTAGGCCCCAAGATAGACCAACTATTGGCACTAAATGGATCTTTAAGAACAAGTTGGATGAATCGGGTAATGTAGTTAGAAACAAGGCTAGGTTAGTTGCCCAAGGTTACACTCAAATCGAGGGAATCGATTTTGAAGAAACCTTTGCACCCGTAGCACGGCTCGAAGCCATACGGATGACCTTAGCATATGCCTCATTTAAAGATTTTAAGTTATTTCAAATGGATGTAAAGAGTGCTTTTCTTAATGGTTATATTGATGAGGAGGTGTATGTTGAACAACCCCCCGGGTTTGTTGATCCTACACACCCTAATTATGTTTATAAATTAGATAAAGCACTATATGGTTTAAAACAAGCCCCTAGGGCTTGGTATGAAAGATTGTCTTCATTTTTGCTTTCAAATGATTTTAAGGAAGGAAAAGTTGATAAAACATTATTTACCAAACATATAGATCTAGATATCCTCATAGTTCAAATTTATGTTGATGACATTATTTTTGGATCTACTAATGTTTCACTTTGCAAGAATTTTGAGTCATGCATGAAAAAGGAATTCGAGATGTCTATGATGGGAGAGCTCAACTTCTTCCTTGGACTTCAAATCAAGCAACGTAGTGATGGGACATTCATCAACCAAGCCAAGTACACCAAAGAACTCATCAAGAGGTTCGGGCTTGAAGGATCCAAAGTAGCAAAGACTCCCATGGCAACCACTACGAAACTTGACAAGGACGAACAAGGTAAGGAAGTAGACATCAAATTATTTCGTAGCATGATTGGTAGTTTACTCTATCTTACGGCTAGTAGGCCGGATATAATGTTTTCCGTATGTTTATGTGCACGTTTTCAATCATGTCCTAAGGAATCACACTTAATAGCGGTAAAACGCATAATTAGGTATCTTAAGGGCACAATTGATTTAGGTTTGTGGTATCCGAAAACTAACCAATTTACCATGACTAGTTATTCGGATGCCGACTATGCCGGTTGTAGGGTAGATAGGAAGAGCACAAGTGGCACTTGCCAATTCTTGGGCAATTGTCTTGTGTCTTGGTCTTCCAAAAAGCAAAATAGTGTAGCCCTTTCAACCGCCGAGGCGGAGTATGTAGCAGCCGGAGCTTGTTGTGCACAAGTACTTTGGATGAAACATACTCTTCTCGATTTTGATTTACATTTTGATCATGTTAAGATTTATTGTGATAATAATAGTGCTATTCACATGACCAAAAATGCTAATCAACATAGTAAAACCAAACATATAGACATTAGATATCATTTTCTTAGAGATCACTTTGAAAAAGGTGACATAGATATTGATTTTGTTTCCACAGATTTTCAACTTGCAGATATTTTCACAAAACCTTTAGATTATGCAAGATTTTCATTTATTTGTGGTGAATTGAATGTATGTAAGATTGATACTTAAAATATCTTAGTTTGTTTTGTTTTGGTCTCTAATATGTTTGTTTTGTTTTGTCTTAAATTTTTTTTTAACCCTTTTTGATGTATGACAAAAAGGGGGAGAAATATAAATATATATTAGTTTTGGGAGAAAATATATGGAGAAAAATATGTTGTTTGTTTTAAATTTTGTTATTCCTTATGGTAGTTTATTTTTTTTGGTGATGATATTTTTCAATGCTTTATGTATGTTTACATAATGTTCATATTCATGGTAAATACATAGCATTGTTTAAGGGGGAGCTTTCCAAGCTCTTTCTTCTTTTATTTGTTTAATAACTCATATGTTTTGTCATCATCAAAAAGGGGGAGATTGTTGGCCCAAGGTTACAATCAACCCATGTTTAGTGTATTTTGATGATTACAAAACATATTAGTTATTTGTACTAATATAAATTGTTGTTTAAGTGTGTTTCAGGTTTATATATTAAAGAGATGAATTCTTCCCTAAAGGAAGGTGTATTGGACTCAAGACAAGTCAAATTGGGCTCAAATTGCAATATTGAAGATCAAGAGAAGATAGCTCAAGTTGAAGTCTTGAAGACCATTGTAGTTTGTAAGTTTAGTTTTGTAAAGATAGAATATGTGAAATTTGGCTCTAGGATTTGCACACACATTTGTTTTATATGTTTCTATGTTTTCAAAATATTTATTTCTAGGTTTATGCCTTAGTTTATACATACATGTACCCAAAGCTTTACATCTTCAAAAACTTGTTTAAATACATGTATATAAACTATTTTCAGCATAAAACTTAGCTTCAGATTTTTAAAGATTTTATACAAAATTTTCTATCTTAAAATCTGCCCAGAAAAACAGTTTTCCAGGCAGACCGGTCGACCGGCCCAGTCGACCGGCTGCTGTGCCCAGACATGCACAGGCTGTGCATGTCTGTCGGTCGACCGGACCTACATACCGGTCGACCGAAATTAGATGTTTGCTCTCTGTATCTTTCCGGTCGACTGGGTCGGTCGACCGGTAGAAGGAAACTGTGTTTCCTTTCTTGAGATCGGTCGACTGGCAGTCGACCGGAGCCATAACGGCTCTTTTGCCAGCAGGGTCCCGGTCGACCGGCAGTCGACCGGTAGGCCTGCAACACCTCCAACGGCTCTTTCCTCTTTGGGCTGTTCTGAAAAACTGTTTTATTTTCTGTTTTAACAGACTTTTTAGAGGGTTGTTGGGGTGCTTTTGCAGGTGATATTAGCTGAAAAAATCAGAGTTTTTAACCTATTCTCTCCCTATAAATAGTGGGAAATAGGCCTTAGTTATTTACCAAGAAAAATACAAGTTTTCATAGTTTTCAAGAGAAAGAGAAAAATAGTTTAAAGCTTTCATTTCCATTCTTTCAAAATTGGTTTTTCAGTTGTTGTTTGATCTCTAATATCACTCTACAACTGAAGTTTTTCTCACCACACTTCATTGAGCCAAAAATTTCATATTCTTTCTATAGGTGAAGTTGTAAAAGAGTGAGAGTGTTTGTAAAAGAGTGTTGTGGTCTAGTTAAAGATCACTATTTGTAATTCTTGTTCTTGTGGAGACAAGCTCCTCGGTGGAGTTTCTTTGTAAGGTGAAGCTACGGGCTTGAGGTCTTTGGAGGCCTAACTTGTACGGGATCCTAAGGGGATAGTGGAAACCCTTCACGGAGGTGAAGGCGGGGACTAGAGCTACGGGCTCGAACCTCGAAACAAATCACTTTGTTTGCGATTGCTTTTGTGTCATCTTGTCTAATTCTCTCTTGCTTTACTTGCTTTCAATTTATTGCTTGAGAACTAACATTTTATTTGTGCAATCCTTACTTGTTTACTTTTCTTGCTATATTACTTGTGTACATTTCATCATCGCATTTCATACTTGGAATTGTTCGATCACACCTCAATACAACGCGGTTGCATTGCGCACCTCTAACCCATTTAAGGGGAATTGGGAGGAAGGAGTTCAGAACCTCGCAAGGGGTATTCGGCTCTTAGTCGTGTTTTGAGAGATCGTTGCATCACTCACTTAAGTAAAATTTAAAAAGAGCATTAGATTAGCAATTACACCTATTCACCCCCCCTCTAGGTGTATTTCAATTCGCCTCCTTAAACAACTAAAATTTGATCTTTCTGTTAAACGTCCATCAAACTGTTTGTTACTATCAACAGCACTCTCCTAAAGAGGATGCGTGTTAGGGAGCGTGCTCATGCTCCTTAGCCCCCTCTTATCATTCCTGTTGTTGTCCCTGGATCCTCTTCAGCCTCTATTGATCCATACTTAGCTCCTCTGCTCAGCTTCAGGAGTATGATCTGAAGATGATCGCAAATTTTCAAAGGATGGAGCACAGAGTTAATAATGACCTGCAGTACATCTGCGCTTCTATTCGGTATCTCTAGACATACGTCGATAAGACCTACAATAGGAACGCTTGGCATGTTCCACTTCTGAGAGGCCACGTACATCCTCTTCCTATATCGGGTCCCCAGTTTGACACCTGGGTACCTCCTCTAGTTCCTTCCGAGATACCAGCTCCTCCTGAAGATTCAGACTTTCAGGAAGAGTGACCCCTTTTCTGTTGATGACAAAAAGGGGGAGAGAGATTCTATGGAGTTATCTTGGGAGTTTTTATTTGAATTTTTATTTATGTATTTTTTTATTTGTGGACATGTAGTATTTGGTGGACATGTGTTTTTACATTGTAGTGCTTATTTTGCGGTATGAAACTGATTTTGAGGTTGGCATGAACCTCTGTATGGACAAATTTATTTTATGATATCACTATTGTCTTTGGGAAGTTATGTATCTCTTTTTTTTTGTTGATATATTTGATACATATCTTTTGTCTGTGGTATGTGGTATGTTCGGGTGTATCCTTTGTAACCCAGCCATTTACCACTTATTTGAAGGTTGGAGGTTATTGGTTGGTTGAAGGAAACCGTTTGCGCATACACCATTATAATTCTATATTCTTAGTATGCATAGATGGGTTACAAAGAGCTTGATTGATATATCTTATTCGTATGTTTTTATTGATGCATCTAACTTATATGTCACATTTTGATATATACATGTGTTTAGGGGGAGCTTCACTTGAAGTCTCTTCCCAAATTATTTGTGATAACTCCATGTGTTTTGTCATCATCAAAAAGGGGGAGATTGTTGGCCCAAAGGCCATTTGCCCTAGTTTTGATGATAACAAAACATTTGTAGTTATATTTTTAACAATTTTGTTTAACAAAGTTTCAGGTTAACTCTTTATTGTATTTCGGCTCCATCACAAGGCTCACACGTTTGGAAGCCCAGAAGATGTAGATCCTAGAGCCTAAGCACACAGATGAGCTTAAGGATCAAGTTTGCAAAAGAAGACTATTTCAAGATTTGTATTTTTGCTTTTTTCTTTTTAGATAGGATTTATAGTCGTTTATTAAAACTAAGATGATATAGGTTGATAGCTTTTGGGATTGACACACAAACACACACACACACATACATCTTTCATACTCCTATGTGTCTTAAAAAGAGTCATAACTATTCTTTTTATCATTTTCAAAATCGAGTTTCGGAAAAACGAGTTTCGGAAAAATCGGGTTTTCGATTCAAGAAAAGAGTTTTTTACAAAATATAGTTCTAACTTTGTTTTATATTGATCTGTGATCACATACTGGTTCTATTAAGTCCCTAGAACTCTATTTTCTGTTTAAAGATCAAAAGTTATTTTGTCAAAAAAGACTAGCTTCAAAAAGGTTTCAATAACTTGTCTTTGGCCCTTTGTCGATCGACCAACCAGTCGACCGTAGGCAGAGAAAAATTGCTCTGTGGGGCGACTGATCGGTCGACCGACATGCACCAAAGTGCATTTGTGCACTTCGATCGACCCAGCGGTTGCCTAACTGCAAGAGCTTCCCTCTCAGTTGGGTCTGGTCGACCGCCCTGATCGACCGACAGAGAGTTTTACTCTCTGGTTGGGAACAAAGGTCGACCGACTGGTCGATCGCTATCCCCAACGGTCAGAAACTCGACCGTTGACGGTCGACTGACAGAAGAATTTTCTTCTGGATTTTTTCTAACGGCTATATTCTGTTTTATCTTTTTTTGGGTCTTTTTCCAACGACTCTTTTGGGTTTTCTCCTTATGTTTTCATCCCCGATAAATAGTGGGACTGTAGAAAAACCCAATAACAATATTTCTAAATTTTAAATCAAGTTTCTATAAGTTTACATCAAGTTTTTGCGTTTTCTTAAAAGATTTTCTATTGAGCCAAAAATTCCATATTCTTGACTTTTACTTGAGACTTTCTTCTACATATTTACAAGCAATTTTCACTACACAATCTCAAAGAGTTTCACCTCCTCATTTTGGTTATAGGATTATACTTGTGAGCCTTTTGTGGTTAAGTGAAGATCACTGATTTCTTTCTATTGTGAAGTTGTAGAGGTTGTGGCCTCAATGAGCTAGTGAGCTTCATGTTGGTATTGTGGCACCGTGAGAGAGGACTTGTGAGTCCAATGAATTCTAGTGAGAACTTATAACGGTTGACAATCTAGTGAGATGGGTCATAGTGAAAATCTTTCATAGTGTTGAAGGTGGGCACGTAGAGCAGTGACTCGAACCTCGAATCATATCATCATGTTTGCTATTGCTTACTCTTTCTCTCTTAACGCTGCCCTCTCTTTTACTTACTTGCACACTTATATCGTTTACTTATTTGCAAGTATTCTTTGTGTTGTGATTGGTATTTGCTAGGTTGCTAGTAAAGAAATTTTAATTTCGCATTATTTGTCATTTAGTATAGCCATCACCTATTCACCCCCTCTAGGTGATTTACAATTAAGTCCCTGTAATTTTTGAAAACTATTTCCATACCTGAATAATTGCTATTTAGTCCCTATATTTTCTGAAAATTATTTTCAGACCTGAAATAACTATTGTTTAGTCACTGTAATTTTGAAAACTATTCCCAGACTTGAAATATTATGGATTAGCCCCTGTAACTTCTGAAAATCATTTTCAGCCCTAAAATATTATTGTTTAGCTCCCACAAGTTTTCAAAAAGAAAAAAGAAAAACAATTTGATCTAGTATGCTAAAATAGTTTAGCTTCCATAAAATAGTCTAAGAACTTATGATAATTCATGTTTGCTCTATGTTGAACCCTTTAATGAAACTTTAACAAAGTTTAACTTTAAAAAAAATCTTAACACTAATAGATGTCAAGTTTTTAAGTTTAAATTCGAAATTTGGTTATGGACGAATTGATATTGACCCAAAGGTCACAATCCCCGATTTTGTATTTTGATGATAATAAAGCATATGAAGTACTATTCAAGTTCAAGAGTGTATTTCAGGGCTCAAAAAGATCTAACAGAGTTCGAGAAGATCTAACAGGTTTCTTCCTCTAAAGGAAGGTGTTGATGGCTCAAGGGTACTCAAGAATGGGATCATAGCTCAAAGCACTCAGTGTCACTCAAACGTCACTATCAGAGAAGCCCGCTTGAAGATTCTTGTAGTTGATTAGAAACTTGTAAGAAACTAATTTGTTAAAGAGTAGAATATAGATTTGAGGCTCAAAGATACACAAACACAAAAGTGCACATTTTTAAAAGTATGGTTTTGACATGTTTGGTTTTGATACTTGTTTCACATTTTATTAAAAATTTCTATCTCAGTTTAGAACTTATATCTCATAACTATACATGTCTTCTTTCTTACAAAATTCAAACAAAAATTATTTAAAAACTTTTTTATCTTCAAAAAAAAAAAATACCTTGACCCAGTTTTTGGCCTAGATCAGTCGACCGGGTGGTCAACAATGCCTATTACGGGCCAGAACGGTCAACCGGACTTCTGGCAATTAGGGTGTGCATGTTATGCACATTTCCGATCGACCGACCGGGCAACCGATCCCTTATTGCATCGACTGGGCGGTCGACCGATTGTAACTAGTTTTGTCTCGGTAAAACATGATCGACCAAGAGCCAACAATCAAATTTTTTTGAATGGCCGGTCGACCGACAAACTGCTAGATTGGCAGTAATGACCATTTCTTTTAAATCTGTTTTTAAACATGTTTCTTTTAAAACGTGAAAAGTTGAATTTTTAAGGTCAATTTCTTCCTTTTTAGTCCTAGTAAAACTATTCTAAAAGTGCTTTTCTAAAACCTACATAAAAGGGCATTGGGATTGAATATTTCATAACAACAAATTCTATTAAAAATCTAGTTTTTGCTTTCAAAGAGAAAAAGTTTCAAGTTTTCTTTTGTGCTCTTATTTTCAAAGTTTTAATTGAGTTTTTCTACTCTTAAAATCTCTCTTTTCTGATTTTCACTCTCACTTGCATTCTTGAGATTCAAGTTTACATTTTACTCTATAGGGTTTTTGTAAGAGAGTTGCAAAGAGAGTGTTTGTGATCTCTTGATCACCCAGAGCTTATTATCTCAATTGGATTTGTGCTGCCTCTGGTGTAGAGGATTGAGTTGGGGAATTGTATATTTCGAGTGATTGTAATTCCTTATTGTAAGGTCTCTTTGTGGAGGATCCAATAGTGGATAGTGAAATCCTTCACGGTGGTGAAGGCAGGGACGTCGAGCGGTGGCTCGAATCTTAGAAGAAATCTTTTTGTTTGTGATTACTTTATTATCTCTATTTACTTGTTTATCATTCATTTATTCTTGTCGATCAATACTCATCTCAATAAGATAGCAATTGAGCACCTCAACTCTTATCTAGAGGAATCACGAGGAAAAGTTCATAGCCCTTCACGGGGAATCCGGCTTCAAGTTTTATTTTGAGTGATCGGTTGTGTTATTTCATATTATATTGTCTTGGATTTTCATTTGATTAGCTATACACCTATTCACACCCCTCTAGGTGTAATTTCAATAGGTATCAGAGTCTTGATCTCTAGATTTTGGCTTAACAACCTTAGAGAGATCCTAGCTACTGATCATTTCATTGACATCTCCCTGCTCATCCACTATAGTAAAAATGGCCGAAGGTATTAAAACCGTTTCCAAGTTTGATGGCCTTAACTTTTCCATATGGAAGGTTAAGATGACCATGTTTTTACAATCCCTAGGAAGTCGGGTTGCAAAGGTGGTGACTAAACCCTTTAGTGTACCCACTGGTGATAAGGACACTTGGTCCGATATTACCACCAAGGAGTTTGATGCCAATGCAAAGGCACACTATGCATTGCTTCAAGCCTTGAACGATAATGACATAGTTAGGATCATTTATTGCAAATTCGCCTATGAGATTTGGTCACACCTAGTGGTCACTCATGAGGGAACATCCAAGTCAAGAGGGATAAAATTGATCTCTTGCATTCCCAATATGAAAACTTCACTATGCATGAAAATGAGTCCATTGATAATATGGTTACAAAATTTACTAAAATAACTAATGGTCTTACTTCTTTAGGTGATGTCATTGATAATGATCAAAAAGTCTGGAAGGTCATTCATGCACTTCCACCCTCATGGGAAGTCAAAGCTACTACATTGAAAGAGTTAAACGACAAAGAAGAGATGAAACTCATCGGTCTTTCGGCAACTTGAAGACCCATTAGATGGAGAGGAAGGCTAGAGAAGAAACGACACCACAAAAGAAGAAGACAAATTCCTTCAAGTCTACTCCCACCATCCCCGACGATGAAGAAGAAGAAGAAGATAATGAAGATATTTTCCTCCTTGTAAGAGATTTAAGGAGAATGTACAATAAGGCAAAAATCAACAATAGGAGACTATGGTAAGGAAAGGAGGAAAAAAATCATCTATTTCAACTATCGGAAACCCGGACATATCATTGTCGAATGTCTGGATATCAAAAACAAGCAATCTTCCTCCAACAAGCCAAAGAAGCCATTTAAGAAGAAAGCTCTCAAAGCTACATGGGATTTAGACAGTGAATCCAAAGAGGAGGTGGACAAAGCAAACGTGTGTTTCATGCCAAATGATAACACACCTAAGCTAACTTCTGAACCATCCCTTGATGATTATGATTTAACTATGGATGAATTAGGAGATGCATTTATAGAACTTTCAAATAATTATGATTTTCTAAAGAAGAAATATCTAAAAACGAAAAAGGAAAATGAAGTTCTTCAAAATAAAATAATCATTCTTTCTAAAGAAAAAGATGATTTATCTTCCACTCTTTTATCTACACAAAAAGATTTTAATGCATACAAGATTTCATGTAAAGTTTTCCATGATTGATGAAAATGAAATTACTATTTTAAAAACTAAAATCAACAAACTGGGAAATGTTTTAAAGAAAGAGTTTGAGAAGGCTAAATTAGAGGCGATGTTTTCTAAGAAAAATTCTTTAAAGAAACATATTCATGCTATACATGCTCACACTTCTAAATCACATACTAAGCATGCTCATATCTCACATGCTCAACATATACATCATGTATATATGTATGATAGAGTTTATTCATGTACTTATTGTGGCCGAAAGGGTCACTTAACTAAATTTTATTTTGATCATATAAATGCTTCTAATAATCAAATATGGGTTCTAAGTACTAATGTCATAGGACCCAAGAAAATATGGGTACCAAAATTAACAACTTCGTTATTTGATGTAGGTACACACCAAGGCTCCAAGACGTAGGGAGCGGTGGTATTTTAATAGTTGTTGCTCAAGGCACAAAACTTGGGACATCAATAATTTTGCAACCCTATCAAGGTATCATGAAGGTGGCATCATCACCTTCGGAGATGACTCAAAGGATAACATTATCGGTAAAGGTAACACTAAAGGTGGTTCATCTCCATTGATTGAAAATGTTGTTTTAGATGATGGTCTCAAGTATAACCTCTTGAGTATTAGTCAACTTTGTGATCGAGATTTTAAAGTTATTTTTTATGATTCTTCTTGCAATGTTTTAAATGGTAAAACTGATGTTTGAATTCTTTTCAGATTTCGAGAAAATAATGTATATATTATTGATATGGTAAATTTAGATTATAATGCTACATGTTTAAATGCTTTCAATGAGGATTCGTGGTTATGCCATAGAAGATTAGGCCATGTATCTTTTGATCATCTATTTAGAATTAACTCTAAGGAATCGGTGAAGAGTATTCCTTACTTGAAGTTTGAAAAGGACCGCATTTATGATGCGTGCCAACTTGGGAAACAAATCAAGTCCTCTTTCAAATCAATCAAGGATATCATGACATCTAGACCATTAGAGTTAATCCACATGGATTTGTTTGGTCCTACTAAAACTAAGAATTTAAATGGAAACTGTTTTGTTTTTGTATTGGTTGACGATTTTTCTCATTTTACATGGGTTTTCTTTTTGGAGCATAAAGATCAAGCTTTTTCTCATTTTAATGTCTTTAGAAAAGGGTTGAAAAAAAGATTTTTTTATTTTGCGCATAAGAAGTGATAGAGGTGGTGAATTCATTAACCATTCTTTTATCACTTATTGTGAAGAAAATAAAATTAGATATTAATTATCTTGTCCTAAAACTCCACAATAAAATGGAGTCGTTGAAAGGAAGAACTCTTCAAGAAATGGCTAGGACAATGATTAGTGAATATGGACTCCCTCAATATTTATGGGCCGAGACCGTAAACACTTTATGTTACATATCAAATAGAATTTATTTTATAAAAATACTTTCAAAACTTCTTTTGAAATTTTCTATTTGAAAAAGGCTAATATTTCTTACTTTAGAGTTTTTGGATGCAAATGTTTTGTTTTAAACACCAAAGATAACTTTTGTAAATTTAATGCTAAAGCTTTTAAAGCTATTTTTGTTGGTTATTCTAACATTAGTAAAGCTTATAAAATCTTCAATAAATCTAGTTTGACAATTGAAGAATCTATGCATGTTAAGTTTGAAGAATCTAATGCTTTTGTTAAGAATGTTGTAGAGATTGATTCTTTAGGTGAAGACATTAAGAAAGTAACTTTAAAAGACTCACCTATCTAAGAAGATAAGGCAAAGCTTGATAAGCAAGGTGAAGTTCAAGAGATTGAAGTGGCACCAACACTACCACTTTCAAAAGATTGGAGATTCGCTACAAGTCATCCCAAGGAACTCATCATAGGTGATGTATCAAAGGGGATAACTACTCGCTCCAAACTCCATAATTTTTGTGGCCATTTTGTTTTTATTTCTCATATTAAACCAAAGATCATACTTGAAGCCGAGGGTGACTTATATTAGTTGCTTGCAATGTAAGATGAGCTCAATCATTTGAACGCAACCAAGTTTGACACCTTGTTCCTAGACCCCATGATAGACCAACAATTGGTACTAAATGGATTTTTAGGAACAAGTTGGATGAGTCGAGTAATATTGTTAGGAATAAAACTAGGTTAGTGGCCCAAGGTTACACCCAAATCGAAGGTATCAATTTTAAAGAAACCTTCACACCCGTAGCACGACTTGAAGCCATACGGATTACACTTGCTTTTACTTCTTATAAAGATTTTAAACTTTTTCAAATGGATGTCAAAAGCGCATTTTAAATGATTTTATTGAAGAAGAAGTGTATGTTGCATAACCCCCCGGGTTTGTTGATCCTACACATCTGGATTTTGTTTTCAAATTAGACAAAGCGTTATATGGTTTTAACAAGCTCCTAGAGCTTTGTATGAAAGACTTTCAATATTTCTTATTTCAAATGATTTTGTAAAAGGTAAAATAGATATCACTTTGTTTACAAAACATGTCGATAGTGATATTCTTATTGTTCAAATTTATATTGATGATATTATATTTGGATCTACTAATGAAAAGCTTTACAAAAATTTTGAATCAGGCATAAAGAATGAGTTTGAGATGTCTATGATAGGCGACCTAAACTACTTCCTTGGACTCCAAATCAAACAAAGGAGTGATAGGATTTTTATAAATCAAGCCAAGTACATAAGGGAACTCATCAAGAAATTTTGACTTAAAGGGGCAAAAACGAGCAAAACTCCCATGGCTATCACAACAAAACTTGACAAGAATGAACAAGGTATAAATGTAAACATTAAACTTTATAGAAGCATGATTGGTAGTTTACTTTATTTAATGGCTAGTAGGATGGATATCATGTTCAGTGTATGTTTATGTGCTAGATTCCAATCTTGTCGTAAAGAGTCCCACTTGATTGCAGTAAAGCACATTATTAGATATCTTAAGGGCACTATTGAAATGGACTTGTGGTATCCGAAGGCCGGACAATCTTTAATGATGAGTTTTTCGGATGCTAACTATGTTGGTTGTAGAGTGGAAAGGAAGAGTACAAGTGGAACTTATCAGTTTCTAGAAAATTATCTTATTCATAGTCTTCTAAGAAACAAAATTCTGTAACCCTCTCAACCGCCGAGGCGGAGTATGTTGCGGCCGGAGTTTATTGTGCACAAGTCCTTTGGATGAAACATACTCTCATTAACTATGCTTTGCATTATGATCATATTTAGATATTTTGTGATAAAACTAGTACTATTTGAAATCACCTAGAGGGGGGTGAATAGGTGATGGCTATATGAAATATGGCAATAATGCGGAATTAAAAATCTACTTAACAATATGCTCAAATTAAAATGCTTGCAAGATAAAAGACAATAAATAGTGCAAGTAATAAAGAGAGTTTGAGTTTAGAGAAATTTGAGCAAACGCAAACACAAGGATATGTTTCCGAGGTTCGAGCCACGCTCTACGTCCCCGCCTTCACACTTGAAGGATTTCCACTATTGTTGATCCCACTGGATCTCCAATACAAGGACACACTTGTCCTATCTCTCGTGATGCCGCAACACCACTTGGAGCACACTAGCTCGCTTGAGGCCGATGCCTCTACAACTTCGCTCAAGAAGAAAATTGATCACACTTGATCACAAAAAGCTCATTTAGCACAATCCTATAACCAATATGTAGAGATAGTACTTTGGATTGTGAAGTGCAAAATGACTAGAGTGAAGTAGAGGGATTTGCTTCAAGTAGGTGTTTGAAAATTTTGGCTCTGATGAAAATCTTTTCTAAAATGAAAGGCTTTTGAAAACTTGTAAAATTGTTTGTCAAATTGTTGTCTTATCATGTTGAAATGACCCACTATTTATAGTGGATAAAAGACAGGGTAAATAGCTAGAGAAATTCGTTGGGTGAGATCCCAACAAAATCTGTCAGAAAATAGAGCTGTTGGAGTCTGTCAGACTTTCTGACAACTACCGGTCGACCGGACGGCCGACCGCCAACGGTCATATTTTTGACCGTTGGGGGAAAACGGTCGGCCGACTCGGTCGACCGAAATAAACAGAGAGCACTGACAAGTGCCCGGTCGACCCGAGCGGTCGGCCGACGTGCACACATGCACAGCCGTGCACGTCGGTCGACTGGGTCGGTCGACCGGACTCTGTCAGATCTGTTTAAACAGAGTCTGGAAAGAAAGAAAAGGAAATTTTTGACTTAAAGCATTTTGGTTTAAGGATTAGTAAATGAGGCTCTAGACCTAATAAAACTGAGAGTATGATCATAGATCAACACTCAAACATGTTAGATCATTTTTGGTGAAAATCCTTTTTGATAAAATGTTTTTCCAAAAACGGTTTTTCCAAAACATGGTATTTCTAAAAACTAAGTTAGAAATTCTGATATAAAAATTCTTTTGAAGCCATGAAGCAATACTAAGTGTGTGTGAGTGACATCCCAAATATTCTACCTCTATCATCTAGGTTTTGACAAAATATCTAAAGATAAAAGTAAATTACAAATCTTGAATTCTTTTCTTCAATGTTTTGATCCCGAAACTTTTCTACCGTGCTAGGCTTGGGAATGCAAATCTTTAGCGGCGTCCAAATTGTGAGTCTTGATTGTGGAGCCGTCAAATCAACTTGTTTTTAAACCTGAAATTCTTTTAAACAAGATTGTTAAACACATAAGTAAATATGGTTTGTTATCATCAAAATATCGGGCTAATGTTTTTTTTTATGATGACAAAACATACATAGTTATTACAAATATTTTGGGTGGAGACTTCAAGTGAAGCACCCCCTCAACACATGCATATAATAAAAGGATACTCAAGCATAGGTAAATAGTACAGATAATAAACAACAATATACATGTCCATGCCAGAAAATAACTCATGCCATAAATAACTCACATGTTCATACAAGACATAAAAACATATAGAAAACACATGTCCACACAATCCCAAATACATGTCCAACATAACAAAATACAAAATACAAGATACAAAATACAAGCCCAAGGAAGTCTCTCATGAATATCTCTCCCCCTTTTTGACATCATCAAAAGGGAAGTCACTCCCCCTTTTTGAATATCTCTCCCCCTTTTTGACATCATCGTCCTCCTCATCGTCATCCTCAGCATCACCTGCAGCCATCTCCACATCCTCATCATCATCATCATCATCAGAAGCCTCCTCCTCTGGATCAATAGCTGCAACACCTGGCTGTGGTGCTAAAGAAGCAGAAGGGGCCCTATTTGGAAATAGAGGGCCGAAGGCAGGAAGTGGTCGGGCAAATGGCGTGGGGTCTGGACCAGGCATGTTGTACTTCACAAAGAGTGCACTAAATTGCGAATCCATGTATCGCATGGAATCAGCAAAATAGGACATATCATTGCGAAGTCCCTGATAACGAGAGTCCATCTCCGCGCGATGTGCCGCATCCGCCGCAGAAATCTGGGTCAGTCGCTGCTCGACCCAAGACTGATGCTCCTGAATCTGAGTACGAAGCTCAGACGAAATGAAGGCCTGAAGATCAGAAGAAATGGATGGCCCTGGAGCAGAGGAAGTCCCTGGGGCAGAAGAAGACCCTGGGGCATGAGCAGGAGGAACCGGAGGCTGCTCAGGAGCGGGATGTCGCATCCTAGGTTGCATCCTCTTCAAAAGAGTGCTATCCAGGTTCACTGAGGGTTCGGTTGGAGTCTCAGAGGATAGATCGAAATTGAGTTGTTTCAGGAGATACGAAATGAGCATCCCATAAGGCAAGTGCCTTGTGGGGACACGGACGTGATCAGAAGTCATGTGTGAAATAATGAAGCAGGGGAAATTAATCTTAATGCCTTTCAGAAGGCAATAAACTATCAAAGGCACAGGACCCCTAGCATGACTGTATTCCCCTGACTTGGGCAAAATATTGTAGAATACAAATTTAGCAAGGGCTTGAGCGGTGAATGTGAATTTGTTCACCTCCTCATTCCTTACTAAACCGGGGTTGTCATCCCCGTGAATCAAAGTTGACGCGGTGAGCGCAGACTCACCGGCCGGATAGACAAAATCGTGTAGGTCAAAAGAGTATACATCAACTCCTCCACAGGAGAGATGCAACAAATCAGCAAATTGTTCTAGAGAGATATCAATGTCTCTCCCTAGAACTCTTGACCTAACCCGGTTACCCTCAAAAGCAAGATTGGTATAAAAATAGGGTATGAGTGAGGTATAAACCGGTTCTCTGATAACCATGAATTGGTCTAAAGAATTATTCCTCAATATTTGTGGGATATTGAGGTGCTCAAAGTCTTGGAGCACTACACATCTCCCAGAAATGATGGTTCTCTTTGAAAGGAGGATATACCTATTTTCAGCAAGATCGTTAACAAATGGGGGTTTAGTCCTAGTGGATGAAGATGAAGGGACCACTGATTTGCCCTTCTCAGTTCTAGATCTTTTAGTCATGATGAAATTTTAGGTTAAAATAAAGATCTAGGTCACAAATAAAAGTAGGGCTTGATCTAGACTAAGGAAACAATAGATCTTGACAAAACTTAAGATGAACAAAAGAAGGAAAGCAAGATCTAAAGGAAAAATTGGATTTTTACCTTGATGGAAGAGATCAAGAACCCAAAATCAAAAATTCCCTGAGTTCGAACGTAGATCGGGCCTGAAAGTGATGATCCAGCAAAGATTTGAGAGTATGAAGCTTAGATTTGAGGTGGATTTGAGTGAGATGAAGAAAATAGGGTTTTTAGAGAGAGGGAGAAGAGGGATCGCCGGTGAGAAATAGAGAGAGAGAGAGAGAGAGAGAGAGAGAGAGAGAGAGAGAGAGAGAGAAGGGCTTTAAATAGGGTGGGTAGGTGGCAGATTCTCGACGCACGGTCGACCGGTCCGGTCGACCGAAAAATCCCGAGAGCTCTGATGGACTAAACGGTCGACCGCAGCGGTCGGCCGAAATTACCCGAGAGCTCTGACAGATTAAACGGTCAACCGCAGCGGTCGGCCGGCTACAGAGAAGAATGAAAAATATTCTTCCAGGCAAGGTCGGTCGGCCGGAACTCTGATCCGGTCGGCCGGACTTGCCCAAAACCTGTCAGCAGCAAAGACCCTAAAAAAATTTAAAAAAATGTCTAACAAATAATAAGCAGGATATTTTCAACATATTAAATTTTAAAAAATGTTTTAAATCTTCATAAGTTATAATATCAACAAAATTTACACAAGACATTTTAATTTTTATTTTTCATATAAAAACAAAGGTTTTAGAGATGTTGAAGTCGAATACCCGGTGAAGGGTTCTGAACTCCATCCTCGAGATTCCTCTAAATATGAGTTGAGGTGCGCAATTGCCATCTCTAATGTATTTGCTTTAAATATGAATTTTACATATTTATTTTTGGTTTTTGACAAAATGTGTATATAGATATATGATCAAAAACTAGACATGTGGACACACCAAAAAATATGACATAAAGCAAGATATCAAACATTAGAACAAGGCATAAGTATGATGGAAATGTAAGTTTACACTAACACATATCAATGTAGCACAAAAGTAAACTAACAATCCTATGCATTTGTATATATAAACAAAATAATCTTTTAAATGGAGAATTTACCAAACCGAGGGCAATCTCCAAAATAGATGCCTCCATGATAGCGATGCAAGCACGATGTGATCTTTGAGCTTTGATGCATCCACCACCCGGGCACCGTCTCCCCCTAAGTCTTGGAGGATGAAGACCCACCTATTTCAACTAAATTGGGTGTGTCTTTTGGTACCCATATCCTTTTGGGTCCTTTAGGGTTAGTACCGGGGCGAACCAAACATGTTTATTTGTCATGTTAAGCTTAGCAAAACAAAATTTTTCTAAATAGCCTTTGCGGCCACAATGCGTGCAAACATAAATCCTACCACTACCATACATGTGAGCATGCTTGTGAGTGTGTGCATGTTTCCGTGCATGGTGAGTGTGTTTCCCTTGGGTTACTCCTTTGGGAAATCTAGATGCAAATTTATTTAAGTCAAATGCACATTTTTTAAGAGTTGAATCTAAAACATCAACCCGTTTTTGAATTTCAACAAAATCATTTTTATTACATGAAGAAATAGAAGTTTTTCCTTTACAAGCTAGTTTATAGTTTTCAAAATCAATCTTTATTTTCTTAAAAGCATTAGATAAATCATTTTTCTCTTTTTCAATAATATCATATTTATTTTTTAATAACTCATTTTCTCTTTTTAATTTCTTATTATGAGATTGCGAAATCTTATATCTATGTTGGAGTTCTTCAAAAAATTGAGCTAATTCATCCATAGTCAATTCATCATCTTCTATGGAGTTGTCGAGATTTACCTTAAAAGCATCATCTCCATGTGCCATGAAGCACATGTGTGCGGCGTCGTTCTCCTCCTCGGATTCCGACTCCGTATCGTCCCACGTAGCCACCATTGCCTTCTTCTTCTTTGGGCCGTTCTTGGAGGTGGTAGCTTGGAGAGCGGGGCAATCGGCAATGAGGTGTCCGATCTTCTTACAATGAAAGCAAGGACCCGGCTCCTCTCTTTTCCTTTCAAATCTTCCTTGAGGTTTCCCTCTTCGGAAGTTGCTTTGCCTCCCTTTCTTGTAGAACATTTTGCCCACCTTCCGGATGAGCATGGCAAAGTCCTCATCGTAGTCTTCCGATGAGTCTTCCTCGTCATGGTTGGTTGGAGTGGCTTTGAAAGCGAGGGCTTTCTTCTTCGGCGCCTCCCTTTCTTCTCTAACTTTCATCTCCATCTCATGGGTCTTGAGATTTCCGATGAAGCCGGAGAAGTCCATCTCCTCCCGATCGTTGAGCTCCTTGAGGGTTGTAGCCTTGACTTCCCAAGCTTTGGGAAGAGCTCTAATGACCTTCCGAATCTTTTGGTCATTATCGATCGCATCACCTAAAGAAGATAAAGCATTTGTTATTTTGATGAAACGAGTGAGCATGTCATCAATGCTCTCATTCTCAAGCATGTAAAAGTTCTCATATTGAGAACGAAGCAAGTCAATTTTGGACCTCTTGACTTGTGATGTTCCCTTATGAGTCACAATCAAAACATTCCACACTTCATATGCGGATTTACAATTTATAATGCGTGAGAGGTCATCTTCATTAAGGGCTTGGGTTAATACATATTGAGCCCTAGCATTTACCTCATAATCCTTGGTGGTGTCCTCGGACCATGATCTCTCATCGGTGAGAGGTTCTATAAATTCTTTGGTTATGGCCCTAGCAACCCTAACTCCTAGTGACTTAAGGAAAAGGTTCATCTTGACCTTCCAAATAGGGAAGTTCAAGCCATCAAATTTGGGTGGAGACTTGATGCTAGAAAAATCAATTGAAGCCATGGATAAAGAATAAGATGCACAACAACTGAAGAATGCAACAAATGATATAGCCAAAAACAAGGATCTCCCTAAGGTGGTTAAACCAAATAGTAGGGTTAGGCTCTGATACCAATTGAAATCACCTAGAGGGGGGTGAATAGGTGATGGCTATATGAAATATGACAATAATGCGGAATTAAAAATCTACTTAACAATATGCTCAAATTAAAATGCTTGCAAGATAAAAGACAATAAATAGTGCAAGTAATAAAGAGAGTTTGAGTTTAGAGAAATTTGAGCAAACGCAAACACGAGGATATGTTTCCGAGGTTCGAGCCACGCTCTACGTCCCCGCCTTCACACTTGAAGGATTTCCACTATTGTTGTTCCCATTGGATCTCCAATACAAGGACACACTTGTCCTATCTCTCGTGATGTCGCAACACCACTTGGAGCACACTAGCTCGCTTGAGGCCGATGCCTCTACAACTTCGCTCAAGAAGAAAATTGATCACACTTGATCACAAAAAGCTCACTTAGCACAATCCTATAACCAATATGTAGAGATAGTACTTGGGATTGTGAAGTGCAAAATGACTAGAGTGAAGTAGAGGGATTTACTTCAAGTAGGTGTTTGAAAATTTTGGCTTTGATGAAAATCTTTTCTAAAATTAAAGGCTTTTGAAAACTTGTAAAATTGTTTGTCAAATTATTGTCTTATCATGTTGAAATGACCCACTATTTATAGTGGATGAAAGATAGGGTAAATAGCTAGAGAAATTCGTTGGGGTGAGATCCCAACAAAATCTGTCAGAAAATAGAGCTGTTGGAGTCTGTCAGACTTTCTGACAACTACCGGTCTGACAACTACCGTCGACCGGGACGGCCGACCGCCAACGGTCATATTTCTGACCGTTGGGGAAACGGTCGGCCGACTCGGTCGACCGAAATAAACAGAGAGCACTGACAAGTGCCCGGTCGACCCGAGCGGTCGGCCGACGTGCACACATGCACAGCCGTGCACGTCGGTCGACTGGGTCGGTCGACCGGACTCTGTCAGATCTGTTTAAACAGAGTCTAGAAAGAAAGAAAAGAAATTTTTGGCTTAAAGCATTTTGGTTTAAGGATTAGTAAATGAGGCTCTAGACCTAATAAAACTGAGAGTATGATCATAGATCAACACTCAAACATGTTAGATCATTTTTGGTGAAAATCCTTTTTGATAAAATGTTTTTATAAAAACGGTTTTTCCAAAACATGGTATTTCTAAAAACTAAGTTAGAAATTCTGATATAAAATTCTTTTGAAGCCATGAAGCAATACTAAGTGTGTGTGAGTGACAATCCCAAATATTCTACCTCTATCATCTAGGTTTTGACAAAATATCTAAAGATAAAAGTAAATTACAAATCTTGAATTCTTTTCTTCAATGTTTTGATCCCGAAGCTTTTCTACCGTGCTAGGCTTGGGAATGCAAATCTTTAGCGGCGTCCAAATTGTGAGTCTTGATTGTGGAGCCGTCAAATCAACTTGTTTTTAAACCTGAAATTCTTTTAAACAAGATTGTTAAACACATAACTAAATATGGTTTGTTATCATCAAAATATCGGGCTAATGGCCTTTGGCCAACACTATTCATATGACAAAAAATGTAAATCAATATAGTAAGACAAGGCACATAGAAATTCGATATCACTTTCTTAGAGATCACTATGAGAAAGGTGATATTGAAATTGATTATGTTTCAACTGATTTTTAACTAGCAGTTATTTTTACTAAATCACTTAATTTTAATAGATTCTCTTTCATTTGTGGAGAACTAAATGTTTGTATTACTGATTCATGAGTTTTCCTTCTGATAAAATTTACATATGTTTAATTTTGGTTATTTTTGCTTACCCTTTTTGATGCATGACAAAAAGGGGGAGAAGTATTTATGAGTATTTATTGGTATTTGTTTGATCATGCTCTTATACAACGCCTTTATCATATAACTTGTTAATATCTTATACTTGATAGCTAGCATAACTTGAGGGGGAGTTTTTACAAAGCTCTTTTTCCTAGATTTTCTTTTAAATAGCTCATATGTTTTGTCATCATCAAAAAAGGGAGATTGTTGGCCCAAAGGTTACAATCCCTGGTTTTGTGTTTGATGATAACAAAGCATATGAAGTACTAACCAAGTCAAGAGTGTATTTCAGGGTTCAAAAAGATCTAACATGGTTCAAGAAAATCTAACAGGTTTCTTCCTCTATAGAAAAGTGTTGATGGCTCAAGGGTACTCAAGAACGGGATTATAACTCAAATCACTCAGCGTCGCTCAAACGTCACTATTTGAGAAGCCCGCTTGAAGATTCTTGTAGTGAATTAGAACCTTATAAGAAACTAGTTTGTTAAAGAATAGAATATAGATTTGAGGCTCAAAGATACACACACAAAAGTGCATGTTTTTAAAAGTATGGTTTTGATATGTTTGGTTTTGATACTTATTCCACATTTTCTTAGAAATTTCTATCTCAGTTTAGAACTTGTATCTCATGGCTATACATGTCTTCTCTCTTTTAAAATTCAAACAAAAATTATTTGAAAATTTTCTTTATCGTCAAAAAAAAATACCTTGACCCAGTTTTTGGCACCGGGCGGTCGACCGTGCCTATTACAGGCCAAAACGGTCGACCATACGGTTGACCGAATCTCTGGCAATTGGGTTGTCATGTTGTGCACATTCCCAGTCGACCGACCGGTCGACCGGTCCCTTATTGCGGTCGACCGGGCGGTCGACCGACTGTAACTAGTTTGGTCTCGGTAAAACATGGTCGACCGACCGGTCGACCGAGAGCAAACAGTCAAATTATTTTTTGAATGGTCGGTCGACTGACAGACTGCCAGATTGGCAGTAACAACCATTTCTTTTAAATCTGTTTTTAAACATGCTTCTTTTAAAACGTGGAAAGTTGAATTTCTGGGTCAATTTTTTCCTTTTTAGACCTGATAAAACTATTCTAAAAGTACTTTTCTAAAACCTATATAAAGGGTCATTAGGATTGAATATTTAATAACAATAAATTCTATTGAAAATCTAGTTTTTGCTTTCAAAAAAAGTTTCAAGTTTTCTTTAGTGCTCTTATTTTTAAAGTTTTAATTGAGTTTTTCTGCTCTTAAAATCTCTCTTTTCTGATTTTTCACTCTCACTTACATCCTTGAGTTTCAAGTTTACATTTTACTATATAGGGTTTTTATAAGAGAGTTGCAAAGAGAGTGTTTGTGATCTCTTAATCATCCAGAGCTTGTTATCTCAATTGGCTTTGTGCTGCCTCTGGTTTAGAAGGTTAAGTTGGGGAGTTGTGTACTCCGAGTTATAATTCCTTATTGTAAGGTCACTTTATGGAGGATCTAATACTGGATAGTGAAATCCTTCACGGTGGTGAAGGCGGGGACGTAGAGCGGTGGCTCGAACCTCGGAACAAATCTTTTCGTTTGCGATTGCTTTATTGTCTCTATTTACTTGTTTAACCTTCATTTATTCTTGTCGATCAATATTCATCTCAACAAGATAACAATTTAGTACCTCATCTCTTATCTAGAGGAATCACGAGGAGAAGTTCAAAGCCCTTCAGGGGGAATCCAGCTTCAAGTCTTGTTTTGAGTGATCGGTTGTGTTATTTCATATTATATTGTCTTGAATTTTCATTTGATTAGCCATGCACCTACTCACCCCCTCTATGTGTAATTTCAATTGAGACATATTGTTATTATTTGATACTGATTTTCATGCATGCTATTGATATTACCTCTAGTTAATCACTTGTATATGCCATGTTTGGATAAATAATTGACATGACTGATATGGTTCGTGGAGAAACACCATGATATAGGAATTACAAAATGAACATCTTGGATATAAACACATGAATATGAATAGGAATATGAACATGAACATGAAAGAATTAAATGACATAGATAAAAACTTGCGTGAGACATGTACTTCGAATTACTTGAGAAAGTGGTACTTGGTGATTATATGAGCTTGGCAAGAACGTGGTGGCACGGTTATTCTTGGCATTTGGTTCACACAAAATATTCATGTTTTATAATAAATTTAGTTATAAAAATGACAAGACACGGGGCTAATATGGGGAAAATTGATGGTGGAAATTAAAAATTTGTACCGTGAATACCCCTACCTATGTATAAGGTATGGTGGTGTTTATTTTATATGATGCATGTCACTTTGTGACATGAGTTATTGATAACCTCATTCTACTTATATATTACTATACTTTATTACTCTTGGCATGGTTCCCGCTAGGGTACACAGATGTTTTTTCCACTAGCAGTTTCCAAATAACGATAACTATTGATTGATATGCGAGAATAGGTTGTGGTATGGGACGTAGTCGTTTTTCACGTCTTAGGACTCAATTGACATATGTAGCAGGTGTAAGATGGGGCACGTCTACTGCACGTGGCAGTTGGGGTAATGTCACTTAATTTGTAAACCCTAAGGACATCTTCATAATTAATCTTGTACTTTTGTGATTCTTATGATGGTTACTACTAGTTAATTGTTTAGTTATACTTGTTACACTTGACTTACTCCATGCTATGACCATATTTATGTTTCTGTGAGCGCTTGTTTATCATTATGACTTGGATATTATACGAGTGGTTTTAGTAATAAACTCATGCTACAAGTACTTGATTGCGTAATGAAAATAAGTATCATGTAATTGCATATTGCGTGTCCTTTCCTTGTTCATATACATCTGCGTGCTCTGCACGTATTACATACATCCTTTCCTTTGTTTGTACTTGTCGGGAGATTTCTGACTCCCCAGGGTTTGCTTGCCCTAGATAGCGGAGAATACATGGAGATATCAACTGAGAATAAGGAGTACTACGAGGAGCCAGTTGAAGCTCACTAGAAGACTTGAAGATTCCTTTAGTATTTACTTCTTTCATAGATGTATGTATAAGAGCATTTGGACTCATTTATCTATACATGCATTTGCGCCAGTAATTTAGTTTTGTTTCATGTATGTGTACTCCATTTGGACTTGAAATACATACATGTAGCAGATAAAAAATGACATAATTTACAGGCTAAAAGTTTAGCATACTCTTTTGAGTGTGTCGTCGGCCCAAGTCACATGCTTATCTTGTTTAAGTGGGAAGCGGGGCGTGATAGTCATTTTTGTGAGTCTCAACCTAATACTACAGGGGGGCGTGTAAGTATATTTCACCGCTCTAATGCATGCCTCAACAATTCTTCTGCACTTGACACGTTGACACGCGACTCTCAGTAGCGCTTCTGCGCTTGACACGTTGGCACACCCCTTTCTTTAAAAAAATAGGTGGCTGAAGCGAATTAAATTTTGTGAGTGAGTGTTTTTCTAATTAGGTTTGACATAGTTGGCTGAAACGAAATTCATTTTTTATCAATCTTTTGTTTCCTTCTAACTTTTCTTTTCTTTCTTTTTTAGTTTGTTTTGCTTTTTTATTTTTCTTTATTTCTTGACTTTTTTTTTTCAATTCTACTTTACATATTTTTTAAAATTGTCTCTTTGTTTGTTTCCCCATATTTTCTACATTTCCCCCTCAATTCTCTCTTTATTTTTCATTTTTTAATTTTTATTCCAAAGTTACTTATTTTCTTTTCTTTTTCAAAACTTTTTTCTTTTTCTTTAGATATTATTGTACTTCTTATTCTTTCTTGTTTTAGATTTTTTATTTTATTTTTTTAATTTTTTAGTTTATTATTATGATTCTATTCTATTTTTATAATCTTTCTTTTCTTTTTTAAAGATGTTTTCTTCTTTTCTTTTCATTATTTGTCATTGAATATTAATTTCATATATAATTAGTTTATTTGTTCTCTATTTATTTTTGAAAAATAGTTACATCTAAGTTTCATAGATGAATATAATTTTTTTCTAGATAAGTAGTTCAAATAAAAATATAAAATAGATCTCCATATCAAATTGGGGATTGCTCAAGTAAAAAAATATTTCGCACGTGCACATCTCTACATAATTATTTATGCAAAATTGCAAACAATGCCATATGACCTCTCCCTCACAACTTTTTTGAGCCCAAGACAGCCCAAAATAATGTTCATGGCCCAAGTTGTAGCGCAGAATCCCAACTGGGCCCTCGTTATTGGGCTGCAACAAAATCAACTTGGGCAATACATAAAAAGAAAACACATCTTTAGATAACCTCTTTCAACGTGAGCAAGATCTTTTGAGAAAAAGCAACAATTTTTTCTTGGGTTTTTCTTATATTTACCCTATATTTTTATATTTCTAAAATTATCCCCTCAAAATATCATAATTATTAATTTACTCTTAATTCTTTTAAAATGATAAATTTATCTCCATCTTCAGTTGTTGTTAGTTTTTTAACAGTTAGAAGAAAGATAACTAGATTGTTCAGACTCTGTCTCTCCAGCTACTCATCCAAGCTTTTGAGATTACTCTGGTAAGCTCTTTCTTTAATTTCTAAACAACTGGGATTTTTAAGTTAAAAAATAGAGAAGAGGGTATTAAAGAGATTTTATAAAAACATAACGGAAAAATAGAGAATATATTATTTGATTCTCTTCAGATGATGGTGGGGTTAAATTAGCAATTATACAAAGTGTTGGGGGGTCGGTTTAAATTAACAATTATGATGTTTTGAGGAGTGCTCTTTTTTCTTTTCTTTTTTGCCTCTCCCTTTATGGTAACAGGTTGAATTTCTCAGTCCGCTTCGATCTCTCCCTCAATCGACGAACTCCGCCGCTTAAAATTTCCAATTTCGCTCCGTTGCGAGTTTCTCAAGTACAAATCATGGCGGTTCTATATCGGATCCTGTTTCTGTCACTGTTAGCGGCTACTTGCTCATCGGCGACGACGATGCACAACAACAATTGGGCGGTCTTAGTCTGCACTTCTCGCTTTTGGTATCCATCTCCTAATTCTCTAATTTCTTTAATTTAACTTTTACTTCCTTTTTTTCTCCCGCACCATCAATTATATTGCTAGAAAGGATTACAGAAAAAGGAAACAAAAGAGTTTTTTTTGAATTGGTGGCTTGGTTATGAGCACTGTTGTTAGAAATGTTTAATCATGTTTCTTTAATTTAACTTTTACTTCTTTTTTTTTTTTTTCCTCCCGCACCATCAATTATACTGATAGAAAGGATTCCGGAAAAAGAAAAAAATGGGTTTTTTGAATTGGCATTGGTATGGCTTGGTTATGAGCACTGTTGTTAGAAATGTTTAATCATTCATAAGGTTAGATTTAGGATTCATTCGCAAACTATAGATGTTGGGAAGAACTCTCTGCCCAAATAATGGAGAAAGGGAAAAATAATAAGAAAAAGAACAAAGACCACTTTCTTAATTGATGCTTGTTGAATTTTACTAATTATTGCTTTTGCAAATAAAATGTAACTTTGGAAGATTATAGATGAGTGTGTAACTAGCATAAGAACAATTTGAGGGGAGACATACTCTATCCCTAATGCCGTAGGGAGGCGAAGGCAGATGTTTGAGGCAGGAGGAGCACAATAGTGACTAGTATTTATTATCTTATAATCATATCCTTTGTCATAGAAATGTCATGTTAAATGACACCAAAGTATTTACTGATAGATTTTTTTTTTGAGGTTTCCATACTAAAAAAATTGATCGGAGTCAAAATCATTTCAAAAAAGAAAAACTGGAAAAGGAAATTATATTATTGACAAATATAATTACACAATGCAAGTTTTTTATTCATAAACAATTGTTACAAAGTTTTCCGAAATTTGTTTAAAAAAATCAAAACGGAGCCTTTTATCATGTATTTTTATACCAGATGTTATTAAAACTAAAATATTTGGAGCTCTCCGTTCTAAAAATATGATTATATTTACTGCCAAGAACTTGATATCTTCATGGCACCTCGTTATTCATTCAACAAGTATTTGAAAAGAGAAACAAATAGTGCTTCCCAAGTATTTATGAAGAGAAACATTAGCATGAATTAGGAACAAGAGATGCAAAAGGTTAAGAAAATGTATAGAAAATATACATGTTATCATGTATCAAGCATGGACACATGATCGTAGTTTATATACACGTTTAGTTTTACCCTTTTTTGGCCCTTATTGACTTTACCCTGACCTTTATTGCCGGTTTCAGACTCATGGTTGGAAGTCAATTATTGAGGATTAGCTTGCTGGCGTTTGACGCTTGTTGATTACTTCTTTTCAGGTTTTAGGTGTGGCATTCAGAGAGGCACTTTTAATCTTTTATTCGGGATTCCACTTTGAGAGTAGAGCTGTTTTTTGGTATTAGTTTAGAGTTGCTCCTTTTGATTTCCTACCACTTATATTTATTATTCCATTTGTTGTGTTATTTGTTGAGGCTGATAGCCAATCCCATCTCATTTGTATAGACTCTGCATCTCTATGTTGGGACTAGTGTTTTAAATGTTGGCCGACATTTTATTTTCAAGCCATCACCGCTACGAAATCCCCACCCTCGTTTGAAATGGCGTTTTGAAAAATGTCAGCCAACGTTTTAGGTAAAACCAGTATGTAGGCGGACATTTCGGGAAAACCCAATATATTGGTTGGTCTTGAAAGTTGGAGCAATCGAGAAATTTTTACAATGGGTTAGTAAGTGTATGCAAAATGTTAAGCTAAGTATACATATTCTAAACATATTTATGTAGTTTTGCATAAGTTGTGTATATATTGCCTTGATAAGAATTTTAACATTATATTATTTAAGATATCTAGGACATATATTTGTTATCTATCATAACGTTTGAAATTTAATAGATGACCCTGAAATATATACGAAATCTGAAATCTGACATCCGATTATGACATCCATTTTTTCCCGATATCCGACATTTAGAACATTACTAGTGGGGTCCGCTTCTCCTTTAAAAACAGGAGGGTTAAGCTTTTTAAATTGTTCTAGGGCTCGCTGGAGATTACTAGCTTCCGCTACCAATTGGGCTAACAAATTCGGCATAGCTTCCAGAACTCCTCAGTTTCCTCCTACATTTGCTTCTGAGCTTTCATAAATGCCCATGAGGTGGATACTCCCCATCACACTGTAGTGTGTAGTACTATATTCTGATGGTTTTTTCTGGGGCGATTGATTCAAATATGTGTCCTTCCTATAAAATAAGTGACTATTTTAATAACATTATCCACATACAGGGGACAACTATAACAATGTTCTTCATTCTCATGCAATCATAAAAAAATGGATTTTAGAAAAAAATAATATTCATACTTCATTCATAAATTAGCAACTTTTCATGTACATAACCCAAAATGAATAAAAGGGTGTTACATTAGTATATCTTTCTTTTATATATCCGAGCTAGCTTTCATACATAAATGCTATACCCGACAAGAGTATGTACATCAAAAACTCCTAGAACACATACCTACTAATACATCCAATATATATACGCACACAAATATATATATATATATATATATATATATATATATATATATATATATATAGATAGACTTGTATCCTTTCAAAAGGATTTGATCCCGGATCCTTCCCACTCAAATTCAACCCTCCAACATTCGAATACAAGATCCACTCCGTTGAAGTTGATCTATACTATTTCAAGTATCTATAAACTAAAAATCAAGTGTTTTAAATACTTTTTGCCCATCCATCAAGTAGGAAAAAAACGGACGGCCTAAATAGTGAGTTGGTTAGTTTAACGGTGTAGAACATTTGAAATCTAACAAAAATTAGTTTATAGTGGTTTTTAAATGTTTAGATCATAATGAAATGGCCGGATCGAGAATTTGTATGTCTAAAGACATAGATCTAACCAACTCACTACTTTCGGCCGTCCATTTTGCGTCGCTTGATGGATGGGCAAAAAGTATTTAAAACACTTGATTTTTGGTTTATAGATACTTGAAATAGTATAGATCAACTTCAACGGAGTGGATCTTGTATTCGAATGTTGGAGGGTTGATTTTGAGTGGAAAGGATCCGGGATCAAATCCTTTTGAAAGGATACAAGTCTATCTCTCTCTCTCTATATATATATATATATATATATATATATATATATTATATATATATATATCAACGATACTCTCTCTTAGGTCATTGCATTAGGGGCACTCGGATCCTCACTATTGCTGGCTCCAATGGGTTCCTTGCTGCTACTACCGTTGTTCTTAATATGGTCCATGCTTTTTTCAGAATTTACTCTCGGTAACTTATCTTCATTACAGTATCAGTCGTCCAAGTCATCATACAAGTCTATATCATTTACTCAGTTACTATCTCAGAGTATGCCTCCATAGATAAACCCTCTCTGGGGTCCCGTTTCAGTTTCCTCTATGTCAACAGCTCTTAGAGTGTCTCTTATCATACTCTCTGCATCACTGATCACCACATCAATCTCCATCTGAACCTATGGCTCCACTTCTCGCTTTATCTGGCCGTGACTGCCATAATGATCTTATGATCAGTTTCATCTGACTGAAAGTCATAGTCTATATTGTCAGCTGTCCAACTAGTACTTGAACCCTCTGAGCTGGATATCGGCTAAGGTATATCAGAATCATCCATCACATAACAATAAAAGAACCGTATCAAATCTCCACTCATATAGAATAGTCAAAACATAACTAATGAAATGCCACAAGGATGAATATTATCAACTTATAATTGTTATGTTCCTCAATCTAATGATCTTTTTTCTTGCAGAAAATGTCCAATACTGATTCTTCGCTTCGGATGAACCTAGGTTCAATTGATATTTAAATATTTCCCTCGATCCGGTGTCCCATACCACTAGCGGTCCACACTAAAGGCCTGCACCCTCAATTGACCCATCTGAATCGAGATATGCGGGTATCTAGATCAGTGTTCTAAATGGCGGCCACAGCGGCCGGGAAAATTTATTGGAAATGGGGATATGTCAAGGATATATCGAGGATATTTTCAAAAATCGGATGTCAAAATCGGACTGTAAATATACATATATTCTTATATTAAATCGCATCTCAATAAGACAATATATGCATAAATTATATAAAGCTATATAAAACATCATACTTATATGTTTAAGATGTACTTAATTCGATAACTTGCATCAAGCCTATGAATTTATAATCACTATATAAGTGCAAAATCTTCACAAATGTCACATTACCACATCGCTCGACTTTCCCAAATACCTAACCTAGAAATTTAGTGTAAAACGCTATATCGGGTCCAAATCACCGAAATTGCGGCCGATATATCGGGTCCATACCTATTTATCGGCGATTTTGGATGAAAAACGCTATATCGGTTTGAACGTACCAAATCATTGCGGCTAGGTGCCGTAAACGCAATATCAGCGCAATATCGGGGATATATCGGGGATATGTAGAACACTGATCTAGATTCAGACGCAAGAGAAAAATTAAATATCACTTGATTCAGGTTTAATTCATCATGTAAAACCCGCTACCCTTCTACAACTACCCTTCTACAATCATACATTCAAACAACATATATATACATATTCATCAATTCTACGAATTAGTCCTACTAGATCACGTTCCTAAGCTTATACTTCCTAGGCCCTATATCTTTAGCTCTACTCTTCATTTTAAATCATAGCTCTGATACCAACTGTCACGGTCTCCTGTTTAATTAAACTAATCCACCAATTCAACCGCTAATCAAAGGAATGATGGTAATAACTTATCGCTTGATTGCACTAAATTTCGGCTGCATCTCTCCTGAACTTCATCACTTATTCATATACAAATACATCATCAATAGCCTATATGGCTTAACATCAATCTCAACATTCCTCAATTGTGTAAACAATCACCCATGCAATAATAATAAGATTTCAGCTTAACTTTGCCTACTTATTCATAATTCATAACAAACACGTGTGTGTGTGTATGAACACCATAACTATTATATGTCAAGGTCCATAATATCTTAACAAGTTACTACATCTACACCATAACCATTATATAAGAAGGTACAACCGACCATATTTAACAAAATACATATATTTACGCTAATACATGTCTTATACATCGAGTTCCAAAAGCTCATATAATGAAATAGGAAAAACATCCCAACGGAAATTTCTTGTTTTCCAAGGGAAATCTTCATTCTCTCACCCAGTCACTTTCCAACCTTAGGCGAGGCCTTTACCTTTATTTAGCTCTGAAAGGGGGTTAACAACGTGCTAGACAGCTCAACAAGTAAAACAATTAAACCAACACAATAACATCATTAACATGCATAATAGGCAATTACACAACATGCATAGTGTCAAGATTAAGTAGAAGAAAAGTAACCATCGCAATGCATGTAACATACGTTTCTGAATGAATGTACATGTATGCATATGACAATTTAACTTAGTTTGGTTTCATAATTCTTTAACACCATTTTCACACCCATCGGTTTCACCCGGTCTCTTTCTCTGAAAACACAATTTTGCCCCATCTTCGCACCCACTGGTTCCACCGGTTCTTTCCTCCAAAAACACAATTTTATCCCGTCTTCGCACCCATCGGTTCCACCCAGTTTCTTCCTCCAAAAACACAATTTCGCCCCGTCTTCACACCCACTGATTTCACCCGATCTCTTCCTCCAAAAACATATCATTATGAATTAACAATATGTAATATTTCTTTTTACATACATGGTTTGGTCTTTACCATTCTTGTATTTATAACAACACATAATATTTTAATATATCAATGATGAATGCATGAAGAATTTGTCGCCAATACTAGCATGCAATAATTTTTTAATATATTCATATGAATGTATAAGGAACTTGTCACCAATACTAACATGCAACATTCTTTTCACGTAAATACATGATGAATGCATAGGTGACTTGTCACCCATACTAACATGCAACATTCATCATAAAAAGAAGCATCACCCACATGCATAAGTATTAAATCACATAATAGAACAAGCACACATGAACAATCCTTTTAGTATCTCATTATGCTTCAACATGCATACATGGACTTCAAACTAGTGTCTTATTTATATTAATATGCATACACAAACTAGCTAAATCACACACTTATAGAATTTTTGCTATTTGTATAGAATTTATACATACAATAGATTAATCCTCCTTTGATTTAATTCAAACATAATGTAACACTTCATCTCTTTTGTTCATTATGTGTATGATTTCCTTTTATTTTTGTTAAAAATCAGATCTTTCAGTATTCATACAATTTCTTGATTCTGACTAACACTTGTTTTGATTAGGGTTTAAAATTTTTAATTATGGTTTAAGAGATTCACCGATTTCTTGCTTGGTTTGCCGATTCCGCCAAGTTCTACATATATACATAACCAAGTCACTAATAGCTATAGCAAGAAAATAAGATCAAGTTCATTTTAACCTATATTGAACTTATTACTTTGAAAAATTAGCAAGTATGTTCCAAACACAAAATCCTGCTAAACTCGCACGCGAAAGCTAATTGCCTTCAAGTCTAGACCTTGATCTCCCAAGAATACAAGAATTTTGAGGTAAAAATTGGATTTTTAGGGTTTATATTCAAGAAAGAGAAGAGAGAGTATATGGAAGAGAGATAGAGAGAGAGTGAGAGGGGGTTGTGGGGGCGACCGGAGAATGGCCGGTGGCCTGGGCTGACCGGCGTCATGGTGGTGGCCGGCTGGTACCTTGGTGAAGGGGAGTGGAGAGAGGGAGTGAGGAGAGAGAAAGAGAGTGTATGGAATGAGAAAATTTCTCATTTTTCTCTATTTATAACTCCATCCAATTACATGGATGCATGCCAAGTGTCCCTCATAACTTCCACACTCCATCTCTACCTTACACCTTCACCCACCCACCATACCCCACCTTTACACATCATCACCACTATTCAAGCATGGTGAAAGTTGAAAATGAGGGAGAGAGAAACTTATTCATTCATATCCCTCATGAATACAAATACATGTATAAAACATGTATATGCACACACAAGTACACCCATTTATTTTGTCTTTCATAGGATAATCCAAATTCATTGTATTTAGATTTTATTCTTGTGATTATTTACTCATAATACATACAAAATCCAAATTTATTCATCTAATTATTTTTCTCATTAGTAACAATTAGAATATTGTACAAATATTCAGTATAATTCCATGAATTATATATATAATGATCATGTGGGGGTTCTAATCATGATAATTTTTATATCGGGCGTTATAGGCGGAGGCAGAATTTTGAGGCATGAGGAGTACAATAGTGACTAATATTTATTATCTTATAATCATATCCTTTGTAGAAATGTCAAGTTAGATCAGAGTTCGAAGACTCAGCTGAGTTATCCGACTCGACCGAGTCGGTATTCGACTCGGCTGGTGACGATACGAGTCTGATACTCGATTCCAAAGATCCATTTCATTTTCAACCAACTCGCTGGTGACTCGAAGTCAACTCAGTTTTATCGGCCGAGTCACAAGACAACTCCGACTAACTCGGTCGAGTTGACTCCGAGTCATCAACAAGTCAAAACCAGGACATTCGGCTGAGTTGACTCCGAGTCATCAACAAGTCAAAACCAGGCCCACTATTCACCTGTGAGCTCGTGGTCGTGGGTTAAAAAGGAAAAAGGAAAAGAAAAAATTTAACTCTCTTCGTTTTCTAGATCTGGATTTGGACCCAATCTCGACACGCCGCCGAGCTCAGATCCGCCACCGATCTTCTGTGGGTAGCTTTCTCTCTCCCTCCCTCTCTCCCCTATTTCCCTCCCTCTTTCTGTCGTTCTCTCCCCCTCTCTGTCTCTCTGTCTCTTTTTATCTCTCCCTCACTCTCTCCCCCTATCTGTTTCTCCCGCTCTCTATTTCAGTCTTTTTCTCTCTCTCTCCCCTCTCCATCTCCCAGCTTCCTCGTCTCTCTTTCCCATCTCTCTCCTTCCCTCCCTCTGCCCTTCCCTCTCTGTCTCTCTCCTCTTCCCCTCTCGGTCTGTATCCCTCTCTTTGTCTCCCCTTTCTCCCCTCTGTCTCTCTCCGTTATCACTCTTCCTCCCGATCTCTTTCCCTCCCTCTTATCTTTACCTCTTTCGGTCTCCCCCCTCTATTTCTCTCTCTAAATCTCTTCAGTATATGTCTCTCTCTAGATCTCTCTCTTAATTCTCTCTTAATTATTGTAGTAAATTCATTTAAGTAATTTATAAATGTTGTTAAATTTAATTAATTTAAGAAAATTTTGTTAATTTAGTTAACAAAGAAATTTAATTAAGAAACTTAATTAATTTGTTTAGTTTGTTTAATTAATTCATTTAATTTTGTTAAATTTAATTCAGAAATTTAATTAAGTTGCTAATTTTGTTAAGCGAGAAATCTTAAGTTTAATTTAATTTAGAAAAAATAATATAACATTCCTTTTTAAAATTGTCGAATGGCTCCGAAGTGCGATGTTGGTTTAATTTAGAAATTTTTAATAGATCTCTCTAATTTTTAAAGGAATTGATCCTTACATGTTTCCCTTGAAACATAAAACAATCAAAAAGCATGTCTCATCGGACAAAATTAAAAAATTAGAAAAATTATTTCAAAGTTCTTCATCTTCAATGAGGGTATTCGTCGTAGTGAGAAAGTAGAGGTGTAAGAGAGGCAGATGATGATGATGATGATGAAGATGTAAAGGTTTTATCCAGTTCTAATAGTGAAAATGGTGATAATGATGTGGTGATGGTAGTGATGGCAGTGATTGTGGTGGTAATGATGTTGACAATAATGAGGATAACAATAATGATGATGGGGGGACTTATAGTCTTGAAGGTGATATGCAGGGATGAGTTTTGACATCAGGCTAACTTTTTGGTGTGCGATATAGTTATGACTACAGACCACAACTTGAGAGATTTACGAGTACTAGTATTGTTTTATCTACTTATCGCGGAGATGATTACGATAATGATTTTGTGCCTCATCGCAATTCAATGTGAAAATAGCTATATTAGTATGTATTTATGAATGTATTTTATGTAATTTACTATATTGTGCATGTATTTTGATATGTTTCTACCGACGACGATGTATTTATACTTTCACTTTATGTTTAGTGTGTTAGGTGATATGTTTTGGACGTGTGATACATGAATATTGATGTCTACATTTTTTAAAGATTTGTCGTGATTTTTTCATTTTTTTGAGCTTCCTGTGTAGCGTTTTGTGTGTATTGCCTGAGACCGATCCGTTTAGTGTCCGTTGAATCAGCGGCCGAGACTGTGACTTTGAACCATGAGTTAAATGACACCAAAGTATTTAA
Source organism: Agave tequilana (assembly GCA_038442645.1). NCBI lineage: Eukaryota > Viridiplantae > Streptophyta > Magnoliopsida > Asparagales > Asparagaceae > Agave > Agave tequilana. The sequence goes on along the minus strand of JAVJIF010001174.1, from coordinate 131,865 downwards.
TGGAAAAAAATAATTTGAGTTTTTTGTACTAAAAAAATCTATCAGAGTCAAAATCATTTTAAAAAACTTGAATTTTTTTTATTTGATAAATATAATTACACAATGGCAAGTTTTTATTCATAAACAATAGTTACAAAGTTATTCGAAAATTTTGAAAAAAATCAAACTAGAGCCTTTTATCATGTATTTTTATACCAAATGTTATTAAAACTAGAATTTTAGGAGCTCTCAGTTCTAAAAATCTGATAATATTTATTGCCAAGAACTTGATATCTTCATGGCACCTCGTTATTCATTCAACAAGTATTTAAAAAGAGAAACAAAAGCGCTCTCCAAGTATTTATGAAGAGAAACAATAGCATGAATTAGGAAAAGAGATACAAAAGGTTAAGAAATATATTAAAAATAGAAATAAATATTTTTCTCGTGTGATGGTCCTCTTCACCTTCTTTTCTTTTGTCTGCTCTTTGATTTAGCCATGTTGAATTTATTGTAGGTTAAAATAAACGGCCTTCATATGATGCAAATAACAATAAGAACTTTTATATATTTGAAGATGAGTATTTAATATGGATATTTCCATCTTCTTTAAAAGCGAATGAAATTGTATTCAAAAGAATTGCAGGTCTTGTGGATTTTAAAAGGTAATAAGTTCAATAACTATTAATTAATTAATTATGGTTATTTACGAGGCTGTTAGTGGGAGTAATGGTTAGTTAATACCCTCTCAAATTTAAAGGAAAGTGCTTGATTTCAATTAAATTGGGCATACAGCCAACTTCAGGATAGGCACGCTTATAGCTTAAGTGATAAATAATTGTTCAATAATATACACATATAGAAACTTTTGCCAATCTCGCGTAGGGTACATGTCTTACTTCAGCAGTATGTGGCTCCACCCTTGGCTGTAGACTTATACCAAGGAAGACGTTAAGTCCTTTACTGTTTTGCCTTTATTGTGGATGAACTTGCTTGGCATATTCATGGTGAGGCCCCTTGACTTCTGTTTCATTTCCTTTTTCTTTTTTTGTCTTTTCCATTTTTTGCGTGAGAACTTACTTGCTGGTGCATGTTGCTGTTTGATGATGTTGCATTAGTTGTTGAATCGAGAAGGAATACTCTCTAAACTAGAAAAGTGGAGAAAGCTTGAGAATGTAAAAGTATTTAGAATTAGGAGAGACAAATAGAACATGCAATGTAGCTTTTGTCAAAGTAACTAGAATATACAAGGACATTTCATACTAATGGCTAAGAAATGCGATTTTTTTCTCTAGTTAATGGATCAATTCATCTTGGTGATGAGATAAGGAGGATGTTGAACCGAATCATAATGGTTAGAGTTGAGAAGTGCTTCTGCAGTGTTATATGACAACATAAACTCATGAACTTATTTGAAAAAAAATTTATAAGATGACTCTATGACCAACCATACTTTATGTTTTAAGACCCTTGTCCAAAAATGAGTATAACTCAAATGGGAATGTTTAGGTCATGGTTTAAAATCTCGGTACTGGTACAACTAATCATTTTTTAGTATCAATATCGTTAATATCGGCCATCATTATCGATGATATCAACCATATTGGTAATATCACCCCAACATCGATCGATATTATAGGCTGATATTGTATCAGGTACCTCAAAACCCGATACCATATTATCGATACCTACCAGAATCAGCTGACCGATACTTGAAGCCATGGTGTAGATGGATGGGCTGTAATGTGTTGAAAGATAGGATAAGAAAAAAGCACATCCACGAGAAGTTTGATGCAACTTTAGCTGCAGTGAAATGAGAAGAATGGTTGAGATGACTTGAACATGTTGAAGTGGGAGTAAAGGGTGTCCAACTATAGATGCAAGAGGATTTCAATCAAAGGTATGACTAGAGTAGACCTAACAGAATATTGATTGAGACAATAATCAACCATCAGGTTAGCTTTAGGATTCATTGGCAAAATATAGATGACAGAGATAGGTTTTTCGGTGAAAATGTTGTTGGGAGAACACTTTGCTCAAATAACAGAAAAGGGAAAATGTAGGGGAAAAGAAAGAAAGTCCACTTTCTTAGTTTAAGATGGTAGGTTTTTTTTACTAATTGTTCGTTCGTGAAAACAAGATGTAGCTGTAGAAGATTAACGACGAGCAGTAACTAGCATAAGAACAATTTGAGGGAGACATAATTCATTCTCTAACACCATAGGCTTATACCAAGGAAGACATTAAGTCCTTTACTCTTGCTTTAATTATAGTTGTACTTATTATGCATATTTAGGTTGAGGTCCCATTGCTCTTTTTTTTTTGGGTAGAAGTTCTTGGCGCATGTTGTTGGTTGGTAATATTGTATTAGTTGTACAAACTAGAGAATGATACTTCCTAAAATAGAAAGGTAGGTAGAAATTTTGGAATCTGAGGTGTTTAGGATTAGGAGAGACGAACAAATACATTCAATGCAACTTTTGCCAAAATAGTAGCCGAAACAATTCGAGATGTGATATTTTCTTTGATAAGCTATCAATTTATCATGCAGCAAGAAAAGAAGAATGTTTGTGTATGGAACTAAATTAAAAGTGATTAAAGTCGGGAAGTGCTTCAGAAGTACGATATGTTTGCAAAAACCCTATTAAGTTCTAGGTAAAATTTTTCGTGACGATTCTATGAGAAGCCATAACTTATGCTTTATGGTGTACACAGTTGTAAAAAATGTGTTAGTCCAAATGCGAAGGAAATGCACTAAAAGATGGGATAAGAAAAGGAGAATGTTTGTGTATGGAACTGAATTAAAAGTGGTTAAAAGTCGGGAAGTGCTTCAAAAGTACGATATGTTTGCAAAACCCCCATTAAGTTAGAGGTAAAATTTTCCAATATGATTCTATGAGAAGCCATAATTTATGCTTTATGGTGTACACATTTGTAAAAAATGAGTTAGTCCAAATGTGAATGTTCAGTTGGATGAGTGCAAATGCACTAAAAGATGGGATAAGAAATGAGTGCACAATAAGAAGTTAGAGGTAGCTCTAGCTGCGGTAAAAATGAGAAGAACTAGTTTAGATGACTTGAATATGTGGCACAATGAGTAAGGAGTGGTGATAGGATTTTAATTGAAGGTAGGACTAGGAGTATACCTAAAATAATGTTGATTGAGGCAGTAAAAAGGATATGTTACTTGCTAATTGAAGGTGTGTGGAGAAAAAAGATTTATGTAGCTGACCATAGAATTATGATGACGACTTTATTGTTATTGATGGTGTTCTTGTTTTGTATTCAAAGTTAGCTAATGTTTTCGGTATTTCTTATGTAAACATATTATCTGGTGTAAAAGTTATACATTAAATATGCGGATATCGTATATTACTGCCAACTTTTGCTAAGAGTATTTCTTATTGCATTAATTTTCATATCCATTCCTCTTACGTGAGAAATATTTTATTGTTATTTTATGGTTTAGTTTAAATATTTTAGTTTTTTGATGTCCCCCTTTATCTTCCAAATTAATTAATGTCGACATTCTTAACAGGTTCAATTATCGTCACATGGCCAATACTTTGTCATTGTATCGGTTAGTGGGGGAAGTTCATGTTTCTATTTTTTAATCCTTTTATTCTAAAATCATGTCTGAGTAAAGGATCAAATTTTCTGCCTCAGGACAGTAAAGCGGTTAGGAATACCTGATGAGCGCATAATACTTATGTTGGCTGATGACATGGCTTGCAATGCTAGAACAATTACCCTGCCCAGGTTTTCAACAATGAGAATCACCAATTAAACTTGTACGGGACAATGTTGAAGTGAGTGTTTAAACTATATATAGCTGTCTCATGGCTCTAGATTTGTAGAAATCTTAGTGTAAGATGGACTGGCATTCATAAGCTCTCTTGTGAACAATTCAGTGTCCAGTGCATAAAAGATAAAAAGGGATCTTTTCTTTCCCTTATAGTGTTCTTTAAAGCAAGTGATGCTTTAGACTAAATGATTACAGCAGATAATGTTCTCAAACTTATCTTGCTTCTTCTTGTGGTCTGGTCCAGCTACAATGTTATATTATTTAGAAACGAATAATGTAACTCATGGTGAATATGCGTAGTAATATACTTTAAACAGGTTGAAAGGGGGCTGGTGACTTTTTTCTTTCTGAATTTCTCAAAGAGCCTGCACAAGTCATGTGTCTTTCTTCTGCAGTTAGGCAACATGTCCATATGCAAGTTATCCTACCTCAGTGGGAAGAAATGCTAAGCAAGACCTTTCTTGCATGTAAATAATATGTATTTTGCTTTGCTGTCTATGTGTAATTTGTAGGAAGTTTGTAGAATAGTGATGTTGCTTTTTTGTAGGAAATTTGCAGTAAGTGATCATCTTCTTCATTTACAATTTTCTATACGATGTATTATTTTGATGTAAAAGGATCTTCATCATTCTGGATGTTGTTTTTGGTTGCAGATTTCATAAAGTGAGGGATGTTATTGAATAACTAATTAAAAAAGGGGACTGTGAAATATCCACGGATTTGCCTCCTTTTAGGTTTTACTTCAATAGAAAATGACCAAGCTCATTAATGCATCATCATCTAAGCTTTTTTTTGGGTTAACTGAGCTTTGGCTATACCAGATGCATGACTCATCATCATTGTCATCTAAGTCATTTATTGTTAAAATGGGATTGGCTGTGGAGAACCTTCTAAAGGAAGAAGGTTCCATGAAAAGGTTTATTTTGCCACTAACTATCAGCCTGTATCAGTCTGCTTGGTGCCAAATTTCCAGCTAAGGAACTATGGAGCAGAGGGGATTTCTGTAAAAGATATGATACCAGTTGGATTGCAGTGCAACTTACCTTGTTATCACGTAGGTCAAGCGTACAAATCCAATGAATGACAAGGCAAACTGATATCCTGAAAGCAACAGTATAGACATGAAACAAGTACACTTGTGCCTGATCAGTACAATATTACACTAAAAAATGGAAGAACTTTCATCTGAGTGTGGACATATAGTACTAGTTGTTATTGAAAGATTGCTTGATCCTTGCCTTCAACTTTCAGGTTGATTATCGGGGATATGAAGTGACTGTTGAAAATTTTTTGCGAGTTTTGACTGGGAGGCATGAGAGTGCTGTACCGAGGTCAAAGCGTCTTCTGAGTGATGAAGGAAGCCACATACTTTTGTACATGACCGGGCATGGGGGAGACGAGTTTTTGAAGTTTCAAGACTCAGAAGAACTTCAAAGCCATGATTTAGCAGATGCAGTGAAACAAATGAGGAGAAACATAGGTGGGATAACCTGAATTTGTTTCCATGTACTTGTCTGTATCCAACTTTTTACAAGGGACAACAAATAGTGGATGACTTAGCTGTGGCTTTGTTCACTATTAGAAGTGTGTTTAACTTTAGCTCTCTCATTTCTCATTTATCTATTTTCAGATTCAAGGAGCTTCTCATAATGGTTGACACTTGCCAAGCTGCGACTCTCTTCTCTCAGGTTTGTTTCGTGTTTCTAGAATTTACCGTGTGCAATTCACATAGCGGAAGGGTAGATTCTTATATGCCAGGTGCATAATGATGTGCGAGGTTCTTTAGACACACATGCATGTGGTCAAATTCTATAATACTTGCATGAAGAGAGTTGACTAAAGTGAATATTAATGAACCAGTCATCTGCTTGTTAGGCTAAGTCTCCTCTGGATCTGATTAAGTTGACTCCTCATATCTATATGCTTGATTGCAAGTTGAGATAGTTTTATAGCAGGCATCCAAGGAGATGGAGGAGTAGCGTGGAGAGGGAGGCCAGGGTAGTCGGGATTTTGCTGTGTGGTTTGGCCATCCGATAACCCCATCTGAATTTAACATGAACTTTAGGGTTTCGATACTTAAAAGTCGCATTTGATAGATTATTGGGGCAGGGAGTAAGGGGCATCTCTTATTTTCTTTAAAGTATCCTTACCTTTGTTACGCTAGGTTCTTCAACAATGTCCATAGTTACATCCATGGATCAAACCATTTGGTTCACTTATGTTCTTTGTTACAGTTCTGATTAAACAATTTAAAAATGAACTCCACCTTTCTTGCTTCATTGTCCTTTACTAGGACTCTTTGCTCTTCACTCTCTTTCTCTCATCTTAGGTTCTTAGATAATTTGCATAAACTTCAGATTGAGCCTCACTAATTGCTTTCTTTGCCTTCCTCTTTGTTAACTTGTATTTCTAATAATTTGTATTGCTTCAAAACTTTTGCTTATCTATAAGATTCCCTCTTTTCTTTAGTTCCCTCTTGGACTTATTCCACCATCGGCTCTGTTTAGTAGGAAATCTATTGCTCATGGGTTAAAATCTCAGTTATTGTCAATATCGGCAATATCGACTGTAATATTGGCTCATATTATAGTGCTAATGCAGTATTGGGTATCTCACAAACTAATACGATATTATGGATATATATCATGATCAGCTGATATTTGAAACCATGCTATTACCTTTATATTCCCTGAACATTTCTTTAGCCACTTTCTTGATACATGTAGACATATTACCCCGCATAATGTGAGACTTTCTATATCATTATTCCACATATTTTATCGTTCTATTCTTAAAAGATATTAAGTTCTCTTCTTTAAGTTCCACCATGTAATACTTGGTATTCTTTCTACTCTTCACTTCCATTTCTTAATGCAAATGTCTTTTTCCATCAATTCATGTTCTTTGGTAAAACTCCCCTGAATAACATTACAATATTGGCATGTCAACGTATCTATCATTCCAGTAAGGGAAAAAAGAAATCTAATTGACTGTTGTTTGATCCACTTCTAAAAGCTGGGGAGAGAGAAGTTAGAAAGATGGAATTGTTCTAATCTTGCCAATTAACTAGGATCACCTAGTCTATCCCAATTTTTAATTGCATATCTACAACTTCTCATTATTATCCGGTCGAGTCTGATTGACATAATTAGCAACTGAAACCCTGCTCTTTATTGCTTAAAATCTTGTAGCTTTCATGCCATATGGTATTTTAAATTTCTATGGATACGTTAAGCTGAGCTCATAAAATTTTGAGTAGGAGTTTAGTGTTTCTCTTTGGTCATTGGACTTTGGACAGTTTTATGCACCTGTCACGTGTTCTTTATCTGTTTCTTTGACTTTGAAATTGTTGGTCGATGTTTTTGGTTTTCTCATTAGGGGCTTCAAACAGTATCTGACTTTATTACTTACCTAAGAGATCCTAGTTCCTCCCTTGATTTCTGCAGCTTCATTCACCTGGAGTTTTGGCAATTGGGAGTAGTATGAAAGGAGAGAATTCATACTCTCATCATCTTGACTCTGATGTAAGGAAATGTCTTCTGCAGTTGTGCACAGATGCCATCTGGCATCATGGCTTGCTGGTTCTTCACTGTTTTGACTTCTATCATATACTATTATTGTTATCCTTGGACTCTGATTTCTCTCTTTATTGCTTTATCTATTCCATGCAGATTGGTGTTTCTTCTGTCGTGGATAGGTTTACTTTCTACACCCTTGCTTTCTTTGAGAAGCTGAACATGTATAGCAATGCCTCATTGAGCAGGTAAATTGAACATGAACAGATGCACACATATAAAAGCATGATTGTATGTATGTATGTATGTATATTTGCATTTTGAGAATGGTCTTAGTCTTCTTTTATGGGAGACTGCCAAAGATTCTGATATGCAAATTTTTCCTATAACATATTTTTGTTATTTCTGAAGGCTTTTAGAACAATATTTGTTTTCCCCATGCTTTCAGACTGATTGTTTCGTTCTTACTTCTTATATTTGGAAATATCTGCTTAAAGTTGTACCAAATATGACGCTTAGTATTCAGTCAATAACTCTTCTGCAGTTTCCTTGATCAGGCATCATAATGTGGAGATATCAATTATCATGCTGATGCCGGATTTTATTTCTCTGTTTGCTGTGTTTATTATTGAGGGAAAAGACCAGTTGCTAAATATATTGTTTAAAATTTTACCTTCGCATGTTTGCATTTTTTTAAAAGTTCTTCAAAACCAGGGAATGCCATGTTATGTGTTATTCTTGATTGTTGGAATTTGCAGAATTCTATTAGCCAGTATTGATGATCGCAAATTCTTTTGATTTTTGACACCGGTGATTTCAAGTTTTTCTCATGTTCATGTTCTTTTAAGGTATATTTCGTGTACATGTACATGTTAAAGTCTAGATATGGAGTGTCTTTTGAGCTTGATATTTTCTCATCCTTTTTTCTTTACTATCTCATTGTCCACCCCCCCCCCCCCCCCCCCCCCCCCCCCACAAAAAAAAAAAAAAAAAAAACTGAAAAAAATAAAGGACTCAGTAACTTGCCAGCATGTGTAGACTGGTTAATGATTGAAGTGTACATCACAATCTTATAGGCTTCCTGGACAATTCTATTGACAAATTTCTTGGACATGTATATTTATATATGTATCAAGTTTTACTGTTTGCACTAATTAATGACCATTTGGTATCTGCAGCCTTTTCATTCGTATAATCCAAGTATGCTGATGTCTACTGCTTATTATCGAATGGACCTGTATCAGAGACCCCTAGATGAGGTATGACTGGAAGTGAATGCAGATGCCGTGGATGCTTTTCTTTCTACAATATTACCTTTTCCATGGGGTGCTTCCTGTCCAGTTGTGAAAGCTCCTTGCTGTTGTTATTTTACATTTTGAAGAGAAAGGTCGTCTATTTTATCGTAAGAATTAGATGCTGTTCAGTCCATCCCATTCCTCGCTGACCTGATTGCTAGGCATGCTACTGTAGGTGCAGGATAGAACTCGGATGTGACTTTCTATACCTTACCTGCAATCAAGTTGTATGGACAATCAGGTTAAACTGAACAGCATAACTTTTGGGATAAACAACAAGCCTGTATGATTTCTTTAGCTTGGAAAATGCACTAGTTGTTGATGACTATATGAAATGTTGACAAAGCTTCAGAATACAAAATTACAAATGAGGTGACACTAAAATAACTCACAAGTCAGAGAATTGCATATGCTGATGGCAGGATTGCAAAATACACTGGCTGTAGGAAGATGACAGCGATTGATGCATGCTTTCAGAACCTCCCAATCTCATTATTAAACTATTTTGGATGCATAGGTCAAGATGAACAGTGCACATCATCAAATCTCTTCTTTTCAATAAGGAACCTTACATTGAGTTAGAATTTTTTCTAAATATTTTTAAGAATGACCTCATTAGTGACAGAAGCATGTTTTTTGTTGAGTTTATATACTCTTGTAATATGTATTCCTCCTCTTTAATAAAATATTAAATTTCCTAATTGTTCTCTTTTAGGTTTTTTTTTTTTTTTTTTTGAGAGAAAAAAGGTTGGGGGTGAGAGAGAGGCTTAAACTCTCAACCTTCTCCTTTAGCTTTTATGTTGGCTACCTGAGAAAATCTTCATTTTTGGAAGTAGGACACTAGACACTGGTTGGACCCATGAGCACCAATTGGGAGGTATAATAGCTTTATTGTTTCTCTTGATTTTGCATATTCTTTGTATCATAAAATTACACGCGGGGTGGGGTTGGGGGGGGTCAGAATCTTATAGAGTAAAATAATTTACAAACAACTGATTTTTTCCAAAATTGGGAATAACATTGTTGAACTTATCTGTAATTTTGTGGCAAATGAAGTTTGCAGTTTGCACATTTGCAACCTATGATTTGAGGACACAACTACGAGCATGTACTCTAGCATTGGCTCAGGGTTTTGGACAAGGAGACCCTCCAAAATATAGATACAACTACATGCAATTTATATAATATGGTAAGAAAAAAACATACGGCCTAAATAGTGAGTTGATTAGTTTAACGGTGTAGAACATTTGAAACCAAACAAAAATTAGTTTGTAGGGGTTTTTAAATGTTTAAATCATGATCAGTGTTTTAAATGTCGTCCGACATTTCCGAAATATCGTCCAACATTTTGTTTTCAAGCCCTCACCGTCACGACATCTCCACCCTCATTTGATATGGCATTTTAGAAAATATCGGCCAACATTTCGGGTAAAATCCGAAATGTCGGCCGATATTTCGGCGAAATGTTGGCCGCCATTTCGGAAAAGTGTAGGCTAACATTTCAGGAAAAACCCAATGTATTAGTTGATCTTGAAAGTTGGAGCAATTGAGAAATTTCTACAATGAGTTGTGAGTGTATACAAAATATTAAGACAAGTATACCTACCATAAACATAATTATGTAATTTTACATAAGCCGTGTATGTATTATCTTGATAAGAATTTTAAGATTACATTATTTAAGACATTTAGGATATATATTTGTTATCCGTCATGACGTCTGAAATTTACTAGATGACCCCAAAATATCTCCGAAATCCAAAATCTGACATCTGATTACGACATCCGACATTTTCCCGATATCCAACATTTAAAACACTGATCATGATCAAATGATTGGATGGAAAATTTGTATGTCTAGATATATAGATCTAATCAACTCACTACTTTCAAGCTATCCATTTTGCGTTGCCGAATGGATGGGCAAAAAATATTCAAAACATTTGATTTTTTATTTTTAGTTACTTTAAATAATATAGATTAACTTTAATAGAGTAGATCTTATATTTGAATGTCGGATGTTGGTATTTGAGTGGGAAGGATTCGGGCTCGAATCCTTCCGGAACTACACAAGTCTCTCTCTCTCTCTCTCTCTCTCTCTCTCTCTCTCTCTCTCTCTATATATATATATATATATATATATATATATATATATATATATATATATATATATATATATATATATATATTTATAACTCATATGAATATAAGATCCTAAGATAATAAAATGATTTATAAGGGCATACTGTACTTCATGTGGTGCACGCTATTTTTTGGTTAGGGAAAGTGTTCTACTTATCATAGTTTGATGATGTGCGACACAAACAGCCACATAAATTTTTTCTAAGGAGAAGTTCCCTAAATATCATAGCTATATGCACAAACATACTGGTTTTATTAGCTCTGAGATTGTGATTCTACAAGGTTGTAATAGTGTGCGGACATAAATTATATTAATCTATGAAGATCTAATCGTATTGACTTAGATGGATGGAATGGGGCCTTAGTTTGGCCATGAAAGCTTTGCTGTACAAGACCAGTATATTCTAAGTTCACTTTGGCTATGATCAGGTACCTGTGACAAACTTTTTTGGCTCAGTCATGAAGACAATTCACACAGACTTAGCATATACTGGCTTCACAGTTGCACCTGAAACCGAAGCAGAAATTATTTTAGAAGATAATGATGATGAACGGAGAGCACTGCAGAGTGACATTGATGTGGAAAGAATAACTAAGCAGGATATGAAGGTGAGTTTGTGAATTCTTCCTTTGGTACCGGAGCTTTTCAAATGCTAATCATATCATCTCTGCAGGAGCGAAAGTGCAGTTTCCATGCATGGTTGGACCGTATGCAAGATAAGCTGAGGAATGAGGACACTGGTCCTTTGCTTAATTATGGGCTGGGGACCATGATCTTGTTGCTGGTTGTTTCTACTTGGTTATCTACTTAAGTACTTGCTAACAAAGTCTGTAAGGATGTCATCTCTTCTGGCCAATACTACGCCATAATTGTATTGTTAAAGGTTACACCCTATCGGGTCCACACCTAAGAGGTATAACCCCATGAATGTGCAGAGGTGTTTGGGTGCTCGGCTAATCATTTGTTCATGTAAAGTTATGTCTATTGTAGAATTAATTTGGATTTTGGACAAGTGATGTCTTTTAAATCTCTAATTTATTTCACCTTTCAAAAAATACACTTGTCTGTTTCCCTTAAAGTAGAGCATTATAATGATACGATTTTTTAGGAAGGGTTATGTTTCAGGTGTTTTGATGAAGCCATCAGCAACAAAATGCCCCATTTCTCCTTACAAGTGCAGAAGCATTTTCTCTACAAACCATAAAGTGGTAATTTTCATGCCATTTGGTAGTATTTATTGTGGATCCGTGCACATATGCTCATTCACACACATACACAATTGATATCTAGATTGTTATTTACATCATCATTTATCCTTTAAGGAGCATAGTTCAATTGTCTGCATGTTATATAGTATTCTTTAGATATTAATTTTCTAGACACTTATCGGTGTTCATTTTCTCTTTAACTTTCTGCTGATATGATGCGTGTTTATCTGAAATCATGGATTTAATTACTGGATTATGTCTCCAAGAGCCGTGTTCTGTATAAATGGGGTGCATTTATTGGAGTGCTAGTTTTGTCGTCCATTAAAACAAGCACTAGTTTGTAAGAGAGATAGTATTCATTTCAAAGGCACTAACTAACAATTGGACTTTTGAATTACTGACTAGCTGTTGGACTCTATATCAACTACCTGAGGTATAAAAGTAGAAGAAGTTTCAATGTCTTTATGATACTTCTTTTTCTTAGTATATATCAAGGTGACATGGCGCCCTCTTCCCCATTGTTTTATTTGGTAGAAATTTGGCATCACTACATGGAGGATTGACATTAGGTTGACAGGGGTACTAAAACTTCTTTTTCTTTCGTGTAACTTTTTTGGCCTTGTGTCTTACTCCAGAGTCAACCTAACTTTGATGGAAGAGAGCTTAGATGATGATGGCAATGACAAAGATGATATTATAAGTTATGAAGAAAAGTATTTAGGAGGAAGTCAAATGCTACCAAAAATTTGTGGTTCTTTGTAATGTTTCACCCTTTTTGAAACCTTAGTTTGATTAACTTTTCACTTTCCTTATAATAATTTCCATGTCTTGTAGACCATCTTATACAGAGATATCTGAAAAGTATCTTATTTCTTCTAGAGGCAGTGCAAATCCTCTCTTTTATTATGTGGTAAGCATTTTTGTGGAAGTTGAATATGCCCACCTGGACTAATCTATCAATTGAAAGCCCTATGATATTCATTGGTCCATATAGGCAAATATAAGTATGGATCTTTTTAGCTTTTATTTTTCAGATACACTGGTCACATGACCATGCTTGGATATTTCCTTCTGATTCTTCCTCCCTTCATCTGAACAACTTGAGATTAATGTACACATTTTAATTCAATACTTGCTATTATATCCCCAAAGTCATGCCACGTTTGAAGTTCAATCAAAAGCTATATCCTCTCCAATTTCTTTGAAATATTTCTAATGAACATCTGCTATTTTCTTTTAATTTCATAAACATCAAAGAAAGCTGAGAACTATATTTGTCAAGTACTTCTACATCTCATAATCTGTCCGTGCTGCATTCTTTGCTTCTTTAAAACAAGTCAATTACCAGTATGCTTTGTCGGTTTGTCCTTATTGGAGATTCTTCAACTTGACTTCTTGGATATTACTGAACTTTAGGCACAATGTAATTGTATGTAGTATGCAAAAAATATGTGATTTGAAACATGCTCCATCAAAAAGGAAAATTAGATGATTCCTAAAACCTAGTTTTGGGTGAAAAACTTGTCTAACATAAAATTGTGGTTCTTTTGGAACATAAATAGTCAGTATATGCATGTTTTTTGTTCTTTCCATGTGTCTCTGCCTATAGATCGTGTTGTGGCCTTCTTTGGTCAGTTCTTCATCCCTTATTTGGTTGTGACAATTAATCACGGAAAAATGTTCTTTTGCTCTAACAGTCATGCATGCTTACAGCACTATCACCTCCCAATGTCAGAAAATCGCTTGTGTGTGTGTGTGCGCGCGCACGCGCGTGCACGGTGAATTGAACCTCTTGAATTGTAAAGCAGATCATATTTTTGATCGATATGAGTGTGTTTAATGTATTTATGTTAGGATATCTGCAACCTAAAATTATAGCATTGACAGTGTTAAAAACCTGATTGATAGGATGTATATTGAAGTAGCAAGTTTTTATGGTAATCATAATCTTCTACTTCAACTGTACCCATTTCTGCAGTCACAGCGACCTTCTGCATGCATTGTATTTGATTAGATGATAATTATGGAGGAAACCTGAGAGAATACACTATTATGTCTATCACAGTGAAACAAGGGTTAAGTAAGTTGGAAGTCAGGCATGGAACTAAATAGTCAACAGTGTGAAGGTTTCCTGGTCTTTTGGATTATCTTACTTTATTAACAATGATGATTGTATATAGCTGTGTTGCCAAAACTGCTGAACCCGAATAATCTGTTTTTTTGGACCAGATGCAGATTGCATTCTTCTTGATATGTCATTCCATGTCATTCACTCTTATTCTTATCTATTGAGAACAGGCAAAGGATAGTGTAACATTGATAATGACTTCAGAATTTGTTCGTTTTTGGAGTGTTTTAGTGCAGAGCAATTAGCTTCTGTTCTTATAGACTACAAATCATGAAGTTTTACATTGAGAAGTGACAACAGGCACAAAGGACTGTGTTTGCCGTTGCAAGGCCCTTTATGTGGAAGAATATGTGAAACCTAAAGATTTTTAGTTTTCAAAACAGGTTTAGAATTCTGATTGACAGGATATATGTCGTAGTAGCAAATTTATTCAGTGATCATAATCTTCTATCTATCATCTGTAGACAATGAATATAGCAAGCTTCTTCATGCAGCATAACTGATTAGTTAATAGCTATGAAAGGAAGCTGGAGTTAGATAACTGTTTTACTTATATATTGTGCATGAAAGAGTTATCAGTGTGAAGTTTTCCATGTTTTCAGGATTGTTTTATTTTATTAGCAAGAATGATTTTATTTTGATGCATCTTCTTTTGAACCTGATGCAGATTGGTGATTCTTCCTGATATGCCATCCATGTCATTCGCTCTTATCTACAAAATCTTCAGGAGAAAAAGAAAAAAAAAAATGATTGTTGGAATTTAAAGATTTAAATGCATGTCCTACATTCTGGATAAACTAGATGAATTGAGTGAGCAAGATGGACCTTATATGTCATACATTCTACATGGTCATACGATGAGTGCAGATCTTTCATTTGGCGTGATGCAGACAGAGAACGAAACTTTGTAAGGACCAGCACTTGTCGAATGTTGAGTTATTAGTACCGATCAACAGTACAATAATTTCTTGTTTCATTGCCATGAAGTTTTATGAGAATGTTTAATGGAAAATCCCTAAGCTACTGATGTAGTTTCATTTTCTGTCCTCTCTAGTGATTTCGTTCTTTCATGATATTTAGCTTGTTCCCTCTGTGTTGCATTGATGATTGTATTTGAGCTCTGCTGCCTTATAACGAGAACAGTGTTTCTGTTTAGTTTTTCAAATATGTTCTCAACTGTCTGAGCTCTAATTTATCCTTATCTCTTAATTGTTTCACAGTTTAGTTGTTCTACGCAAGCCATTGAAGTAGACAAGAACACAATTTGATTCAAGGGATAAGAGTCTGACGTCTTCAGTGTCATTAATGGCAAAACTTTGGCCTCGACTTTGTGCACCTCTTCAGATTATTATATGATCATGGATTGGCCTTCGACTGCTACCCACAGAGCTCTACCCCGCGCTAAAAGCCACTTGCATGTCTTTGTTCATTATGGATAACAATGACAACTCCGGTGAAGTCTGGATATGGTTGTCTCCGAGAGCCATGTTGCATCTGTGGCTTCAACAAAAGTGACAAGGGGAGCAAAGTATGAAGAACCTGAACTGTTTTTGATCCTTCAATTCCTTCTGCTGACAAAACTCTCTGACCAAATGAAACCATAAAAATTTAATATGAACAACAAGGAAGCATCTATCTTTTCTTCCCCTCTTTTGGGTTTATTTCAATCCCATTGAGGGCCTCCTTTGGTGTTGCAATCGCCGCCGCTGTCGTCTGCAATGTTGTGGGCCACGGGTCTTAAACCTAGATATGAATTGTCATCCTCATCCACCCTGATCTGTCTCTAATGGCAAACTATTGTTATTCATTTTTGCATTAGCAATATTAGAGGAGTTGAAGTAATTACAGTCGTTTAGCTCACTCAACATTGACTTGTGTGAATGATAACAACCAGGTTCTTTTCCTTTAAAAAATGGACCTTTTTATGTGAATCCAGCCACCAATGTCCCCACTTCAGGATTTCTTTTTAGACATATAGTCTTTTTCTATTGTAAATCCATGACAATGGGTGATAAATATTTTAGAAATTTCTTAGAAGCATCAAATGCTTTAGTTAGAAGCAATTTTGGTATAATATGAATGTTGAGATTCTCTTGCACAAAGTCTCTCAAGGCTAGGGTATTAGGAAAAGAGAGAGTGACTGATCCTAGATGCCGAAGTTGCATTTGCCTCATCCATGGCACTAAGAGCCATTTCAGTCCATTTCATGATGTAATTAGGCGGCCGTCCTCTTCTAATTATTTCTGTCAATGTTAATCTTTTGTTATCCTTTCTTATGGAATCAGTACATTAGTTTATTGTCATGATCACGCACGGATAGACTGCGTGATTTCGTGTCTTAGCTCAGTGGTTAGCTTGGATATTGACAACTTTTCCTGGGAGCTCACCTTCATCAATGGTGCATCCATGACTAGTATACTTTGAATAACTCATGTTAACAGCTCAAGAAGGAAAGTTGGAGAATTTTCGGCAATGGTGAAAGTAACAGAGCACCAGCTAGTCTAGCGTCGGTGCAATGGGCTCCGCGATTTGCAAGGGAATTGTGAGGTCTTCTTCTTTGTTGATTGCCCTGGATTCATTTGGTTTTTGAGAAATTTGGTGGTGGTTGAGCTCACACAGATCACACTCTGGTTGCCAGAATTAGTTGGGGGTGTGTTTGGCTCCATCTCTACCAACTACTTCATTACTGATCTTAATTGATTCTCAAGTGCATGTATTATTTTTTGACAATGAGATCAGTGGAGAACTAAGCATTGGATAACTAATCAAATATTATAATTTTTTGCAGGATGAAAGCAATGGGAGAAAAGAATCAATAAAGAAGAGAGGAGTTGTGTGAAGGAACAAAAACCAAGCTGAAAGAGGCACCATGAGTGAGCAATGAAGGTGATGATGATCTTATCTCATGTAACAGTTTCATCACAAGGATGATTGTTGATGTGCATGCATGGGGGCTTTTTTGCGTGTTAAGCCTGAGCTATAGGCAAGTGCCTCATTTAAGAATTAGATAAGAACAAAGAACTAAACTGAAAAAAATAAAAATAAAATCCATAAGTGATTTCTGTGTTTCTTCATTATACAAATAGAGTGCTATTATAAAGTTGATTTGTGAAATGACATTCAAGACAAATAGGCCAATTGGTCAATTTTTTTTTTCTTTTTTTTAATGTTGTCAGGTATCAGTCTAATTACTGATGTCATCGGATAACAGTCAAATAACTGTCAGATGTTATAAGTCATGTGAAAGAAATAACATCTTGTTAATGATGAGATGAGATTTTTTTTTTCGTCTCCTTATTTTGTGAGAGGTGGGAGGTGGAGTGAGATGAGTGAATGATAATGACTCTACTAGGGTTGTGGATGTTCAAGGATGGTGTTGTGATTGTTGATGTGCATGGGAGTCATTTGCGTGTGGCACATGGAATTAGGCAAGTCAAAGTACCTCATTGGTGTTTGGTTCGGGGGTGTGGAAGAGAAAAAACTCATTTCTTATTTTCGGTGTTTGCTTGAATAGAAAAATAAATGGAAAATTTGTTTTTCTTTTTTCTTGTACATATCTTTTTTATACTATTATTTTCTCATTTGCAGGGTACTATAGTTAAGTCATGTAAATGTTACTTGTAACAAGTTGTATATCAAAACAGTTAATTTTATAGTCATGTAAATCTCACTTGTAGTCTAATTAAAATTTCATATTTATTTTAATATTATTTTGCGATAAATTTTGTGGTCAATTTTTTCACTTTCACTTTCATATTACTATGTACTGAAAAACACAATATATTTTTTTTATTTATACTTCACATTACAATCAAATACTGAAAAATTTACGTGCACAAATTTTAATTTTTTACTTTTTTTTTCTCACTTTTTCTTTCAATTTTTTACATACATTTTTTTCTCTCTCACTTGCAGTAAATCAAAAAGGCCCAATAATTAATTAGAAGGAGAAGTACAATAAAAAAAATAAAATAAAAAGAAATAAAAAGGTCCAAAAGTAATTTTTTTGGTATTTCTTCTTTGGTGTTGGAGATAGACTTGTAAAGTTGATTGGTGGAATTCCTGGCTGATGATATTCTTGATGGTTGGGTCAAGAAGGAGAAATAACTGATGGATCCAACAGGTCATGTCACTAACGTGACATCTTCTCTCCTCTTTTATTGGATGCATACATAATGAATTAATGGATGGGATGAAATTTTCTCTCTCTCCTTTTATTTATTTTTAGAGATGAGTGTGTCTGTGTTATGTGGTGGTGAGGCTTGTGCCTTTGCAATTCCACCTCTGTTAATGGAAGAAGGCAAGGGTCCACATGAGAACTCTGCCCCAACAAACTATCACTGGCTGCTGGGGCTCTGATGAGTAGGATAGAAATTGTGCTCCTTTGGAAAAGAACAAACAAAAATGAAAAGGGTAAAATAAAGGCTAGAATTTCTTTAAATGGAATTTTCCTTGTGAGGACATATTTTGCTCCAAAAACATGGAACGCTGTAAAGCTCCGATGAGTGGGATAGAAAATGCTCTCCCCTCAACAAATTGATGAAAGCATCCTTCTCCCTTCTTTCTCTATCCTCGATCCCCCTCCCCCCGCGACCCTCTCCTCTCCCCAACCCCTGGCGATCCTCCCCCTCCCCTTCGATCACCCCTTTTCTCCCCCGGCTCCTCCACCCCCTCCTCTTCTCCCCTTCCTTCCCCTTGATCTCCCCCTCCCTCCTCCCTTCCAGGAGGGGAGGAGGGGGGGATCAAGGGGCGAGGAGAAGGTGGGGAGGCTAGGGAAGAGGGGAGGCCAGGGAGGGGAAGGGGAAGAGTAGGGGGGGGGGGGGGGGGGGGAAGGAGGAGGAAAGAGAAAGAGACATTTTGGACTTTTCACCAAGAGTGAAATTGTGAAAAAAATAATGGCACACTTGTAATAATTTTTGTGGTGTCTTCATCATTCTTTGGGGTGGAAATATCTGCTCCCCTAATAATCGCATGCAAAGTGATCTAGATGTGACTCATAAGGTCAATCTCAAGACAATGACAAATGTATTTCGTGTTGGCCCAAAGGCCATTAGCCCTATTTTTGATGATAACAAAACATATGTAGTTATGTTTCTAACAAATTTGTTTAACAAAGTTTCAGGTTAACTATTTGTTGCATTTTGACTCCATCACAAGAATTACACATTTGGGAGCCAAGAAGATGTGGATCCCAGAGCCGAAGCACATAGAAGAGCTCAAGGATCAAGTATACTAGAGGAGACTATATAAAAATTTGTATCTTTACTTTTTGTATTTTAGATAGGATTTATAGTCGTTTGTTAAAACCAAGATGATATAGGTTGATAGCTTTTGGGATTGACACACACACATATTTCATACTCCAGGTGTTCTTTTATAAGAATTCATAACTATACTCTTTATCGTTTTCAAAATCAAGTTTCGGAAAAATCAGGTTTTCGATTTAGAAAAGTATTTTTACAAAATATGGTTCTAACTTTGTTTTGTGTTGATTCATGATCACACACTGGTTCTACAAGTCCCTATAACTCTATTTTGTGTTTAAAGATTAAAAGTTATTTTGTCGGAAAAAGAATGGCTTCAAAAAGATTTCCATACTCTGCTTTTGGCCATTTGTCGGTCTGCCGGCCGGTCGACCGTAGACAGAGCAAAATTGCTCTGTCGGTCGACCGACATGCATCAAAGTGCATTTGTGTATGTCGGTCGACTGGGCGGTCGAACCACTGCAAGAGTTTTGCTCTCGGTTGGATCCGGTCGACCGGCCTGGTCGACCGACAGAGAGTTTAGCTCTCTGGTTGGGAACAATAGTTAACCGACTGGTCGACCTCAATCCCCAACGGTCGGAAATCCAACTGTTGGCGGTCGACCGGCCTGTCGACCGACAAAAGACTTTTCTTTTGTATTTTTTTCAACGACTATATTCTGTTTTGCTTTTTTTTGGGTCTTTTCCCAACAGCTCTTTTGGGTTTTCTACTCATATTTTCATCCCCTATAAATAGCGGGACTATGAAAAAACTCAATAACAAGATTTTTAAAATTTAGATCAAGTTTTTACAAGTTTACATTTAGTTTTTTCTTAAAAGAATTCTTTTTGAGCCAAATTTTCATATTTTTGTTTATAGTTTAAGCCTTCCCTCTACATCTCTACAAGTTATTTTCACTACACAATTCCAAAGAGTTTCACCTTCTTATTTTGGTTATAGGATTATACTTGTGAGTCATTTGTGATCAAGTGTAGATCACCGTTTTCCTTTTATTGAGAAATTGTAGAGGTTGCGGTTTCAAGTGAGTTAGTGAGCTCTGTGTTGGTGTTGCGGCACCGTGAGAGAGGACTTGTGAGCCCATTGAGTTCTAATGAGAACTTGTAACGGTTGACGATCTAATGAGATTGGTCATAATGAAAATCCTTCATAGTGTTAAAGGCGGGGACGTAGAGCAGTGGCTCGAACCTCGAAACAAAATCATCGTGTTTGTGATTGCTTACTCTTTCTCTCTTCACTCTACTCTCTTTTTAATTACTTGCACTCTTATATTGTTTACATATTTGTAAGTATTTCTTAAGTTGTGATTGGTATTTGTTAGGTTGTTAGAAAGTAATTTTTTATTCCGCATTATCTGCCATTTAGTATAGCCATTACCTGGGCGATTTACATTTCGACCTCCTCAAACATGATCTACTGAAATTAGCTCTAGCTCATGAAGTTGATGCTTTCTCCTCTTGTGAGAGGTTTGTGTGTTTGAATCTCTCTAGCAGATGTATGCAAGAGAGAGAATCTTCGAAACAAACGCAGGGGCATACTACTGCATGCTTATTTGGCAACAACTCAAGTTCAAACAACAAAAAGACTAGAGCACAAATATGATTTCTAAAGGCTTATTCTTGTCTATTCATGCTTAGATAATAACCCACTCTTTTTCTTAGAGTCTCCCATTAAGGATTGGAATGTCTCCCCCAACGTTGAATGATGGAAAGAAATATTTGATGAGGTGTTTCCAAAATGTGAAAAACACTTTCTGCGCTTTGAGAGAGAAGGCCATGGAAAAAAAAAGTATAAGGCTTTTGAAAGATTTAAACCAAAATTTGCTCAACTTTTGTTGCAAAAGGCATGCCACACATGTGCGTGTATGAAAACTGTAGAGGCAAACAACTACAAACAAAAAGCACAACCCAAACGTTTTTTATTTTTAGGCCAAACCTTTTTTCTCCTCAAAAGAAGAAAGAAGTGGATGTTCGAGTTGCTTGCAAGATAATGAACTACAACATTCACTAATTTGAATCATAACGGTTGTCGTTGTTGTTGGAAGTGTATCATCAGTTTGTGGGGAGGCGAGTATAAAATCTTATTAGTAGAATTTTTTAACTCATCAGAGAAGATAGCAGAGTTCAATGGTGCATGGTAGAAGATTAGGCACTGCCGAAGACAGAGGGTCCGTCGACAGACCGGTCAACCGGCCATGTACAAAAATGTGCACGAGACGAAAGGAGGGTAGCGCTCGACCTCTTGGTCAACCGCCCAGAGGACCTGCTCAGTAACTACAGGCCTGGTCGACTGCCTGATTTGCCTGGTCGACTGGCCAGAAGGCCAAACTAGCTCTACACAGAGAGCGGTGGACTGCACATCAAATCTGAGCAGTTTTCTATTGTGATTCTGAGTTTATATCTGATCCAATTTCTGATCTTTTGGTTTTCTTCTCTTCAGCGCTGTTTGGTTAGGGGTGTAAGTGAGGAAGTAGTAATAATTTCCTTTGGAACTTGATAATTGGTTAGTGAGTTTTCCGGTGTTTAGATGTTGTTGGGAAGTGTGATTTAGAAAATGTTATGCATTTTCCAGTGTTTGGATTGTAATATGAAAGTGAAAGTGAAAAAGTTGACCACAAAATAATATTAACTTAAAAAATAATTAAGAAAAATAAAAATTAGATTGTAATTAGAATGCAAGTGAGATTTACATGACCACAAAATTAATTGTTTTGACTTACAACTTATTACAAATGATATCTACATGATCACAAAATTAACTGTAGCATCCTGAAAGTGAGGAAGTACTTGTATAAAAGGGAAAAGAGAAAAGGTAAAGGGGTTTTCTCATTTTCTTTTTCCGTTGTTTGGATAGATAAAGAAGTGAGCAATTATACTTCTCCATTTCCTTTCTTCCGCCCACTTCCTTGCAACTAAACACGCCTTCAGAGATCTGGCTACATAAAGAGGAGTATTATTCTCATCTATTATATCCTATAATTGATTGATTAATAAGATCTCTTTTCCTTCCACCCAAGGACGTAGGAAGATGCCGAACCTCGTTAAATTTGTATGTTCCTCAATTTCTCTTTGATTGTTTGGTTCAAGTCATATTGTTTGAGATTGCCTCGGCATTTGGTGCGCTGATCTTGGTGAGATTGGCACCTGATTGACTCCTCCGGTTGTAACAAGTGGTATCAAAACTTTTCAGATTCGGCTGAAATCGTGTGTCGATTCCAAGAGCATTGTGATCTGTTCAACGGAGATCGTATGTCATTCTCGAAACGAAATTGGGATTGTTGAGTAGAACGATGGAAAGAAATATTTGATGAGGTGTTTCCAAAATGTGAAGAATACTTTATGCGCTTTGAGAGGGGAGGGCATGGAAAAAAGTACAAGGCTTTTGAAAATTTTAAACCAAAATTTGCGCAACTTTTGTTGCACAAGGCATGCCACACATGTGCGTGTATGAAAACTATAGGCAAACAACTACAAACAAAAAGCACACCCAAAGGTTTCTTATTTTTTATTTTTTGAATTTCGAAGGCCAAATCTTTTTTCTCCTCAAAAGAAGAAAGAAGTGGGTGTTCGTGTTGCTTGCAAGGCCATGAACTACAACATTCACTAATTTGAATCACATAACGGTTTGTCCTTGTTATTAATGATGTCAAATAATTATGAGTTTTCGTTGTTATGGACATGATAATAATTCAAAATAAAATAAAAAGTTCATATAAATAAATAACAATAGCACTATCACTTGCGGATGTGTTTCCAGTGGATGTGTTTCCAGTGCGGGCGTAAATGTAAAATGAATTTCAGTATGAACGTAAATGTAATTTGATAAGAGAGAAAATAAAAAATAATGTAGCACCCATCAAAACATGAACTTGTAACCTTCAATGACTTAGATTTATAAGTTACTAATTGAGCTAGAGCTCAAAGTGATTTTATGCTAGTAAAAATAATAAAAAAAGAGAGATTATATACTAAAAAAATTACATATTGTATGTATTATTTTATTAATTTATAAAATTCAGTGTGAACATCCGCTCACAAGTAGGCTGTATGTGAGTCCACCCCTGATATCACTATTGTATTCCTAAACATTTTTTCATGATAATTTTATGACATCACTAAAACAACAATATGGCACAGAGATAGTATGAACTAACCATATAATAGAAAAAGAAGAACATAATGAAACTAATAAATTAAAAATAATCAATACCCGATATCAGCATCTTAATAGACATCGAATGCTAATTGTCAAATTTTCAATCTAACCTTTGTTTTTTTTTTAATCTAAAAATTGTTGAACTTAGGGTACCATTCCAAAAGACCAGACAAGCTACTGCCAGGTTGGGCCCACGCGCCATTGGAATGATCAGGATTATTGCGTCTTTTGCGCCATACCAATTGTTGGACTTGGGACACCATCCCAAAATATTATGGTAGAGTTGCTCAAATCTTTATATACCTAAGATCATATCCTTATCTAACCGATGTGGGACTATTTATTCGACTCAAATCCCAACAAAAGTTTTATTTATTTTTTTATTTTAAGAGTGTTGAAAAATGGGCGGAAATGAGTTAAATGGATGGAAATGAGTTACATGTAAATTTTTCTTTTTTTCCCTTTTTTTTTTTTTTTCCCGTTTCTGGCAATTAGTTGCAATTAATTTTCTCGGCTCCACTGAGAAATTAAGAGGAAAAAGGAGTGGATTGGGCTGGTGAGAGAATGTGGGCCAATGAATTGATGGTTGCAGGAAAAGCGACAGCTCATCCCTTTATTTTTGGATATAACGAATCTTCCATCCTCTCTCTTTAATTTTCTTATTATTTATTAAAAATAAATCTAAAGAGGGGAAAAAAAAAAAAAGAAAAGAAATATCACATCAATGTGTGGACCAATTAATTAATCGGACAAGCGTCAGATGCACACTTTCATTGGATATATCTTTGTGATTTTAAGCATCCTAGATTTAGAGATATCTACATCACTATCTATTTCATTACAAAAGCTATGTAATTTATTCACAAGAAGAATTTATCTAATACTGTATTTTCATTTATATTTTGTTTGGTTCATTTACATAAAATCATAAAATCACTTTCTTTTTTCGCATGAATGGTAATTTCTCTAAAATAATTTAGGGGGAAAAAAAAATAAAAGATCTTCTTTCATTTCAAGATCGTGAATTCATGCACTAAATAATTCAACTGATAGTTAGATCTGTTGTAACAAATTGACGCTATGATATCAATTGTTACTTCTGGGATTAACGTTTGCTGATACTTGTAAAAGAAAAATTGTTGTAAAGCAAACTAGTAATACCTAAACAGAAGAGTAATAAGAAATAGTACGAGGATTTAACGTGATTCGGCCCAAACTTCGCCTACGTCCACAGAGAGAGAACTTGAGAGAGATTTATTAATAAACTTGATACAAAGATATCACACCTTCCTCTTTATCCCAGAAGAGTATTTGTCTTCCTTTTGAATTTAGACTTAGATTATAAGAGTATACCTTCTCTCTGTGCACTTTCACCTTACTCTTCTCTTTCATGACTTTTTCTAATCTCCTTTACTTGAAATTGATTTACGATGCTAGTGTTGGCCCGAAGGCCCATCACTCTAGTTTTGATAATGATCAACTTATATAGTTATAGTACTAATGATCTTGTATTTAATTAGTGACAGATTTATGATCAAGATCTTAGTAGGTGCATAGCTTCAACAAAGGATTTAAAGTCAAGTTTTGGAGCTAGCACGGTTTGATCCAAGAGCCATTGGATCGTGTTTGGACCAAGTCAAGAAGATGAGAAGGCTTCAAGAGAAGGCTTCAAGTGAAGACTTGTGTCTAGGTTTGTTTTTAGAAGATTTTGTTTTTAGATAAAATGTAAAGGATAGAGTAGTTGGTGGACTGCTCAAGTATACATATACACACACTCTTGATAGTTTTGTTTTACAAAAGATTTTTTATTTTAGAAAATACAAGTTTAGTTTTTGATATTCAAGTTTTATATTTTAACCAAAACCATGTTTAGTGCTTAATGTCAAAAACATAGATATTTCACCATGTTTGTGTAGTGGATCATATCCATACACTCTATGCTTCAAATGAGTTTAAATATCTTGTTTTTGTATTTGGTGAAGTTTTTGGAAAACAAGTTTTGATAAAAATCAAGTTTGGAAAAATACAGTTTTCATTTGAGCCAATTTTTCCATATTACAAAAATAGTCCAAATCATTTGTAACATGCCTTGATTTTGTGTAAGCATGTTTGTTTATCAAAGTATATTGGTAAAACTATTTTTGTAGATTTTCTGTGATTTTATGGGATTTTATGTGAGCCAATAAGACCAAGTTTTTAATCCCTTAATTTTGTTTCCTGGCTTCAGCCAGTCGACCGGGACGGTCGACCGCAGCTTGAAGTCGGCCAACCTTCACGGTCGACCGACGTGTACAGACGTGCACGCCAGTTCTGGCAGGAGGGCCGGTCGACCGACCCGGTCGACCGTCCACAGAGCTCTGCTCTCTGGAAAGGCCCCGGTCGACCGGGCGGTCGACCAGACAGAGAGACTTGCTCTCTGTATCCTGGCCTCGGTCGACCGACCGGTCGACCGATGGCTCAACGGTCTGAAATATGATCGTTGGCCGGTCGACCGGGCGGTCGACCGACAGGCCTGACAGACCTCCAACGGCTAGTTTTTGGAGCCCTATAAATTGGGCCATTTGGGGGCTGTTTTAAAAAAATTTTCAAGTGGATTTTTCACCAGTTTTCCCAACTCTTTTGTAATACCCCGTTCCTGGAATACGTACTTAGTTGCGTATTCAGATTTTCGATCGTATTTTTCGATTTGTTTCCTGTATTTTATTTTGTATCATGAATGTTGGATTTGGATTCGTGGACTCGGAATCAGCCCTAGTCTGAGCCGAGGGCCCGATCATAGTGTATTCTTCAATTTGGTTTTTCTGACATGTAGAATTGACCGATTTCAGTTTTAAATGTTATTTTCCAATATATTAGAGTTTCTGTGATTTTCTGGATTTTTCTCGGATTAAATTGAATTTCTTCAAAACCGGTGTCGGCCAGTGCCGCTGACCGATTCCCGGATTTTTATTTCTTAAGCTGTTTGGAATTTCATGATAGTCCTTTAGACTTTATTGTTTAGAATAATATTTCTTACTTATATGCTTTTTCTGAAGATTTTACGAAATTATGGATTTTCCGCCGGAGTCGGTAGGAGACTGATTCCAGTATTTTTAGTTCCCAAACAGTTTAGAATTTCATGATGGTTCTTTAGACTTTATTTCTCAGAATCATATTTTATATCTATATTCTTTTTCTGAGGATTTTATGATTTTATGGAAATTCTCTCGGAGTCGGTAAATCTCAGATTCCGGGATTTTTAACTTTAAAACTATACAGTATTTCTTCGAACGGATTTCACTATTGGTCTTTATATATTATTCTTGATTTTTGGTTAAATTTTCAGATCATTTAGAGATACTTGAATTTGGGCATTTTTCCAAAAATTGCAAATTCTATTTTCCACATCATGTGCCACCTCATTTCCCACTCACCTTCACCTAACCCCACTCACTCTCTCTCTCACCCACAGCCGGCCATGTGGCAAGTGAGGGACACCTCACCTCCACATTTTGCAAGAAAGCCCCTCACTTCCATCCAATTTCCAACCCCTTTACAAAAGATCCCAACATATAAATTCCTATACATTTGCAAACTCCCCCATTTTCTCCTTTCTTCATCAAGAGAAGAACCCTAGCTTCCAAAATCCCCTTTCTCCTCCACACAAACCCTAGCACCAAGAACCCTAATCTCTTCACATCCATCTCCTCCTTCAACTTCAAGAGATCATCAAAGGCATCACCTTCAACCTCCAAGCTCCAAGGCAACACCAAGAGGAACTTCCCCATCTCAAGCTTCAACTTGTGGATTCTAGCCATCTTCTTCTTGGATCAAGCTTCAATTGAACCCCTCCATGTGAGTACCCTACTCACCAAGACCTAATTAACTCCTTACATACTTGTAATAGAAATTCTTGTACTCATGTAACCTAAAAATCCCACCTTTAGGTCATCAAGAACTAGATCTAACCTTTCTAGGTGAAATCATTTACTCACCAAGTCTAGACTATTATTTATGTACTTGTATAGATAGATCAGGTTCCCCAATACCATAAAAATCCTATTTTTAGGCCATCAAACACAAACCCTAGATTCTGTTCTGTGTTCTGTCCACGACCACGATTAGTCGACTAGCTCTAGATCCCAGTCGACTAATCCACCTTAGGCTGAAACGTAGCTCCTCTGTTTTCACAGTTTTAGTCGACTAATATTGTTTATTAGTCGACTATAGAAACCCCTAGTCGACTATACCTAGACTCCTAGTCGACTAACCCAGTCCAGAACCAAAACATCAACTCTCTGTATCACAGGACCTAGTCGACTTAAGTATCCGTTAGTCGACTCGACCCTCCTATTAGTCGACTGATCCCTTGACCCTAGTCGACTAATATTCCCTGAATCAGAATTCCAGTTCTCTGAAACCTGTTCTAGTCGACTAACCCAGACTGTTAGTCGACTAGTGACCTCTATTAGTCGACTAACTCTTCCTCCTAGTCGACTAATTCTGCTTACCCATTATAGATGACTTCCTCCTAAACTTTGGATCTTATACTTAGTTTATGTATATGTATCTGGTCCTTAATGACCTATTACTTGAAGTACATCAACTCTAGTCACTTCATATTATTATGCTTATGTATTGCCATACAATGATTGTTCCATTCTTATACTTGTACCTTGTTGTGTTATTGCTGTTTCCTTATTCTATGGCATGCGTGGCAGACCCTTCGAGGTCGTTGAACCCTAAGTTGTGTTTATGCTTCCACATGCCTTGCCCTATTATAGTCTTGTTAGTTATCTATTCTTTTTTACACATGTATGTCACATGACACCTAACACGTACTCACTTGACCAACTGGCATGCCACCACCTTGTTAGATCTGAGTGTTATGTCATGACTGACCCGGCCCATTATACATTTATTGTTATGCTTTATTGCTTGCTATACATCACCACCTTGTCATGCTATCCCTTAAACCAAGCATGATACACTTGACTTATGATTATCTTATTTACGGGAACCCTGCCTTGTTTTATGGAACTAAGTGCCACACCGTCCAATGGTGGGGGCCACCTCTAGAATCCACTCCCTCAGAGCAAAGTGCCACATGGAACAAAGTGCCACACCATACGGTGGGGGCCACCTCTTGAGACCCATGGGGGGCCACCTCTTGAGTCTGTAGGGCTATTACTGTCATGTTCACTCTTTCCCGTAAACTGATAATCTTTAATAAGCTACAACTTGTATGGGGTATGGGAGGAAGTGATGGATGCCGGAATGATATCTCGCTTATGGCTTGGGATATGTTACATGATTACTGCTACGTACCTCTATAAGTGTAGATAATATCTTGCTTATAGCCTGGGAATATGTTACATGATTACTTCTACGTACCTCTATAAGAAGAGATATCAGTCCTCCATCTACTTCCGGTAACAAACCTCGAATAGCTTATATATGGATGTATGTGAGTTGGGATCGATACCGAGACACATACCTAGATATATGAGTCAGGCGAGTAATAATAATAATAAGTGTTCTTGTTACTTCATGGTATGCGCTTGGATTACGATAATATGAGACAACGGTATATATATGAGGGTTTCCTTGTTTGGATTATTCCTTCGATGTACTAGTCTCATGGAGTCGTAACCTGAAACCATACAACCACTTGTGCATTATTGTTTCCATTTTATGTACCTGTTATGGTTCCTATCATGATACCTGTTAGGTTATGATTCCAGTGAGGATTCCAGTTGCTTGGTTGGTGTCTTTCTCATTATGATGCACGTCTTTCTTGTTATGCATTCTCGTCATGATTGTCGTATGTTTTGCAACTCTGATTCTATATGCTTGGGATTGCTGTGGTATGAGACAAGGGTATATTTATGAGGGTTTCCTTGTTTGGATTATTCCTTCGACGTATCAGTCTCATAGGACAGTAACTTAAGCATATACTATCACTTTTGCTCGTCGTTAGCATTACATTGGGTTTCCCGTTTCATGATTATTATGTTATACTGTATTTATATTCTATACTTGTGCTCTGACCCCTACCCGTGTCTCTTAGCCAT
Source organism: Agave tequilana (assembly GCA_038442645.1). Classification (NCBI taxonomy): domain Eukaryota; kingdom Viridiplantae; phylum Streptophyta; class Magnoliopsida; order Asparagales; family Asparagaceae; genus Agave; species Agave tequilana. Next base: position 102,323 of record JAVJIF010001174.1, on the reverse strand, counting down.
TTGGCTTGCAGTTCATTTATTATTATATGTCTTGACCCCTTGGATTTGCACATTCAGGTTCTGTAGCTAGATCGGAGTGGAGTTGTCCACCGTAGCTCGAGCTCTTCTTGCGAGCGGGCATCCTAGCTTCAGCTCCTTGTGCCTGACTCCTTTTGACTCACGGGATCTTCATCCTACTCGTGAGCTCTTTGTATTTATCCTGTATATTTTACTTTTGGACTTGTTATGATAAAAGACATATGTAATATGTAATGTTTATCATATCCTGTGATGACTTTGTATTGTACTCTTGTGTTGGCATATATATGTGTATACCACGCTTTGTGATTGCACTCTGATCCTCTCTTGTTGTACTTTATGCTTAGCGTATATACGTGGGGGCACTTTCTGACCTACGTATATACGTCGCAGTGACGTCCCCGTATCTGCAGAATCGGGGCGTTACAGGTTGGTATCAGAGCCTAGGCTCTTACCTCCCTAGTACAACAAGTAGCAAATTCTAGTGATTTGCGGATGCCAACATCAATGTACAAAGTTATCTAGTCCATCTTGATTTGTCTAGTTATCCTTGATTCCTTCCTTCATATCCTGAAATCCTTCCATTCCATGTTCCAGCTCCTTCCAGTCTATCCATCCCTAGTATCGATGGAGAGGAGATCGGGTCGCAGCAACTCCGGATCAGCATCGAATGGGGCAGCGGGAGAGAATGTGGAGGTATTGAGGGTTATCCAGACCATGATGGAAAACCAGCAACACCAGATGGATAACCAGCAGCAGTACCAGCGGCAGCAGATGGAGAACCAGCAACAGCAGATGGAAAATCAACAGCAGCAGACCGAGCTTCTCCGGCAAGAGATAGCAGCACCTAAGGGACAGAGGCCGGGGAACATATCAGACTTCAGGAGGCTACAGCCAGCTACATTCACGGGTGGAGAGAAACCTTTGGATGCTGAGCAATGGCTGACAGACACTTCAGATTTATTGAATGCAGCCGGGGTTCCACCGGAGAACCAAGTGGAAGTTGCCAAGATCCAGCTAAAAGACATAGCCAGGACTTGGTGGCTAGCAGAGGAGGCCAGACTGGAGAAGCCTGTCACTTGGGACACCTTCTCCAAGAGTTTCTACAGCAGATTCTTCCCTGTCACAGCTCAGAAGGACATGGAAGAACAATTCATCAGACTTCGGCAGGGGAGTAGATCCGTGGATGAGTATGCCGCGGAGTTTCTGAGGTTGAGCCGCTTTGCCCCGTACATGGTAATGGATGAAGAGAAGCGGGCAAGCAGATTTCAGCAGGGCCTGCAGATGGACCTACAAGTATACTTGGTACCCCAGCAGTTGAAGACATATTCTGAGGTTCTCACCATAGCTCGAGAAGTAGAGCGTGTGCTGGAGAAGAAGAAGGAAGATCAGATGAGGAGCCAGGCCAAGAAGAGGCCTTTTGAGTTGATGGATGAGGAGGATACAGATAGGGCAACCCAGGGCCCGATGATGGAGAGACCATTCCAGACTCCTCTTTCTCAGATTGTATGCAATTATTGCCACAGGCCCGGGCACTATAAGAGAGATTGTCGAGTAGCCCAGAGATTATGTATGGCATGTGGGTCAGGGAGTCATATGCTTAGGGTTGCCCACACAGAAAGTTTATACCTGTGGCTCCGATCAGATCAGTACATCCAGCCCCAGCACTTCCAGCACCGCCACTGAGGAGGTACCCTGAGCCCGTTGACCAGAGAGTTCCACTACCACCCCAACGGTATGATCATCAGCAGAGAGGGATGAGAACCAGAGCAGATCAGGGCAGAGGCCAAGTTCACAGCATGGCAGCAGAGGCTTCAGGTGTTGTAGCAGAGTGGGAAGATCAGTATCCGGATCAGGAGCCTTAGGATTTCATGGTAACCACTACCCCGTTTCTTGTATTTGAGTTGGTTATCTTTCTTAACATTACTTCCATTGTCATTCTATCATTGCTAATTCTGGTCCTTCTTGTATTTATCTTCTTCCCCGTTTTGGTTTTATGATGCCTTTATTCGTGCCGTCGTCCCCTCTTGTGTTCAATTTACCCCTTATGAAATTGCGAGGACGCAATTTTTGTAAGGTGGGTAGATTGTAATACCCCGTTCCTGGAATACGTACTTAGTTGCGTATTCAGATTTTCGATCGTATTTTTCGATTTGTTTCCTGTATTTTATTTTGTATCATGAATGTTGGATTTGGATTCGTGGACTCGGAATCAGCCCTAGTCTGAGCCGAGGGCCCGATCATAGTGTATTCTTCAATTTGGTTTTTCTGACATGTAGAATTGACCGATTTCAGTTTTAATGTTATTTTTCCAATATATTAGAGTTTCTGTGATTTTCTGGATTTTTCTCGGATTAAATTGAATTTCTTCAAAACCGGTGTCGGCCAGTGCCGCTGACCGATTCCCGGATTTTTATTTCTTAAGCTGTTTGGAATTTCATGATAGTCCTTTAGACTTTATTGTTTAGAATAATATTTCTTACTTATATGCTTTTTCTGAAGATTTTACGAAATTATGGATTTTCCGCCGGAGTCGGTAGGAGACTGATTCCAGTATTTTTAGTTCCCAAACAGTTTAGAATTTCATGATGGTTCTTTAGACTTTATTTCTCAGAATCATATTTTATATCTATATTCTTTTTCTGAGGATTTTATGATTTTATGGAAATTCTCTCGGAGTCGGTAAATCTCAGATTCCGGGATTTTTAACTTTAAAACTATACAGTATTTCTTCGAACGGATTTCACTATTGGTCTTTATATATTATTCTTGATTTTTGGTTAAATTTTCAGATCATTTAGAGATACTTGAATTTTGGGCATTTTTCCAAAAATTGCAAATTCTATTTTCCACATCATGTGCCACCTCATTTCCCACTCACCTTCACCTAACCCCACTCACTCTCTCTCTCACCCACAGCCGGCCATGTGGCAAGTGAGGGACACCTCACCTCCACATTTTGCAAGAAAGCCCCTCACTTCCATCCAATTTCCAACCCCTTTACAAAAGATCCCAACATATAAATTCCTATACATTTGCAAACTCCCCCATTTTCTCCTTTCTTCATCAAGAGAAGAACCCTAGCTTCCAAAATCCCCTTTCTCCTCCACACAAACCCTAGCACCAAGAACCCTAATCTCTTCACATCCATCTCCTCCTTCAACTTCAAGAGATCATCAAAGGCATCACCTTCAACCTCCAAGCTCCAAGGCAACACCAAGAGGAACTTCCCCATCTCAAGCTTCAACTTGTGGATTCTAGCCATCTTCTTCTTGGATCAAGCTTCAATTGAACCCCTCCATGTGAGTACCCTACTCACCAAGACCTAATTAACTCCTTACATACTTGTAATAGAAATTCTTGTACTCATGTAACCTAAAAATCCCACCTTTAGGTCATCAAGAACTAGATCTAACCTTTCTAGGTGAAATCATTTACTCACCAAGTCTAGACTATTATTTATGTACTTGTATAGATAGATCAGGTTCCCCAATACCATAAAAATCCTATTTTTAGGCCATCAAACACAAACCCTAGATTCTGTTCTGTGTTCTGTCCACGACCACGATTAGTCGACTAGCTCTAGATCCCAGTCGACTAATCCACCTTAGGCTGAAACGTAGCTCCTCTGTTTTCACAGTTTTAGTCGACTAATATTGTTTATTAGTCGACTATAGAAACCCCTAGTCGACTATACCTAGACTCCTAGTCGACTAACCCAGTCCAGAACCAAAACATCAACTCTCTGTATCACAGGACCTAGTCGACTTAAGTATCCGTTAGTCGACTCGACCCTCCTATTAGTCGACTGATCCCTTGACCCTAGTCGACTAATATTCCCTGAATCAGAATTCCAGTTCTCTGGAAACCTGTTCTAGTCGACTAACCCAGACTGTTAGTCGACTAGTGACCTCTATTAGTCGACTAACTCTTCCTCCTAGTCGACTAATTCTGCTTACCCATTATAGATGACTTCCTCCTAAACTTTGGATCTTATACTTAGTTTATGTATATGTATCTGGTCCTTAATGACCTATTACTTGAAGTACATCAACTCTAGTCACTTCATATTATTATGCTTATGTATTGCCATACAATTGATTGTTCCATTCTTATACTTGTACCTTGTTGTGTTATTGCTGTTTCCTTATTCTATGGCATGCGTGGCAGACCCTTCGAGGTCGTTGAACCCTAAGTTGTGTTTATGCTTCCACATGCCTTGCCCTATTATAGTCTTGTTAGTTATCTATTCTTTTTTACACATGTATGTCACATGACACCTAACACGTACTCACTTGACCAACTGGCATGCCACCACCTTGTTAGATCTGAGTGTTATGTCATGACTGACCCGGCCCATTATACATTTATTGTTATGCTTTATTGCTTGCTATACATCACCACCTTGTCATGCTATCCCTTAAACCAAGCATGATACACTTGACTTATGATTATCTTATTTACGGGAACCCTGCCTTGTTTTATGGAACTAAGTGCCACACCGTCCAATGGTGGGGGCCACCTCTAGAATCCACTCCCTCAGAGCAAAGTGCCACATGGAACAAAGTGCCACACCATACGGTGGGGGCCACCTCTTGAGACCCATGGGGGGCCACCTCTTGAGTCTGTAGGGCTATTACTGTCATGTTCACTCTTTCCCGTAAACTGATAATCTTTAATAAGCTACAACTTGTATGGGGTATGGGAGGAAGTGATGGATGCCGGAATGATATCTCGCTTATGGCTTGGGAATATGTTACATGATTACTGCTACGTACCTCTATAAGTGTAGATAATATCTTGCTTATAGCCTGGGAATATGTTACATGATTACTTCTACGTACCTCTATAAGAAGAGATATCAGTCCTCCATCTACTTCCGGTAACAAACCTCGAATAGCTTATATATGGATGTATGTGAGTTGGGATCGATACCGAGACACATACCTAGATATATGAGTCAGGCGAGTAATAATAATAATAAGTGTTCTTGTTACTTCATGGTATGCGCTTGGATTACGATAATATGAGACAACGGTATATATATGAGGGTTTCCTTGTTTGGATTATTCCTTCGATGTACTAGTCTCATGGAGTCGTAACCTGAAACCATACAACCACTTGTGCATTATTGTTTCCATTTTATGTACCTGTTATGGTTCCTATCATGATACCTGTTAGGTTATGATTCCAGTGAGGATTCCAGTTGCTTGGTTGGTGTCTTTCTCATTATGATGCACGTCTTTCTTGTTATGCATTCTCGTCATGATTGTCGTATGTTTTGCAACTCTGATTCTATATGCTTGGGATTGCTGTGGTATGAGACAAGGGTATATTTATGAGGGTTTCCTTGTTTGGATTATTCCTTCGACGTATCAGTCTCATAGGACAGTAACTTAAGCATATACTATCACTTTTGCTCGTCGTTAGCATTACATTGGGTTTCCCGTTTCATGATTATTATGTTATACTGTATTTATATTCTATACTTGTGCTCTGACCCCTACCCGTGTCTCTTAGCCATTTGGCTTGCAGTTCATTTATTATTATATGTCTTGACCCCTTGGATTTGCACATTCAGGTTCTGTAGCTAGATCGGAGTGGAGTTGTCCACCGTAGCTCGAGCTCTTCTTGCGAGCGGGCATCCTAGCTTCAGCTCCTTGTGCCTGACTCCTTTTGACTCACGGGATCTTCATCCTACTCGTGAGCTCTTTTGTATTTATCCTGTATATTTTACTTTTGGACTTGTTATGATAAAAGACATATGTAATATGTAATGTTTATCATATCCTGTGATGACTTTGTATTGTACTCTGTGTTGGCATATATATGTGTATACCACGCTTTGTGATTGCACTCTGATCCTCTCTTGTTGTACTTTATGCTTAGCGTATATACGTGGGGGCACTTTCTGACCTACGTATATACGTCGCAGTGACGTCCCCGTATCTGCAGAATCGGGGCGTTACACTTTTAAGAAGTTTTCTCCACTTGTTTTAGAGCCAATACTTCCAATTAAAAGGAGAGTTTATCAAGAGTGTTTAAAAGTGATTTTCTTGAGTTTTCCTCCACCACTCTCATCCTTGTTTTCTCACACAACACTTGAGCCATCCATTGCTATATCTACCTATAGGGATTTATTGTGAGCGGATTTTAGGTGATCAAGAGTTGTGATCACCAAAGTTTTACTTTGTTTCTTTGAGGAAGCGGACGTGTGTGTTCGCATTGTTTCGGGTCCTAGAGGGGACTCGGTGGTTTCGAGTTCGGGTGCGAACTTGTTGTTTGAGGTGCGGCCTCGGCGAGCCGGTGGGCTTGCGGTGTGTACGGACTAGGGAGTCCGAGAGCTTGTAGGTGTTGCGGCACCGAGTGATCCGGTGGGATCGATTATAGTGGAAATCCTTCGTGTGTCGAAGGCGGGGATGTAGAGCAAGTGTGCTCGAACCTCGAAACAAATCCCTTGTGTTTGCGATTGCTCACTCTCTCTTTGTCTCTTGTTTATATTTTGCATGCTTAAATTGTGTTCATCTTTATATGCTTGATATATCTTGTGTGCTTAATTGTTATATTTGCTTGGGTTGTTTGCTAACACTTGTATTTAACCAAGAGAGCCAACGCGGCACCTCAACCCTTTTCTAGGGGAATCTAGAGGAGTTAGTTCAGAGCCCTTCACGGGGAATTCGGCTACACTCTTGTGTTATACGTGGTGTTTAGTTTAAATAGTTTGTTTAGGTCATAATAGTTTTTAATTTCGCATTATTTGGCATTAAGTGACCATTAGATTAGCCATCACCTATTCACCCCCCCTCTAGGTAATTCTACAATTGGTAACAGAGCCAAGTGCTCTGAATTTGGGTCTTACAACCTAGAGTTAAAGATCCTCATTTTAGGCTAATCACAATATTTGTACACCACCATGGATTTCATGTCACCACCCACCTTTGACATTCTTAACATCCAAATTTGGAAGGTTAAGATGTCCTTGTACCTCAAGGCCCTAGGCATTCATGTTTATCTTGCCACAACTAATGATTTATATTGTTTAAATGGCAAGAATTTTGAGGCTAATGCAAAAGCCTTTTATGCTTTGAAGAGTACCCTAAATGATGATTATTTATCTAGGGTTACTAACATTGATTCGGCTTTTGTAGTTTGGAACTCCCTCCTCTCCCTTGACGAAAAGGATCTATATTATGCCGGGAGCGATTCGGATGTTGGAAGTGACGTCTAAACAAGTGCTATATGGTCCAAGGGGATAACCCCCCTGAGGTAACTACCAAATCCGAGGTAGAAGATGTTAACATGTCATATGATGAGCTTTCATCTTTTTGTCAACTTTTGCTAGAAAAATATGACATGCTTAAAAAGGATAATAAGATTTTGAAAAAGAAATTTGATTGCATGCATAAGGAAAAGGATTCTTTAGAAAATAAAATTGCATGTATTGAAAAAGAAAAAGAAGATTTGAAAAATGAAAATGTTTCCTTGATGTCCAAATTAAATAATCTTTGTGAAGGAAACACTATTTTGAAAAATAAAGTATTTTTGGTGGAAAAATAAAAAGATATTGCTTTACAAGAAAACACGTCTTTGAAAAAGAAAAAGAAAATGTTTCTCAAAAGAAAAATAAATTTGTTTCACAATCTCACCATGCTTTACATGCCACCATTAATGATAGTGAGATTAATGTTTTGAAAAATAAAATTAATAGTTTGAGCTCTACTTTGAGCACATGTGCATTTAACCACACTAGATTGGAGTCTATGTTTTAAAAGAAACAAGTTCCACATTCTCATGCACATCATCATGCATATGCTTATGTTGCTCGCCACGATCATACACATACACATAAGCATTCTAAGGTGTACAAGTGTACACATTGTGGTCGCAAAGGCCATTTAGCAAAATTTTGTTTTGATAAGATGCATCATATTAATTTTGCTATTAATAAAAATGTTTGGGTTCCTTACAAAGCTAACCCCAAGGACCCAAGAAAAAATGGGTACCAAAACCCCCACCTTGTGTTTTTGATGTAGGTGAGGGCTCTCACACGACGTGAGAGGGATGGTGCCTTGATGGTGGATGCACTTGGACTTGATGGACACATATATGGATGTATCACTATCAAAGAGGTTTGGTGGGACAACCACCATGTTTGAAGTTTTGGAACATAGTTCCTTAGTTGGTAATTATTTCTAAACTCTTAGTTTATTTACATGCTTGTTCATATGTCATATTTTTAGCATGTTCATGTTTTAATTGTTTTTGTGCTTCATGTGATAAACACTAGTTTAAATGTAGTTTTTATTAAAACTTGAATTTATACATGTACAAGTAGTGAGTAACAAATTGATTCATATATGTTTGTACTTCATGCTCATTTGTACCCACTATATGCACATGTATAGCCTAGTTTTGATGATTCTTTCATTTACACTTGTTTTGCCAATTTTCATGTTTTTACTTCATGTATATGCATTTTTATTCAAATCTAATAAATATACATATATATCCTTTTGAGTCTCTTGCCTTCATGCAAATACTATTAATAGACTCGTTTTATGTTTGGGATATGTATGCATATTGTTAGATTTAGATAAATCATACATATACCTAGAAGTTTGTTTTGTTTTTTAATGAAAAATGAATTTTTATGTTTTATAAAAATAAAAGATTCATGTTCATTTTGAGCTTCATTGATTAATTTCATGAAAATGCTATTTACATAATCTTTGAACACTCACACTTTATTTGTTTGTCATGACCTTGGTTCATGAACATATTTTTGAGCTTTATAGATCGAGTGTCAATTCTTGTGTATTTGGTATGATTCATGAAAAATATATGATTTGGTTTCTTATTTTTGAAGGATCTTTAACTAGTTTTTTAAAAATAATTTAACTAGTTATTTATTTTTCAATGTTTATGAGATATACACATGATCCTATTATTGTTTCAATTAGTATCATTGAATCGTTTCAATTGGTATCAATTTGACTCTATTTTTGTATATACTCATATTTTGTTTTCTTATATATGTATGTATCAATTTCAATTGGTATACTCATTTTTCATACATATATATGAGTTATTTGTGCTTGAGTTAAAATTATCTTACATGTTTAAAGCACAAAGTTGTTTATGATAAGAAAATAAAATTTTAATAAAAATTCTCAAGATTTGCTTTTATTGAGAAAATTCAAAATTTTGTTTTATAAGAAAAATCAAAATTTTTGATTTGTATTGCCTATATGCAAGGAGAGCTTAACATCTCTTCTACATATAGATTCATGCTGAGTGTATTGTATATTGAGGAGCTTGACAACTCTTCTTTATGTGGTACACGTGTGTAGGGGGAGCTTCACATCTCCTCTTATGCATTACATAATATGTGTTATGTGAATTGGGGCTTGTCATCCCTTCTTCATGTAATGCATATGTGTAGGGAAGCTAACTTAGCGTCTTCCTCTTCATGAATGTATATCGCATATAATCCTTTATTGATTGATGTTTACCCCTTCATTGGTTCCTTGTTTCGGACAAAAAGGGGAGAAAAATTTATTTGATTTTGTTTTTACTTTAACCCCTTTGTTGATGATTGACAAAAAGGGGGAGAAGTATTTGAGATATATGCATGTTTTCCTTGCTTAAGGGAGAGAAGTATTTGTTTTCCTTACTTAAGGAGGAGTAGTTGTTATGTTTATGCATATATGTTTGTTTGCAAATAGGAGAAAAGAATTTGATTCGTTTTATGCTTGATTGGCATGTTTATCTCCTAGATTTGCATACATGTTTATGAGCATACATTACATATTTATTATTTATTTGTTATGCATGAGTTAAGGGGGAGCTTCTTTGGAGCTTTACTTTAATCCATGCATATATAACTTCATGAGTTTTGTCATCATCAAAAAGGGGGAGATTGTTGGCCCGAAGGCCCATCACTCTAGTTTTGATGATGATCAACTCATGTAGTTATAGTACTAATGATCTTGTGTTTAATTAGTAACAGATTTATGATCAAGATTTTAGTAGGTGCATAGCTTCAACAAAAGATTTAAAGTCAAGTTTTGAAGCTAGCACGGTTTGATCCAAGAGCCATTGGATCGTGTTTGGACCAAGTCAAGAAGATGAGAAGGCTTCAAGTCAAGACTTCAAGAAGATGAAGACTTGTGTTTAGGTTTGTTTTTAGAAGATTTTGTTTTTAGATAAAATGTAAAGGATAGAGTAGTTGGTGGATTGCTCAAGTATACATACACACGCACACTCTTGATAGTTTTGTTTTACAAAAGATTTTCTATTTTAGAAAATACAAGTTTGGTTTTTGATATTCAAGTTTTATGTTTTAATCAAAACCGTGTTTAGTGCTTAATGTCAAAAACATAGATATTTTACCATGTTTGTGTAGTGGATCATATCCATACACTCTATACTTCAAATGAGTTTAAATATCTTGTTTTTGTATTGGTGAAGTTTTGAAAAAACAAGTTTTGATAAAAATCAAGTTTGGAAAAATACAGTTTTCAATTGAGTCAATTTTTCCATATTACAAAAATAGTCCAAATCATTTGTAACATTCCTTGATTTTGTGCAAGCATGTTTGTTTATCAAAAAATATTGGTAAAACTATTTTTGTAGATTTTCTGTGATTTTATAGGATTTTATGTGAGCCAATAAGACAAGTTTTTAATCGCTTAATTTTGTTTCCTGGCTTCAGCCAGTCGACCGGGAAGGTCGACCGCAGCTTGAAGTCGGCCGACTTTCACGGTCGACCGACGTGCACAGATGTGCACGCCAGTTCTGGCAGGAGGGCCAGTCGACCGACCCGGTCAACCGTCCACAGAGCTCTGCTCTCTGGAAAGGCCCCGGTCGATCGGGCGGTCGACCAGACAGAGAGACTTGCTCTCTGTATCCTGGCCTCGGTCGACCGACCGGTCGACCGATGGCTCAACGGTCTGAAATATGACCGTTGGCCGGTCGACCGGGCGGTCGACCGACAGGCCTGACGCCTCCAACGGCTAGTTTTTGGAGCCCTATAAATTGGGCCATTTGGGGGCTGTTTTAAAAAAGATTTTCAAGTGGATTTTTCACCAGTTTTCCCAACTCTTTTAAGAAGTTTTCTCCACTTGTTTTAGAGCCAATACTTCCAATTAAAAGGAGAGTTTATCAAGAGTGTTTAAAAGTGATTTTCTTGAGTTTTCCTCCACCACTCTCATCCTTGTTTTCTCACACAACACTTGAGCCATCCATTGTTATATCTACCTATAGGGATTTATTGTGAGAGGATTTTAGGTGATCAAGAGTTGTGATCACCAAAGTTCTACTTTGTTTCTTTGAGGAGGCGGACGTGTGTGTTCGCATTGTTTCGGGTCCTAGTGGGGACTCGGTGGTTTCGAGTTCGGGTGCGAACTTGTTGTTTGAGGTGCGACCTCGGCGAGCCGGTGGGCTTGCGGTGTGTACGGACTAGGGAGTCCGAGAGCTTGTAGGTGTTGCGGCACCGAGTGATCCGGTGGGATCGATTATAGTGGAAATCCTTCGTGTGTCGAAGGCGGGGATGTAGAGCAAGTGTGCTCGAACCTCGAAACAAATCCCTTGTGTTTGTGATTGCTCACTCTCTCTCTCTCTTTGTCTCTTGTTTATATCTTGCATGCTTAAATTGTGTTCATCTTTATATGCTTGATATATCTTGTGTGCTTAATTGTTATATTTACTTGGGTTGTTTGCTAACACTTGTATTTAACCAAGAGAGCCAACGCGGCACCTCAACCCTTATCTAGGGGAATCTAGAGGAGTTAGTCCAGAGCCCTTCACGGGGAATTCGGCTACACTCTTGTGTTATACGTAGTGTTTAGTTTAAATAGTTTGTTTAGGTCATAATAGTTTTTAATTCCGCATTATTTGGCATTAAGTGACCATTAGATTAGCCATCACCTATTCACCCCCCCTCTAGGTAATTCTACAGCTAGGTTATAACCTTTATTTATAGAATTTTACAATATAACTCCTATTTGGACTATGAGATGTCCTAGGATAGTAAAGAATCTTAATCAATCTTATTTGGAGTTGATTTCCTTGATCTAGAAGAATTTTAAATCCTTCAGTATTTAGAAACAAACTTTCATTGAATAGAATCTGAATCTTATTCATTCTCCAGAAAAGGAAACTCATAAGCGTCTAAAAAGAAAACTGCTCCACCTTGATTTGCTTCTTCTGCTTTAAGCTATTATTTTTTTCAATTCAATTGAATTTTTTTGGATCATCATCTCTTCTTGAAAATAAGGCAAAATCCTATCAATTTTCACCTTGACTTACTTTTCAAGCCTTTAATAAAACACCTCGACATTTTGGAGTACTACCTTAATTCTTTTCTTGATTGTAGCCATATCATGAAGCCTTTAACTCTTGCCCCTTCTACCCAAGGCCTTTGCAGATTTTCCGTCATGGCTTGGAGCATCTCGGGCCATCTCGGGTCTTACCCGAATAACTCTTTCTCCTTTCCGTAACACTTTGACTCAGTTCACGTCCTATTGCAGTCTTTCTTGAAGCTCCACCTCGCGATGAGCTCCTTTTCAAGGTTATCCCTGAAACTCCACCTTGAACTGAGTTTCTTTCCTTCAGCTTGTATAACCCTCCATACTTCCTCCTTCCAGGATTACCTTGTCTTCTTGGCTAATTGTGACGACGACTTATTGTACTTGAATCCAACATTTTTCTTTATCGAGCACTTTTATGGATATTAGATTGCACTATGCCTCCGGGACATGCCGGACCGCTTCTAGAGCATGCACCGTCTCATCTCTTTCTATAACCTTAACTGTCCCAGTGCCAATGACCTTGCAAGCCGAGCCACCACCATCTTGATAATCCTTTTCTCCTTTGCAACTAAGGAGTTATTAAACAACTCCTTCTGGGAACATACATGAACCGTACTACCAAATCAAAAATTTAGCTTTTACCTTGAGAAGTATCGTCTTCAACATAAGAAGCTATTAATACTTCAGTGTCATCACTAATTGTTACGTCTGCCTCCTCAGCTTACCTCTTCTTCTTCAGTCATTCTTCCAATGAACCTCCCTATGATAAAAGTGACATGCATTCGACGAGTTCAGATTTTTCTTTCTCTCTCTTCTTTCTTTCCTTCCCATAACCGCCAAACCTGATCCTTATTGCTCTTGATTTGACCTTTTTTCTGATCTCATTAGATAAGAGAGTTGACGTGACTTCCTCTAAGATGAGAGTTTCTTTACCGTAGAAAGCATGATGGTGACGATATGATCGTCTGACCGTGGAAGAAAGCTAAGAAGTATCAATGCTTTGTCCTCCTCGTCGATCTTGACATCAACAGTTAGAAGCTCGCTGATGATCATATTGAAAAAGTTTAGATGTTCCAACACTGTTATCCCTTCTTTTATGCACAACTCATATAGTTATTTCTTGAGATACAGCTTGTTGGAGAGGCTTTTCATCATATACACGTCTCTTACTTGACCACAATCCTGTAGTTATTTCTTCATTCATCACATTGTACATAACCTCGTTTGAGAGATAGTTGGATTGTGCTTGCCGCTTTTTGATCCATCTCCTCCCAATCCTCGTTTGACGCACTTGCAGGTTTTGCTGACTTTTCTGTAAGGTCTTGTGAAGATCCTGTTGGACTAACAACGTTATCACCCTCTTTTGTCATAAACCGAAGTTTTCTTTGTCATTGAACTTCTCGACCTCGAATGTTGTCGTATAACTTTTTAATTTTTGACATATCGCCCTTTGCAATTATTATAACAAATCGGTGCTATAATACTAATTGTTACTCCTGTGATCAACGTTTGCAAAACTTAGCAATATGATGATACTTGCTAAAAGAAAATTTTAAATTCTTCAATTTTTAGAAACAAAGATTCATTGAATAGAATCTGAATTCTATCCGTACTCCTCCAAAAAAAGAAACCCGCAAGCGCCTGAAAAGAAAACTGCTCCACCTTTATTTGCTTCTTCTACTTCAAATCATCTCTTCTTCAATTCAATTGGATTTTCTTAGACCAACATCTTTTCTTAAAAACAAAGCATAATCCTAACAAGATCCGGAATCTAAAATCAGATACGTGTTCTCCATCTCCATCGGACAACACACAGTCAGAAAGCACGGAAAATAAATAAATAAATAGGAAAAGAGAATTAAATAAACAAAAAGAGGGAAGGGGAGAGAACAACAAAAATAATAATAATAGTGGATCAACATAATGAGCATATTGGCAACTGTGTATTCCAAAGAGAGTAGATTAGCATTAAGATTAAGATTAGCTCTTAAAGAGCACAAAACTACTAATATGTTCTAAAGAGAGTTTGATTAATTAGAATCATTAAAATTAAGATTTGGATATTAAAACAACTCACAAATGGGAAACACAAGGATGCTTTTAAGTTCTTGGGATCTGCCAAACTGCCTGCCTCTTCAAGCATAACCAAACACATCACAGTTTGCATCACAATATATTTATTTGAAGTCAAAATAGTTCTTATTTCTTAAAAGATATTATAATTAATTATTAGGTCTTTGATACAACCCAATTTTTTTATAATCCTGGCAATTAGATTCAATCATACTTGTAATTAAATAGCATTTTAGCGAGCTGAGATCATGGGCGGACCCATTAGTGGGCTGGGCCGGGCTACAGCCCGGCCCATTTTTTTATATATAGCCGTAAACCTAATTTTTATTTTTGTTCTTTTTTATATATTGTGTTAGACCCCTTTCTATATTGGTTTTTTTTAGCAAATTTATTCTTAGTTCCACTCCTGATTTAGTGGAGAATACTGTTTTATTCTTTTGATAAATTCATATAATTCATAAGTATATGTTATAAAAAATTGCAGTCCATCCCAAAAAAAATTTCTGGTTCCGCCCCTGGCTGAGATCTTGTTAGGTGCCTAATTTATCGGAGTAGATTGTATTTGAGGCTTCCTCCTACTAGCTCTTTCTTCCAATGTTTTCGACATAAAAGTAATTAGCTGCTTAATTAATTAGTTAATTCATTAATTAAGTTAATTAATTAACTAAGCCATGTTCGTACCTCTCCGTATTGACTTACACTTTGTGATTATATCCCCCCTTTCATGTTATTTATACGTATATAGTTTTAATTGAAGATTTCTAGTCTTATGTATTTCAACGGTATATATCTTTTATTATCCGGGTATTGTACCTCGTATTCATACTTTTCTTTGAGGTTGTATTGAATCGGGAAATAAATTTGATTATACATCTTCTTGATATAATAAAGTATCTTTGAAATAATACAAATCAAAGTAGTTTGATGTCTGATTGGAGCCATACAAGAATGAGGTATTATACGAATTCATGATAGTTTTATACATTTTTAAAAATTCATGATAGTTTTTTTCAAAACAGAAAAATGTTTATGCTGGTTTTCTGCATTTTAGCTTTGTTTTATTTGATAATCTATGTTCAAACTGTAATTGCTAAAAGTGATCAAAAAACAGTATGTGATAGGCATCACCATGTATCATTAGTCAAAAAGATGATATTGTTTGGTATTTTTTCTTGATTTTTGGTAATTTCTCAAATGCAATGAGAAAAACAAAAAGACAAATTTATCGTTTGTAAGCTGAATTCGAGCCACAATTTTAACATTCTAAAATGTCTCTAGACTCTAGATGGTCAAAATCAAACTCAAAATCATTTATTCGTGATTTGATTATCTCACTGGTCTGCTTATAATATAGTGTCTGTTTCAGAAGAATTGTTGTATATCATAAAAATATCTCAAATTTTAAGTAAACATAAAATAATTAGGGCTTATGAGACTTAGAGAGCAGCAAAATGGAGTGTGATGTTGTCATTAGTTGGTGGTTGATAAATATTTTATATGTGTAATTTATTCTTCTTCTTTTTTTTTTTTTTCCTCTTTTCCACAAAAAATTCCTTCTGCCATGAAGCTTCACCTGAAGTTGACTATTTGTCTTCCCATGTAGACGTAAATCATGAAGGATATTTATATTTTTATAGTGTATATAATGAAGGACACGTTAGTTTAAAGAATTCATTTTAGTAATAATAATAGCATTCAAATACCTACGGCTTGTTGACTCTCGAAGTAGATTTGTCAACTTTTCAACTTTTCTCCCATACGTTTATATCTTTCTGTTGACTTTATTTCTCCCCATGTGGATGGAATAAGGAATTGTGATATTAATCTGCATAATTTATATTGCATTAAAACTTTATTTAGTTTAGTTTAGTATATGTTTTTGATACTATTTTTTTTTCTTTTCTTTCTTTTTTTTGGGTGGGTGGGTGTGGGGGTGGGGGGTTAAGGCTACTATTTTCTTGTTGAAAATGGATACAATAGTTCCACATGAGGAGATCCAGATAGCTGTACAAATCATAGATGGTTGAAGTGAGCCAATTAGTTCATTTTGAGTAAAGAAAGAGCTCATCAAATTTATTTTTTTTTTCCCATGCACATAAATCATAATGAGCTTATGTATTTAATGTAATCTCTAAATTTTAGTCGAATTAAATCATAATGAGGCTACGTATCTAATGCAATCTCTACATCTTAGTTGAACACATTTTCTTCTGTATACATACAGGAGAATATTGATTTTGCAAAGTTAAATAGGGGAGTTATTAGTGATAACATGAATAATAATTTGTTTTATGGATGGTCTACTCATATTCACACATGAAAGGGAGATTACTGGGATATTCATGTGTGAACATACTCCAACATTCGATATTTTAAAAAGTAAATAGAAAAATGATACTTCCAAACCAAGACCCCCCCCACCCACCCCCCCCCCCCCCCCCCCCCCCCCAACAAAAAAAAAAAAAAAAAAAGGAAAAAAAGAAAAAGAAAAAAGGAAACCTTTCTCCTCCCGACACAATTGCACATCTTCTGTCTAGCTACTCATGTGAGATACTTTTTTTTTTGTGCCTCATTCCATTTTGTTTGAGATAGATGTGACATATAAAACAATAAAATAGTAACCATATAATGATTAAAAGTTAGTGTTCTATTTGTTGATTATAACCATCTTGATAGAAAGGGTTATAAAAGAGCCCTTGTCTACAAATATGAATCAAGTTAATAATTGTCATTTGGTTTTCTTCCATCAAGAGAAAACAAAAAAGGTATGGAGTAGGCAAATTTTTTTTTTTTTTTATAAAAAGAGTTTGGGCATCCTTCTTATACAATTTTAAGATGTAAATGATCACCATATTTATACGATTGAACATGTAGAAGGTATATCAACATCAGAAGGTATATGTATAACTCATATTTTTTTTATGTGCATGGGATTAATTATTATGTGAATAACACACTATTAAGTAGTTGATTCAAGTTCATTATCAATATTAGAAATTTGATTTCTAACATTTGATATTAGAACATGTGGTTTTGATTGTTTAATGAAGAATTACCTTTAAATTAATTTGAACATTCTAGTGATTCATATTTTGTTTAATTTGTTGTAAATCATGAATCATGTTCATTAAGAAAGTAGAGAGATCCATGATTATATTCTCTCTATGTTTTCAGTCATGCTTGTAAAATTTCTTATTGTAGTTATAAAAAATATTAATATATAGTAATCGTGAATTTGTGAACTGCAAAGCGATTTTGGGCTGTGATTTTTGGCTATCTCAGTCTTCAATATTGATCTGATCCTCTATAATCTATATAATGTTACTTGTGGGTTGAAGTCTAGATTTCAATGCATCTGAACACTCCTAATCAGAGGTCTATACTGAGAGATAAGTCTGAAACACTACAGGTTGTAAAGATTTACAGACTGCATAGATATTTTAATATGTAAGTTTATGCAGTAGCCACAACATCTATATGTCCTACATATTGGGTGATATACATATATAATTGTTTGAACATGTTAAAAAATTGTGTTCAATTATTATTGAATATCTATTTTGCCTATAAGAAAGTAGGTGTTTATAAAAGATTAAATGGTTTAAGATAGTGAGTTCAATACTAGTAAAGATATGAATTCTTATGTAGAGTTTTCTTCTTTATTGAATCTAACTTCACCAGTCTTAAATAAAGATGTGGTAGTGAATTTTTTACATGCTAGCACATCTATTCACTTGAAGGTTTAAATTCACAAGTGAAACATATAGTGTATTAGTTTAAATAAAGTTACTTGTCGTGATGTTTAATTTCTATTTTAATTTATGATAAGAAAGTCAAGTATTTTGCAAGATTAAGAAGTCAATATATGGACTAAAATAAGCATCGTGTAAATGGTATATAAAGTTCTATAATATTAGATTCTTATATAGTTTTTTAGAATTTGGTGAATGAGTGCATATGTGTTAAAGTGAGTGGGAGCAATTTCAGTTTTTTGGTCTTGCATGTAGATAACACATGACTTGCAAATATCTTAATCTCATGAGATAAATTATTGCACTCCTAAGAATTTATCTGTTATTGGAAGTGTTAAGTTTAACTTGAATCAATACTCAAGGAGTGAGACAGAAATAAAAAATATGAAAATTAAAAAATATGAAAATTATTCCACATGCTTCTATAATTAAGCAGTTAGTACTATGTATGTAGTTGTTTGAGCCACCATCACATACATCATAGTTGAGGAATTTTAGTACGAGTCTTAAGTTGATGACCTTTGTTAAGGTCATTGCTGGTCTATTTTGACAATACCTCTGTGGTGCATTTGCTATGAACAACATTGAAAGTCGATCAAGGCACATCGAAGATCAAGTTTGTGATGAGTTTGTGGCTTTTGAGCATATAAATCTGAGTCCATAATAAATCACCTTTTAACTAACGATATTATTGTTGCAACATTTAAGGGTCATGTAAAAATATCTATGACTCAAATGAATACTTTTTGTCACTAAAATATAACTCTTTATATATTATTTGGCTATTGATAGCACAAAGACATGACAATCAAGTGTGCACATCTAGTTATTATGTCATGTAATGTTTATTTCCATTGAAAATTAAATTTGGACTCATAAAGTTTTGTTTTATATGAAGCTTTATTTTTTGGATTTTAGTTCAGTCATTCGGTTCAACTTATATATATTGGTCATAAGAAAAGTTGCGAGTATATGGTGTCAAGAGATTGTAATAAAATGGTCAAGTCAAGTGGGAGAATGTTTGATATTTTCTTTTATGTGACTAATTTCATTTTATTTAACACAAATGTGACATATAATAAAATTAAAAATAAATTAGTAACCATATAAGTAGTTAAAAATTAGTTTTCCATTTATTGGTTATAAACAACTTGATGGAAGGGGTTATAAAAACAAGTTATTGCCTACACAAATGAATCTAAGTTGATAATTGTTATTTTGGTTTTCTCCTATCAAGAAAAAACAAAAAAGTATGGAACAGGCAAGAAGATATTACGGAGTCTTCTTCCTTTCTTTCTTTGTAAGAATTTGGGCATATTGTGAATTTGAAGATGCCCCACGACTGGATCGACTGGAGCAGAGCAGCGTAAACAAAACCACAAGATCTATTAAGGCAACTAGAAGAAGAGAAGAAGAAGATATTCTAAAATTGTTAGAAAGCCAATAGACAATATAACGTGATTCTACCGATCAAACAGATCATATGTACGTCCGCGAGAGAAGTGGAGAAATTTTATTAAAACTTTGGGGGAGTTCAATAAGAATTACTTACACCTCATGCTGAGAAGATTACAAGCCCTTTGATGACCGTCAAGAATAGCGAATCCTTGTGACTAAGTTCTCTCACGAATCTCTCACCTAGATGAATTACACCGTTAAGAATTACAAGTTCATTGGGTTACATTGAAGGCCACCCCTAAAAGATTATTTATATACTATAGAACTCTCTTAATCCTAAACAAATTTCATCAATACGAACAATCACCGCCTCATAAAGAAAATCTGAATCCAACTCAAATCTGGAAACAGATTCAGAAAAGAAAACTGCCAGACCTGATATTTGTCAACTAGGCCAGGGTATTAGTCGACTAATACCATGTATTAGTAGACTAGACTCAAAAACTAATCGAGTACTTTGACAAAATTCGAGAACCCCAACTCTCTGTTGGCCAACCTAGTCGACTATACAATGTATTAGTCAACTAATCCATATGTAGTCGACAATACCTAGTATTAGTCGACTGATAATGTGCACAACTCCTTATGCATGTCTGCTCTTTAATCTCTAAAGTTTCGTCTACCTTGACAACGATTCCAGTCACAAATCCTAACAATCTCCCCCTTGACTCGAATGCGTCAAAGTCCGAAATTAGCCATAGCATCCGCACATAATTGAACAAATATTGATTTCATCTCCATCTCTCACTTTTCTTCATAACCACATCATAGGGTTCACAACTTGATTAGATCGAATAAGTTCAAGCCCAATCTGAACTTTATCACCCAACGATCTCTTTGATCCATATAGGATTTATGAGAATTTGCTTCACCATAGGA
Source organism: Agave tequilana (assembly GCA_038442645.1). NCBI lineage: Eukaryota > Viridiplantae > Streptophyta > Magnoliopsida > Asparagales > Asparagaceae > Agave > Agave tequilana. Next base: position 81,832 of record JAVJIF010001174.1, on the reverse strand, counting down.
GTAACGATCTGAACTAACTTGTTGCGGGCCTGGTCCTAATCTCTCTTTGGGGTACAACTGAACACTCGAGCTCGAAACTATTATAATCTCTGATTTTTTCACTGTTTTCCATTAGTTTGCAAAGGGGAAAACTTACAAAAAAGAGTTTGAGGAGCTAAATTACAAGTATTCTTAAAAAGATTACAAGTAGATCTCCTCAGAGATTCTGGAGAAGTGTGCCGATAGGAGTCTGGTCAGCGCGCGACCACTTTGTCCCTTTGACGATGCGAACGATGAGATTCCCTTCTCGCCTGGTTCCGGGAATCAGAGAATAGAAGGTTGGTAGAACCCTCTTGCTACTTCTCAAAACCGCCTTCTGTGAGGAATTCCTTCTCGCCTGGTTCCAGAGATTCCTTGAGGAAAAGAGGTTGTTAGGGTATCACCACCCTGAAAAGAGAAGTATTTCTCCTGAAAGGTCTCTGAATTCGAGAGCGCACGGTGCTTTGTGAAGAAGCCTCTGCTTGTGGAGTCCTCCTTTTTCCTCGATCTTGATCTCTCTCTCTTTGTACCCCTGGCGGGCTATTTATAGGGAGAGCAAGGGTATAATCGTCCCCTTGAAGATATGGAAACAGATTGAACCGAATCTGTTTAAATCTGGAAAGTAGCCTTGCTGCGAGGCTAGGATAGCTTCTGCGGAGCTAGAAAATGGCAAGTCGGTTGATCTTTCTGATTTGTTTTGATCCCTTCCATATCGTTGAAGGATTTTCTCTGATCCTCTTACTCGTTTCAAGAGAGTCAAGAGATTGCGGCAATCACCTGCCATATTTGAATCCCGATTGGATTTGATTTGCTTGGATCCGATCTTATCAGGAGATTTGATTGGTCAAAGGTTGACCATAGCAAACTAAGAGCGGAGCTGCCCGCTTTGAAGTTCATAGCGGAGCTAGAGGCAACTCTTGGCGAGGTCCGAAAAGAGGCTTTTCGGCGAAGCTATCAGTTAGCTTCCTGGCGATGCTCTGAATGATGCTAGCCTCTCAAACGAGGCTATCTCCTTGGGCTAATGTAATGCTAAATGCTAGCATTTTAGACCTGCTGAGGTCTGTTTAGAAACAATCCGGGTTCACTGTTCTGCTTGCTGGATCAGTGGAGTCCAAACCGCTTCCTTGTCCCTTGGAGGTGGATGAAAACTGGTCTTCAGCTCGTCTGTCGCTAGACATTGTTCGGACCAATGAGAATCTTGTCTTTTTTAAGTGTCAACAAGACCCCCTTCAAAGTTTTCGAGAGTCTGCAATAGCTCAGACTCCGAAACACTTTGAACTGCTGTGATCGATGGTGTGTGGAGTATGAACGTCGCCATGATGGTTGAGTTCAGCTTCGCCTTCAATCCTTCTTTGGGATGAATTCGCCGAGGAATTGCACTGGTTCGCGAGTAGCTTCGCGTCGGGGTAGCTCCGCATCTGGGCTTCCAGGAAATAAGTTCGCTTTGGAACTCCTGTTACCTTTTCAAAGCCAACTGCCGTGGGGCGGTTACGAGGAGGATCATTCCTTCTTTCGCGCCAATCGAGGGAGATGTTCTCCGATTTGCACGTTTCCAAGGGAGGATACTCCCTTTCTTCAAGGCGCCATAAGTGCCTTTTATGAGGGAGACGTTTTCTCTCTTTGCACGGTTCCAAGGGAAAACCGTCCCTTCCATCAAGGCGCAATAAATGCCTTGAATGCGCTCGTGCTTCCACGCTTAGGGTGAGAGTGCTCAGGCCATGGGGCCTATAAATAGGACACTTGAGGTCCTCTGAAGAGAAATATTTTGCCTTCCTTCTCTTCTCTTGGTTGCGAGAGATACTCAGATCTCTGAATTAGTGGGAAAGCCCACTCTGGTTGTCTAACCGGCCAAGGACCAGTAAGTCTTGATCGTTCAACGACTTCACCGATTTTAGGGAAATCATCTCCCTTAATTTAGCTTTGACAGCTGCTTTAGGGATTGACTTCCCTTGCTCTTCATCTTGCACTTGGCTGATCTGCAGAGAAGAATTTCAGCACAACTTCCCTGTGAAGCTACCATCTTGACTTGATCACTACATGTTAAGTCCGCTACGCAGGCAGGACTTGGGACTTGGTCTCTTCAAGAGTTGAGCCGGTCTTGCCATATTGGTGAATGTTAAGACTGTATCTCACAAGATCAGTCTGACTTTGCCATATAGGTGAGGCTAGGACTTGACGTTTGCTGAGCCAGCCTATTGGTTGCCGTACAGGCGAGGCTTATCCTCTGCTTTGACTGAAATTGGATTGCTTTGACCCAAAGAACCTGACTTAAAGTTTTTGCAGCTCTTTCTGTGCTTGACTGCTAACTTGCTCCAATTTGCCTTGCAGTGAGCTATGCTTGCCAGTCTGGTGACTTGATGGAAGAAGCCATAAAATTGCCTTATGCTTCCCCAGTTGAAGCTTTACTTTTAAGCAGGAGGAACAATTCGGGGCAGCTGATGCGCGTCCCAGGGGCTGTTGGCAGCCTCTTATCCGTGATGATTCGTTCTGAGGTGAGGCTGGCTGCTGCTTTTACCGGAGGTGATCCGCTTCAAGATCATGGGCGTCGCCTGTGGGATCGTCGGCACCATTGCCGACTTTCAACTTTGGTGGCCTTTGATGGCGATCCACTTCGGGAAAGTGGGCATCGCGCCTGTTAGATCACTGGTATCACTGCCGATTCCCATTATACGTGATCTATCGTGTTAGCGGCGATAGGTTTTTATTGCCAGGCTTCAACAAAAATGGCCTGGTAAGATCTGCCATTTTGTGGAGAAAAGTGACCGTGTCCTTGTGGCACCATCTGTTCATGTGCGAAGGATTACGGCCTTGCGCCGGAGGAAGGCCTTTCCTGTCCCGTTGATTTGGTTTGAAAGCAGATAAAACCGCTTGTATGCCTCAAATGATCCTGTTGGGCAATTGGATGTATTGTATAATGTAATATCAATGTACCCTTCCTGTTAAATCAATGAAAGTTCATCTTCCGATCATCTGATTTTTTTGCTTGCTTTCACTGAGAGTCTGGCCATAGCTGGGCTAAACTGTGTGCGGAGCTAAGGACATAGTCCTTTCTTCGAATGATTTTCGCGAGACTGGCATGTCTCGCGAACAGCACCTTTTTGGAGGGCTAAGGTAAGCCTCTCGGCTAAGCCCTTGAAGGATTGTGCGAACTCCGCACTGTGCGAAGTTAACCCTTTGAACCGTCGCTCTTTGGGAAAGCGCCTCAGGCGCTTCGGGCACTGTTTCGAATTAATTCGAAACGGCGGCATGTGCCCTTTTTCGAGGCCTCGATTTAGGCGCTGATTGGCCTATAAAAGCCCGATCGGGCTGAACATGGAAAAGATCTCCTTTTTCAGAGAAATTTCTGTCTTTTCCTCTCCTTCTTCCTTCTTTGCTTCAGAGTTCTTTGAGAACCCTTGCATTTCTTCGATGGCGCCCAAAAGACGAGCGGGAAAGGAAGCAGCGACTTCTGCAGCGGAGGGCCCTCCTCCTCCGGTCATCGAGCGACCAGTCACCGGTAAGGAATTTTCCTGCCTGATTGGAGACCGAGGTCTCTTTTACTTTGGAGCCAGTCATTTGGCTATTTAGGACGATCGAATGGGATCTATCCTCATTAGGGAACTCATTTCCCTGAACTTCCCTATTTTCCTTGCACCAGGGAAGTAAGAACTGAACAGTTCTTCTTTTAGGCTTCTGTAGGAAGCCATTGCTTGGGCAGTCTCCATCCTGTTGAGGAACAGGATATGGGTCTGTTCCTTCAGTCGTGGCCACGAAGGACAACTGTTGACCATGATGTCCTTTTGATGACGTCAGCCCTTAGGGCTATGCCACTTCCTGCTTTAAGCGAAGTTGGCGCTTTGGATATTTTCTACAAAGATGCAGTCTTATCCATGAAGCGAAGCTTTTTCAAAACTATCGCCTTGCAGGCTCTGCTTGCTGGGCGAGGCTATGCCTTAGTGAATTTTTATGCTTTCGCATCCACTTGATTGGTGAACTAATCATAGCTCATTTCTGTTTTTGCAGTACATTACGCCTCCGGCCTCCAGAACAGTCTGTTCGGTCTAGCCAGTCGAGCAGGCGGAAACATCAGCTTGCAGTTCTATGGGCAGGCTTCATTGTTCAGCGAGCCAAGCTCCCTTGTACGGGATACGCTCATCCAGGACGGTCGTCCGCAGGCCATGCGGAGCATCTTGACTACGGCTCCGCTTGAAGATATCGACCGTCAGGCTTACAGAAAGCCTGACTTCATGTTCGGGGATGCTGCACCTGATCCCGATCGCCAGCTGCAGGCCGGTGAGGGCCAGTGGATCTTCCAGTTGGACGGCGAGAGATTCTATCTCCCGTCCACTAAGCGGCATTTTGCTTTGTCTTCCTTCGTGAGCGTGACTCAGGCTCGGAAGATGGCGTGGGGCGTGAGCCTAAATGCCGAGTCTGTAAGTGTCGAGAGGTTGACATTCCAGTCCGGCTATTCGAGGGCGGGCCATCCTCGTAGCATAATGGGGCTATACCCTGGGAAGGTATCGCGGAACCTTCCAGTAGGAGAGAACCCAGCTGCGGCGCCGACCTTTGGCACTCAGTTCTGTGAAGTTGATGGGAACTACCCTGCCACCGATTTCAGGACTCCCGGTTGGGTCCACCCTCCTAGGTCATGGTGGGCGGAGTTGACCAACTATATCCTCACTCATTTTGAGGGGACTTAGAGAGGTTAAACCTCCATGAGGCCGTCAGGGCGACCTGCTACGGCATTGAGATGAAGGTGGCGTGCTTCTACGCCATCCTTGAGTTGTACTGCCCGGCCTCGGGGACTTTCTTCACCCCGGTTGGTGAGTTGGGCATGGCCCTGCACGAGATGCGGGAGATCTCTGCTTCGCACTTCGGGTCTCTTCCGTACGAATAGTACTTTCCCTGTGAGGCGGAGTTGGCTCTCTTGGAGAAGCAAGAGCCTGCTTTGCTTGAGACATATCAGGAATTGATGTGTCACTTGCACATTTGTTCCAGCATCCATACTGGTGGCAAGGGTAGCTCGAAGAGCTTGAAGAGCTGGGGGAACTACTTGTTCCCGGATATGACTAGTGCGCCTGAGGCAGCTCATTCCGGAGTTGCTGAAGAAGACATCTTGGTAAGGATGGAGGTGCATGCTGAAAAGGACATCGTCGTGGCAGAAGATGATGGTTCTTTCGGGAAGGGTGATGTTCTTCGGAGCTTTCACCATCAGGCCCGTCGGCCTATGTCTCGCAAGGCGTTGCTGGCCGGCTTCTTAACCATCTGGTTAAAGAAGTGTGTCGTGCCTTCTTCTTCGGGTGACATCGTCCACCCGAATGTGCTGCTGCCTGCCGTCCGCTTGGTCCATGGCCACCGTCTGGGTCTTCTCCCGGCCATGGTGTGTTGTATTCAGAGGGGCCTTCGTGCGCTGACGGAGGCTTTCTGCAGGCCAATGGCGTCAAGGCGAGGGAAGGGTGCCGTCCTGCCTTGTGACGGACCCAATCCTAGGGTAGGTTTACCGTACACCTACTTGATGGCGTGATTCGCCTTGCACTGCCCCAGTTTGATTGGAGCTGGGGAAGACCCTCCGCAGGGTGTTCAAACGGCGCTTCTCCGTCGCTTTGAAGGCCGTTCGTGGCAGAAAACTTATGTGGCCGAGGCCCGTAAGTTAGTGCGTCGTTATGACGCTTATAGCCTGTTCCGTTGTTTTCCTCGCCTGCGGGGTGCAGGATACAACGAGGAATTCCATGATGTGGAGTCAGGTCGGTCTCCCATGAGTCGGGGTGTTTTCGAGTGGCTGGTCTGTATTCGGCCCTCGCATTTGCTGTATAGGAGTGGGGATACCTGCTACCTGGAGCCCTACGTCCCGAGCCGGTTTGCCCGCCAATTTGGGTATGACCAGTTGTATGTGGGCAACCCCAATCCGGACCTAGCTTTCATGGGGAGCCTCATTGATGGGGCTCGTGCTTGGCGGTTCTTCACCGCGGATGGCACTGGAGCGTGGCTACGCACGCCGCTGAGGGATCCCGGCCTTTGGACGACCCTGTGTTTCTGCCAATGGTATGCGGCTTCGAACTCTACACCTGCTGGGTTTAATACCAACCGTTCGGGTGTGAAGTTAATTTCTCATCGGATGAGGCAAAAGGCTTCTGATAAGATGGAGGGCAAACGAGTCCGTGTTCCTGGCATAGAGGAGTTCATCGCTGTAGATGACAGCGGGGCTTCTGATGCGGGGAGCCCTCGCTTCGAGGCAGAGATGAGGGCTGATGCCCATGAAGCTGATACTCGTGAAGCTGGTTCTGGTGTAGTGGGGACAGCTCCCCCACGACATGTGGAAGAAGTGAAAGAAGAGGATTCTGATGTCCACTTCAAGAGGAAGCGTGGGAGTGGATCCCGTAGGAAGTCGTCGGCGAAGAGGCCCCGTCGCCATGCTCCTACAATTGTGGTAGAGGGTGAACCCTCTACTGCGCTTCCTTCTGCTGCTCCATTAGTGGCTGAGCCGTCGGTTGCTGAACCGACTACTGGTAAGATTGGCCCCCATCTAATATGCCTTCAGCGCACTTTGAATAACTCATCATTTGCTTTTTGTTGCAGGAGCTGAGGCAGTTGGAGAGCAAGGGGAACACTACGATCCCCTGTTCACTTATAGGGCTGCAGCTAGCTCTTCCGCTCACTCGCAAGAGTCTGGGAGTGGCGCGGCTGATGTCGGTCCTTCGGGTGTTGGGACCTCTAAAGGAAGTCCTATGGCATCCAGCTCTATCGGGTGGTCTGCGGAGGAATCGGCGAGCAGGCCGGCTATCCGCGTTGATTCTGGCAAGAACTTCGCGATGGAACCCCTAGAGACTGATGAGGCTGACGAAGTAACATCAGCCTTCGGTAAAATAACAACCTCTTGATCTCCTCTTGTTTACCGCATCTGCTTTTTGACCATGGCTTTGTTGCAGGTGTTCGGCCTCAAGATGTGTCGGCTTTGAAGGAGCCGGAGGGTTCCCCTGGAAGGTCAGAGGGTGAGTTGAGTGCTTCGTCCACGGTGAATGTTGCTATATTGGACGTGTTGTATGGCGACTTGCCTTCTTATCAGCCCACGTCAGCCGAAAGGCGAGAGGCTGAAGGGGCGGCAGTCCCGGAGGTATCCTCACTCCCAATCACATCACCGAGTGAGGTGCCGGCAATTTTGCCCAGTGCGGGGCTGAGGGTGATCGTGGACCCTATTTCCCCGACTTTGATTGTCGAGCCTGCTGCTCAGGAGGTGGTTGCCAGTCCTACCTCCGCGGTGGCTGGCGTGCTGGTGTCACTGAGAACTCCGCCGAGGTCACCTTTGGCTTGCCCTGCTGCTGTCGATGTTCCCGCTTCTTCTTCTGCGGCGGTGTCGACTGGGATGGTAGATTGCTCCGAGGTTGTCTCAAGGGTTGATGAAGCTGAGAATGACTTCATCGGTAATCTGGTCGACAGCTTCTATAACAGTTTGGAGCAGACTATCGGTCTAGTCTTGAAGGGCTCGCCTGTGCCATTTTCGAAGTTGAAGATGGTCCTCTCCCGTGACATTGAGTGTATTCGGGACTTTGAGGGGTATCACCAGGCTACTGCTCTGGAACTCCTGGTAGATGACCTTGAGAAGGACGTGGAGGAATGGCGCCGTCTCTATAGTTCAGACGCAGCGTCTTTGGCTGATGAACGGTTCTCACATCTTGTTGCGCAAAGGCGCGAAGCTCGGCTTGCCGCTCAAGAGGCTGCTGAGGCTATCTCCTCTGACTTGAAGTCCTTAGAGACAGAGCAGGTAGAGGTTGGGAGTGCAATTGACGCTTCCACCAGTGCTCTTCTTGATGCTGAAGATAAGGTTAAGAGGGCCGAAGAGATGATCCGGAAGGCAAATCTCCTCTTATCCAAAGCTACGCAGATGCGTCATGAAGAGACGGCGCGGCTTGAACAGCTCAGGGCTCGGAGTGAGGAACTGGCGCGGCAGAAGTCGTCACAGAGGGCGACTTTGACGGAGGTCGAGGCTCGTCTGGCTCAGGCGGTAGACTTCGATGAGGCTGAGCTAAGATCACAGGCGCTGGCCCAGGCAGCTGATGACAGGAGGACGAGGCTAGCTTCGCTCGGAGATCGGATCTGATCTTATCATGTACGCCTATAGGCTCCTCCATGTATCCCATCCTTTTGGAATTTAATAAAAATTCTTTCTTTTGTCGTCTTTGTTTGTTTGGATAATGAGGCATGGCTGTCTGTTGGTTCAGAGGTCACAATGACATAACCGAATGGGACGTCGCCAGTCTCGAGGTCAGCCCTTTGCGGGGCTAAAAGGGGAGATACCTGCCTTTTGTAAATGTCAGCAAGCATCGAGATTGAGACTTAGCTGTCTGCTGGTTCAGAGGTCGTAATGACGTAACCAATTGAGACGCCACTAAGCTCAATGGTAGATGAAACTTGGCTATCTGCCAGTTCAGAGGTCGCAATGACATAACTGGTTGAGAAGCCACCAAGCTTCAAAATAGGTGATACTTGTCTTTTGTAAATGTCGACAAATATCGAGGCCTGTCTTTTGTAAATGTCAACAGGGCTCAAGATTGAGACTTAGCTGTCTGCTGGTTCAGAGGTCGCAATGACGTAACCAATTGAGACGCCACCAAGCTCAATAATAGATGAAACTTGGCTATCTGCCAGTTCAGAGGTCGCAATGACATAACTGGTTGAGAAGCCACCAAGCTTCAAAATAGGTGATACTTGTCTTTTGTAAATGTCGACAAATATCGAGACTGTCTTTTGTAAATGTCAACAGGGCTCAAGATTGAGACTTAGCTGTCTGCTGGTTCAGAGGTCGCAATGACGTAACCAATTGAGACGCCACCAAGCTCAATAATAGATGAAACTTGGCTATCTGCCAGTTCAGAGGTCGCAATGACATAACTGGTTGAGAAGCCACCAAGCTTCAAAATAGGTGATACTTGTCTTTTGTAGATGTCGACAAATATCGAGACCTGTCTTTTGTAAATGTCAACAGGGCTCAAGATTGAGACTTAGCTGTCTGCTGGTTCAGAGGTCGCAATGACGTAACCAATTGAGACGCCACCAAGCTCAATAATAGATGAAACTTGGCTATCTGTCAGTTCAGAGGTTGCAATGACATAACTGGTTGAGAAGCCACCAAGCTTCAAAATAGGTGATACTTGTCTTTTGTAGATGTCGACAAATATCGAGACCTGTCTTTATAAATGTCAACAGGGCTCAAGATTGAGACTTAGCTGTCTGCTGGTTCAGAGGTCGCAATGACGTAACCAATTGAGACGCCACTAAGCTCAATGGTAGATGAGACTTGGCTATCTGCCAGTTCAGAGGTCGCAATGACATAACTGGTTGAGAAGTCACCAAGCTCAACAATGAGTGATGAGGTCTCGTTTTCACGAGGAAATCACTGTCATAGGTTTAATGTTAACATAACAGTGAGATATATGTGGTCCTACCATTCTATGGATGAGAATTGGTAGGTGATTTTGGAGGTCTCGTTCTCACGAGGAAACCACTGTCATAGGTTTAATGTTAACGTAACAGTGAGATATATGTGGTCCTACCATTCTATGGATGAGAATTGGTAGGTGATTTTGGAGAGGGAATCAAATGGGAGCAGGTCCCTTGGGATTTTAAGCAAACCCCCAGCTACCAACAGGTTTGATATGCTTGGGGAAAGAGAGAGGCTCTCTTCGTGCGCATTCCGGACGCGCGAATCTCGATCAGAGGTGTAATGTTAACTTGATCGAGAGCAAGATCCTTGATTAAGGATAGTACTTCTTTAGAATTTGTCATTGATTGGCATCATGAGGAGGTCGCCATCTGCAGTCGTAAGGCGGTATGCTCCGTTTGAATAGACTGTCTCTATCACAAACGGTCCTTCCCATTTAGGCTGAAATTTGCCTTTGGTCTTGTGCGTCATAATCATCGGTCGTCTGACGGCTAAGACCAAATCTCCTTTCTGGAAGGTTCTTTGCTTAACCTTCTTATTGAAGGCTTTTGACATCAGAGCCTGATATAGCTCGATGTGTTGCTGAGCTTGCAGCCGCTTCTCGTCCAGGGCTTCGAGCTCTTGAAGACGCAGGCGATCATTGTCTTCTGATGTCATCTTAGTAGTCAAGGCTACCCGCAATGATGGCACCTGGATTTCTAATGGGATGACCGCTTCGCACCCATATACCAGGGAGAAAGGCGTATTGCCTGTCGGTGTCCGAACCGTAGTCCGGTAAGCCCAGAGACATTCACCCAGCTTTTCGTCCCAATCTCGCTTATTCGAGGAGACGAACTTCTTGAGCAGCTTGATGATCGTCTTGTTGAATGCTTCTGCTAAGCCATTGGCGGCAGGATTGTAGGCGGTTGAAGCCACATTCTGAATTCGGTATTTATCGCAGAACCGATAGAATCCTTGGCTTATGAATTGAGGACCATTGTCGTGGATGATCCGCCTGGGGACACCAAATCGATGGATGACATGGTGTTTGATGAAGCTAACCAGATTGGAGGTTTTGACTTCGGCCAACGGTATGGCCTCGCCCATTTTGAGAAGTAGTCGGTTATTGTGAGGATAAACCGGTGACCTCTTGCCGAAGAGGGGCTGATTGGCCCTACGACATCAATTCCCCACGCTTCAAATGGCCATGAAGCAGCAGTGGGGTGGAGCAACTCCAAAGGTTGGTGTATGAAGTCTGCATGGACCTGGCACGCCTTACACCTTCGTGCATATTGGATGGCGTCGGCTATCATAGTTGGCCAATAATATCCCAGCCTATGCAACCTGTCTTTAAGCTTTGGACCTGGCTGATGAGCTCCACAAGTGCCGTCGTGCGCTTCTTGATTCCTGTGCCTCTGAATGGGAAAGGCAATGGAGGAGGATACCATCATATGAACGACGGTAGAGTGTCTTCAAAGTGGGATCATAGTAGAAACGGAGCGACCTTCGTCTGATGGACGCCGCTTCTTTGGGATCGTCTGGAAGCAGACCGTGCAGAGCATAGTCAATGAGAGGGAAGCGCCAATCCCTCGGCTCAAGATCCACGGAGATATTATGGACCTCTTGGATCCTTAACATATGCTTGGAGCATACGAGATGCCGGGTCGCGACTGTGAGGTGATACTCGGTGTCGGCCGGTAAGGCTAGCGTCGTCGCTAATGCAGCGAGAGCATCCGCCTTGGTGTTTTGAGATCGGGACCCATGCCCGATGTAGAAGCCTTCAAATAAGCTAGCCAATTCGATGGCTGTATGATAGTAAGGCACCAAGTCCTCATGGCGGACTTCATATTCGCCTTTGACTTGACTGATGACCAGCTTTGAATCGCCGTAAGCTTCGAGGTAGCGTACCCCCATTCCATGGGCAAGCTGGAGACCGATGAGCAGAGCATTGTATTCTGCTACATTGTTGGAGCATGATTCTGTCAAAGAAAATGCTCTGGGAAGGATATGATCCTGTGGGGAGATGAACACAACCCCCACTCCGGCAATAATCTTGCCTTTGGGGCCCATCCGTGATGCTCCGTCGAAGAACATCTGCCACACTTCCTCTACTGAGGTTGCATTAGACTCGAAGACCTCATCAGGGATGTCTTCGTGAAGCTTTGAATGTTCCGGAACTGGATGCGCAGCCAAAAACTCTGCAAGGGCTTGACCTTTAACCGCCTTTTGAGGGGTAAAGGTCATGTCATATTGGGACAATAGTAGTGCCCATTTAGCCAATCTTGAGTTCAATGATCCTGGCTTCGTCATAAGAAGATGCAATGGGTTTACTCTGGAGATGACATGTATGGTTTGGCCAACCAAATAATGTCGTGTCTTCTGGACAGCGAAGACGAGAGCTAAACACTCTTTCTCAATAGGATTGTAGCGAGATTCCGCTCCTATGAGAGTCCTGCTCAGATAATAAATGGCCTGCTCATGGCCATTGTTGTCCTTCTGAGCGAGGAGGGCGCCGAGGGAATAGTCTAGAGCTTTTACATAAAGTAAGAATGGTTTCCCTGATGTAGGGGCCACCGAGACTGGAGGTTTTGTGAGATACCTCTTAATGTCTTCATAAGCTTCTTGACAAGCTTGATCCCATATGAAAGCAATACCCTTTTTCATGAGACGGGTGAATGGTTGGCAGCGCTTGATAGATTTGCTATGAATCTTCTGATGTAGGCTAACCTGCCTTGTAGGCCTCTGAGCTCTTTGAGGTTCCTCGGTGGATGCATGTCCTGGATGGCTTTGACTTTGTCTGGGTCCAGATGAATCCCTTTCGATGTGACAATGAACCCAAGGAATTTGCCGCTGGATACTCCTAAAAAGGATTTTGTCGGGTTCATTTTCAACTGATGAGCCCGCATTATATCGAACATCGTTCTCAGATCGCGAAGATGTTCATCTTTGCTGCGGCTTTTGACAGCAATGTCGTCAACATAGCACTCTACTGTCTTCCGGAGGTGATCGCGGAAGATCGTGCTCATTGCGCGCTGGTAGGTTGCTCCGGCGTTCTTCAGTCCGAAGGGCATCACAGTGTAGCAGTATACCCCCAATGGCGTTCGGAAAGAAGTATGCTTCTCGTCATCAGGATACATCTTGATCTGGTTGTACCCTGAGAAGCCGTCCATGAAAGACATCCTTTCGAACCCGCATGTGTTGTCGATCATGACATCAGTGATCGGCAGTGGGAATTCATCTTTGGGACAGGCCTATTGAGATCACGGTAGTCGATGCAGATCCGTATTTTCCTGTTCTTTTTGAGGACGGGGACGATGTTAGCTACCCAGTCTGGATGCTGTTCCTCTCGGATGAAGCCGCATGCAATGAGCTTGTGGACTTCGGCTTCAATAGCCTCCATGATATTTGGGCGGAACCGACGTTGTTGCTGCTTGACTGGCTTGACGTCAGGCTTAATATTTAGACGGTGCATAGCAACCTGTGGATCAAATCCAGGCATGTCTTCGTAGCTCCAGGCGAAGACATCTACATACTCTTTTATGAGTATTATCAATTCTTCCTTTTCGATAAGTGATAAGCTTTCACTTATGAAAATAGGCTTGGGGTGGTCTTGACTACCCAAGTTGACCTGCATCACCTTGTCTTCGGTAGGCGGCTCGCGCAGCTCAAACCGCTTTTCCCATTGGAGGCTCAATTGTTGGGCCCAAGGTTCTTCATCAGCAGCTTCCGCAGGTTCCGATTGACTGCCTGAAGTCATATTCACAGTGAGGTCGTTGAACATTCCTCCCATGCTGACGTCAGAGTCCACTCGGCAGATGAGTCCGACCGTGATGGAATTGGTTCGTCGTCCTTGACTTGAACCGTTACTGATGATGTGGGTGTAACATAACCCAATCCCCTGCGTGTACTATCATAGTAATTTGCAGGTTTTCCTTTCGGGACAGCATTACGCATCAGACCGCGTCTTCCTTTTCCGAAGTTCAGGCCGCCTGCCTGCTTCAAATCATATCCCATCTTTTCCATAATATGGCGTGCCGGTTGCGCATAATGGAAGAACTGTGGGGCTTCTGAGTCCGAACTTGATCTGTAGCTGCAGGTCCCCGTGGCTGTGTTCTACCGAAGATTATTGGCAACTGACCTTGCTTGGACGGGGGGATCACCAGCGTGGCCCCTTCTATAACCTCCACAGATGTAGTAGCCGAACTTGGTTCATGTACGGGCATGTGCAGAGAGCCCTCTATGATGGATTTAATTGACCCAATACTCGCAGGATAATCAAAAGAGATATTATCATTAATTACCCATTCACCCTCTTCATCAGAAGGAGTATTACATTGGGGGTCATTGAGGAAACATGCTGTAATTGGTTCGCCAATCAAAATGGCTGGCATGCCTATTTCGGATTCTGAATCCGCCTCATTGTCACTTTCATCATCGTCTGGCAATGGCTCTGCAGGCGTTCCGTCGGCCTCTTGATACAGGAGGGCGTCGGTGAAGTAGTTTTCCACCCCCTTGAAGGGTTGCTTTTCAGCGAAGACAGTTCGTACTGTCGCATCATCTTCAACATATTTGAAGCATTGGTGGAGAGTGGAAGGAACGATCCAGTTGGCATGGATCCAAGGTCTTCCTAGCAGCAAGTTATATGATGTGTCAGCATCAATGACATAGCACGTCACTTCTGACTTCAAGCTTCCGATTCTGCAGCGGAGTCGAATCTTTCCAAGCGGATGGCTGCTCCCGGCGTTAAAACCGTATATTGTAGTGGTGGTTGCGGACAACCTGTACAATGGTATGCCGAGGAAATAGAGGAGCCTTTTGGGGATGATGCTGAGTGCAGACCCCGGATCGACTTGTACTCTTTCAATGCATGTTGAACCGATATATCCGGTATAGTATAGAGGTCGATCATGCTTGTTGTCTTTGAGAAGCATATCTTCCGCCGTGAAGGTAATAGCAGGCACCTTTGACTGTGCGTGATGGCACTCTGAGCAGGAAGGCCGCATCTCATCACCAGGAACCTCAGGCATGTATGTCAGAAAGGACTCTGAGTTGGCTAACGCATCTCTGAGTGCCTCTCTTGTCTCTTTAGAGAGACGAAGGAGCTCGTGTATTGTGATACGAGCCGGGATATTGGCTAAGTGAGCCAATATATCAAAGCGGAAGGGCGTGGCTAGCCCTTGGACTGACGGTTTCTTCAACGCATGGTCGAACCGCACTTCCTTAGGCTTCTCTCTCCCTTTGGTCAGGACTGGAGCGGATATCGGCATTGGTACTGACGTCGTTTGCTGTTGTATCTCGTCAGTAGGTTTGTCATACTGCCTTAAGTATGATTTTCCAGACCGGGTGCCCGTCTGTTAGGCGCATCTGCCTGCGCTGTGCAAGCACGCTTTTCTCCTTCTGAATCACTGAGGGAAGCCTGTAGGCTGTCTAAAAATGACCAACAGGCAAGCCATCAAAGCAGCAGTCTCAAGCACTAGACGCGAGGGATTGATGCCCGCGTCTCAACATCAAGGCGCGTCGGCACGAAGCCCGCGTCTCAGCATCAAGGCGCGTCCGGCCCGAAGCCCGCGTCTCAGTTGCAACCGCCCCGGATTGTGGGGTCAGTTACCGCACATATGGCGGGTAGTGGCCCCTCGTTCAGGCGCATTTTTAGGGGGCACGATCACCCCCTAAGACCCCTATAAATAGCCCTGTTGGCTATGAAGGTGGGGCGGGCAAATTAAATCAAAAGGGAAGGATTATTCTGGGCAAGAGAGAGAGAAGCCTGACACCAACAAGAGAGAGAAGACTCTTCAGCGAGCTTACTGAGTACTAGCCGCTCTTTGCCTACCTCCTCTTTGAGAGTTTTGGTAGACGGAGCTGAGTTACTCCCCTACCGGCCAAAGAGAAGACCCCCGACGGTCCAGGACGGTCATCTGGTCAACGGAGAACAAGATTCACTCTCCATCGCCACACGAAGAACCCAGCACTAAACAAAGGGAAGATTCATACATCCTCCCTCCCTTGTAGTCGGAGCATTAGCTTGTTGTAATCTTTCAACTGATTCAAGGAAATATTACACCTTCTTCTCCGCACCGAACAAGAGATGGCGACTCCGCTGGGGATTACATTCGTGACCGATGAGCACATCGTGGTGCAGGATGACGTTCTCCGTAAGGGGAAGATGGTCGAATCACTCGTCGTTGAGTTCGACCAGGTGAAGTACGAAGAGTTTCTCTCTTCTGGCTCCAAGAGCCCAAAGACCCGCGTCTGCCGCAGGGTCTCGAATGGACAGCTTCCCGAAGCCCTATCTGTGGCTCTATCGGACGCTGCTGTCACCCACTGTGCTGCGTCCGGCTCACGCGTCAACGCCTCCCCGAAGGCCCGCGTGACATCCAACGCCTCTGCTGCGATCAACCGCGACGCACAGAACCCACGCGCCAACGCCTCCCAGAAGGCCCGCGTGGTCCCCGGCACAACTACTGCTGCGACCAACCGCGTCGCGCAGAAACCCCGCGTCAACGTCTCTCAAGAGACCCGCGTGGTGAACATCCCTGGTTCTTCAAACCAGGAAATTGTTGGCTTCTCTCCTCCTCCACGACGCAATCGGAATGCCGAGCGTCGACTGAGAAGACGCGCGCGTCAACACTCGGTCGGAACCGATGGTTTTCTGACTGGGGTTGGACGCGGCGTTCAATCTGATGCCTTGCCCGCACCCCGACCAGTGCGAGAGATCCGCGTTTGGCGGCCCAAACGCGAGACTCCTCAAGTTGTGTCTGCCGAAGACCAACTTGCCAAACGCCAAAGCGAAGCCTCTGCGTCTCATCAAACGCAGGACGCATGCGCCCCCAGGCGTAGGGCCCAGCAGCCCACTATCTCCCAAGTTTCTCTGCTCCAACGCAGCAGACAACAGTGCGAGGACCGCGTCTCGTCTCAACAGAGACGCCAGACGCGCGTAACGCCTCAAGTCTCTCTGCTCCAACGCAGCAGACAACAACGCGAGAACCGCGTCTCGTCTCAACAGAGACGCCAGACGCGCGGAACGCAACAGCGTGACCACCGCGTTTCTGAGACCTGCGTTCAGACAGCGCAACACACGACTGCCCCCCGTCTTCGACGTTGTGAGGCCAGTCTATTTAATCCCCCTCCCACGGATTTGAGGGATTATTTGACAAGGAAAAGAAGTGCCAATCAGGCCACTTCTTCTTGCTGCTGTCAACAACTCATCCAGATGCTCTCTGGATGCCATTGCGAATCAGGCGTGCACCAGCCGTCTTTGATTAGACAGCTGACCCTGATTCCTCCGTCAGCCAAAAGAAGACGCTCCCACCGAAGGAGAACCTTCCCTGATGTCGAATACCCGGAGCTTACTGCATATATGACAAGCAGAAGCAGGGGAAAACAACCAATGGTCAATTCAGAGGGGTCAAACTCTGAGACAGAAGGGGTGTATCGACATACCCGTACCAGGACAGGGACCATCCCCCCAATTGACTATAATGCCTTATCCCGCGGCATTAGAATGGACGACTCTCACTCCGTAGTGATAGAGTCGCAAGATTCGAACTCTTCCGGTGAAAGGGGAGTTTTTGCCTACATGGCAGATGCTCCTGAGGATAAAGAAGACGCTCCTGAGGAGACAACTAAGCATCTAGTGCAGATGCAGAAGCACCAGATGCAAATACTCTCCTCTCAGCAGAGAACCATTGACGGTCTCAAGCACATGCTTGAGAAATTGCTCGAAGAGAGAGAGAGATCTCCTCCTAGAAGGCCAAGAGCAAGAAGGGGAAGGAGAGAAAGTCCACCCTCCGATCCTTCCGAAAGGACACGACGATCTACTCCAGATATGTCCCAGCCTTCAGCGCATGCAGGAAGCAACCCGGACTCGGAGAAGGCTCAAGATCAAAGAATGAGCCTACTGGAGCAACGACTCAACGCCCTTGCCAGTCGTAAAGATCTCCAAGAAGCTGGAGTGGTCCGGCCCTATCCGGCCGAGTGGGACTTAGTCCCGTACCCTCCTAAGTTCAAGGCTCCAACTCTCCAAGCATTTGACGGGAAGGGATCACCCAACCAGCATATCTACTACTTCAAATCCCAAACTGGGAATGTGGTAGATAACGACGCTATATTGGCGCGACTGTTCATTGGCACCCTAAAAGGGTTGGCCTTTGAATGGTTTATGAAGCTCCCGGAAGGTTCAATCAAGAACTGGGGCGACTTGGAGAAGCTGTTTCTAACACGCTTCTTCGAGGATGATTCGGAGGTTACAATGCCTACCCTTTTAGCTACCAAGCAGCGAAAGGGAGAGTCCGTTAAGTCTTTCGTAGAAAGATTTCGGAACACGGCACTCCGATGTCCAAGCGGCATGACCCAGGCCACCCTGGTGGAAACATGTCGCCACAATCTCCAAACCTCGCTCCTTGCTCAGATAGGAGTAGCTGAAAGCCGCACCTGGAAACAACTAGTCCAGCAAGGTGAACAGGCTGAAGAGATTGTCGCCCGCGTCAAAGCGGAAGAAGGCAGGCCCAGGCCAGAAAGGTCAACGAGGCGTGCGCCAGACACATCCCTCCAAACCAAACGGAAGGATAACTTGGCGACGGAAACCAAATCTCCCACCAAGCCGCAACCAGGCAGAGCAAGTGGCTCTTCAAGCCAGCCACGCCCCAACAAGCAGTATTCCTTCAAGGAGGAACACGTCGATTCGCTCTTCAAACTACTCAACAAGAGCAATCGACTGAAGCTCCCTGAAATCAGGCGCCCGGAAGAAGTCGGCAAGACCGACAATCCCAACTACTGCCTGTACCATAGGATGCTCGGGCACCCTACCAGGAGCTGCTACATCTTCAAGGACGTCCTTCAAGCCCTGATTGACGCGGAGGTATTAAAACTCCGACCAGAGCAGAAGAAGATGACGGCCAACATGACGTCGATGCTCCACTTTGGGACACGACCCCCGATGCCCGTGGGAGTGATATCTGTCCCGAAAGGAGAATTGAGAGTGGTCAATACAGACCCTCATCAGCAGCAGGAGAAAGGCTTGGTACCCGTCCCTACACCTCAAGGGGAAATCATGTGGGTCCACCCTGACCTCGTCGACGAGCAACAATGGACGACTGTGACCAACAGGAAGTCCAAAGGCAAGGGGAAGGCATCATCTTGCCACGTGATCTGCGCTTCTTCCCGGGAAGCAGACGCTGATGTTCCTTCACTGACCGACTCAGAAGAGGAAACAATAGTCCTGGCGGCAGAGCCCAACCAACCGACAGCAGGCACCCGTTCAGGGCAGGCGTACTTGAAGCAGTACGGCGAAAAGGCGGTGGTCCCTCCTCAACCAGCTGTAGAGCCAGCTCAGCCCTCCACAAAACCACCCGTGGAGAAACAGAAAGAAACTCGGTTTTCTCGGGTTCTTTCAAGAAGTGCAGCGGAAGGATCTTCGACACCTTCGACACCTTACCGCTTCGATGTGCTGGCTCAGTTAGCCAACATCCCAGCACGCATTACCTTGTATGAGCTCCTGAGGCTATCAAAGTCAACCAGAGAAGCTCTACAAGAAGCCCTGACAAACGCTGAGGCCTTTCTGACCCACGTACCGAGGGAGGAAG
Source organism: Agave tequilana (assembly GCA_038442645.1). Lineage (NCBI taxonomy): Eukaryota > Viridiplantae > Streptophyta > Magnoliopsida > Asparagales > Asparagaceae > Agave > Agave tequilana. The sequence goes on along the minus strand of JAVJIF010001174.1, from coordinate 62,839 downwards.
ATGTAGAAGATTGCCTCCACACCTTCCCAAATGCTCCCTGCATCTCCTTCACAAAAGATGACATGCAGGTTAAAGGGAAGCATGACCGACCCCTATACTTTACAGGGTATATCGGGTCATCCGAGGTGAACCGCGTTCAAGTAGACCCCGGGTCCGCACTAAGCATCATACCTCGCCGGGTCATGCAATTTCTGGGCATTCCTACCCATCGTCTGAGCCCTACCCAGACGACTATTTATGGGTTTAATGCCAACAGCTCCCGCCCGATGGGGAAGATCAAGCTCAAATGCCGGATCGGGAGCCTCAAATCGGAAGTGACGTGTTATGTCATTGACGCTGACACTTCCTACAATCTGTTGCTGGGACGACCATGGATTCACCAAAATTCCATTGTTCCCTCCACTCTCCATCAAGTCATGAAATACATTGACGAGAGCGGACAGGTTCGAACGTTGATTGCCGAAAGGCATCCGTTCAAAGGGGTCGAAAATTATTTCACGGATTCCCTCTTATATGAGGAGAATAATGGAACCCCGCAACCAGAGGAGCCAGACTCTGGTAATGAAGCTGACGTCGAGCCTGAGGAAGAAGAGTGCCTGTGGGAGCTAGAACCACTTGTAAAGAGCACTAATAAGCTCGATGTTGATACCACCGACGATGTAGGCGGTTGGTATATTAATGAAGATTTAGATTTCGCGTACTTTCCTGTGTGTGAGTCTGATTCAATACCGTCGGATACCAGTACCGGCGTAGACGAGGATGTATGGTCGGCAATGGATGCCTTGACATCATTGCAGGTACCAATAAAATCATCCTTCGGGACGTACCAGGATGATGGTGACGCACAAAAGTCTGTATTCCTGGTTCCAGCCAGACGAAAAGGCCAGAAACCAATCCTCTTTGGACGAATTTCGTCTGAACCAGCACCCTATGAAGAATCAGAAGGTGAAGAGGAGCCCCCGCAGTTCAATCACTATGAACCAAAAGCGCTCAAGATGATGAAGCGTATGGGGTATGATCTAGCCAGCGGACCCGGGTTGAACTTCGGCAAAGGAGGGAGATCGTTGCTCCGATCTTTTGTGCCAAAAGGGAAAGCACCTGATTATTATCATCAGACCCGCAGGGGGTTGGGCTATATATCAACTCCGATCCCGTCAGCCCCTGATTCCGAGGAACCATCAGGCCATGATCACTCTTCAGACACGTTATCGTGGGAATCAGATGTCAGTATTGGCAACATCTTCAAAGGGCTTTCAGTAAACATGGCTTCAACAAACCACCTGGAAGACGAAGACGAAGAAATGATCCAGTCAGATACAGACCCCTGGATCAAACACCTGAATGCTCTCTGGGATATCCGCTTCGAACAGCGTGAGCCACCCACAGAAGACAAGGTTGTTCAGATCAACCTAGGAGATGATGCTAATCCTAAGCCCATCTTCATAAGTGACGGCCTGTCACCATCAGAGAAGAAGGATCTAATATCTCTTATACAAGAGTATATAGACGTCTTCGCCTGGAATTATGAGGACATGCCTGGACTCGATCCTCAAGTGGCTATGCACCGCCTCAACATCAGTCCGGATGTAAAGCCCGTCAAGCAACAGCAGCGACGGTTTCGTCCAGAAGTAATGGAAGCCATTCAATCAGAAGTCAAAAAGCTCATTGACTCTGGCTTCATCAGGGAGGAACAACATCCCGACTGGGTAGCTAACATCGTCCCCGTTGCTAAGAAGAACGGGAAGATCCGGATCTGCATCGACTTCCGCGATCTAAACGAGGCCTGCCCCAAAGACGAGTTCCCGTTGCCAATCACAGATGTCATGATTGACAATACATGCGGGTTCGAGCGAATGTCCTTTATGGACGGATTCTCAGGTTACAATCAAATCAAGATGTACCCTGACGACGAAAAGCATACCTCCTTCAGGACACCTCTAGGAGTATACTGCTACACCGTCATGCCCTTCGGACTAAAAAATGCAGGGGCGACATACCAAAGGGCTATGAATGCCATTTTCCACCAGCAGATACGCAAGACGGTGGAGTGCTATGTCGATGACATCGCGGTGAAGAGCCGCACTAAAGGCGATCACATAGCGGACCTAAAAGCGGTCTTTGACATCATGCGGGCTCATCAATTGAAGATGAATCCCACCAAATCATTCCTGGGGGTAGCCAGCGGAAAATTCCTAGGGTTTGTTGTAACCTCTACCGGAATTCATTTGGATCCGGAGAAGGTTCGCGCCATTCAGGAAATGCAACCTCCAAGAAGCCTCAGGGAGCTCAGAGGATTGCAGGGACGACTGGCATACATCCGCAGATTTATTTCAAATCTCTCCGGAAGATGCCAACCCTTCGCTAAGCTGATGAAGAAGGGAGTCTCGTTCATATGGGACGATGCTTGCCAACAAGCATTCGAGGAGATCAAACGATACCTCACCCAACCACCAGTCCTTGCAGCTCCGGTATCCGGAAAGCCCTTCCTGGTGTACGTCCGATCGATGGATCATTCTTTGGGAGCTCTACTAGCTCAGAATGATGACCAAGGACGAGAACGAGCAATCTACTACCTCAGTAGAACAATGATCGGGGCCGAACATCGATACAACCCGATCGAGAAGGAGTGTTTGGCCTTGGTGTTCGCTATTCAGAAAATGCGACACTATCTGGTAGGCCAAATCATAAATGTCATATCAAAAGTCAACCCCCTGAGGTTACTCATGACAAAGCCTTCGTCATTGAATGGCCGGCTGGCGAAATGGGCTATATTGCTCTCCCAATATGAGATGCACTTCCTGCCACAGAAGGCCATTAAAGGACAAGCGGTGGCGGACTTCTTAGCTGAACACCCGGATCCGAGGGCAGCCAAACTTTATGAGGATCTCCCAGATGAGGTCGCCGAAGTATGCCTAACCCAGACATCGTTTGAAGGACAAGTATGGCAACTTTTCTTCGATGGTGCATCAAGGGCAAGCCCCAAGGGACACACAGTAGCGGGGGTAGGAGTAGTACTCGTCTCCCCACAAAACTACGTGATCCCCCGAGCTATCTCGTTAACCGAGCCCTGTTCTAACAATGTGGCGGAATACAACGCCCTCCTGATTGGGATGCAATTCGCCGATGAGATTGGCGTTAAAAATCTCGAGGCATACGGTGACTCCAAACTCATCGTCAGCCAAGTTCGCGGAGAGTATGAGGTCAGACATGAAGATCTAGTACCCTACTACGACGCGACAATCCACATGGCGGAGAAGTTTTCAAACTTCTACATCGACCATGTGCCGCGAAGCCAAAATGCGCATGCAGATGCCCTCGCATCTCTCGCAGCTTCCCTAGCTCTCCCAGCAGGAGCAATGGAGAAGGTATTCGTCTATAGCCACGACCTATACTGTCCAAAAATTCCCCCCGGAGACTACCCAGGGTCAACAGGAGATCGTCGCGGTAAAGAAACACTTGAAGTGTCAACCGCTCCAGAGCTTAAAGACTGGCGATTTCCCTACATTGATTTTGTCTTGTACGGCATCTTGCCCGAAGACACCAGGGAGGCGGCTGCCATCCGAAGGAAAGCCTCCAAATTCTACTACAATGCGATTTCGCGAACATTGTACCGTCGATCGCATGACGGGATCCTGCTCCGGTGCCTCTCATCAAAAGAAGCCCGTGAAGTGTTGAAAGAAGCCCACGATGGTATTTGTGGAGCTCATCAACCTGGCCCGAAGCTGGCAAACCGACTCCAAAGATTGGGTTACTATTGGTCCAAGATGATTGTCGACGCCATCTCCCTCGCTAAGAGATGTCACGCCTGTCAAATACATGGCGATTTCATCCATCAAGCACCAGGGTATCTCCACTCTACGACCTCTACTTGGCCGTTCGAAATGTGGGGGATGGACGTGGTTGGCCCCATCAGCCCACCATCGTCGAAAGGACATCGGTTCATTCTAGCAATAACCGATTACTTCTCCAAGTGGGCCGAAGCTGTTCCTCTAAAAGAGGTAAAATCGTCTAACGTGATCAAGTTCGTGAAACATCACGTTATCTATCGCTTCGGTGTGCCTCGGCGGATCGTCCATGACAATGGACCCCAGTTCATCAGCCAGGCTTTCCAGAGATTCTGTGCTAAGTTCAGAATCCAGAGTGTGTCATCAACGGCATACTATCCTCCCGCCAACGGCCTCGCGGAAGCTTTCAATAAGACTATTGGCAAGCTTCTCAAGAAATTCGTCTCGAAAAGTCAACGAGACTGGGACGATAAGTTGGGTGAATGCTTATGGGCATATCGCACGACCGTGCGAACCCCAACTAAAGCCACGCCATTTTCCTTGGTGTACGGATGTGAAGCTGTCCTCCCACTGGAAATCCAAATTCCATCTCTACGCGTCGCCCTGACCGCCGAGATGACAACAGAGGAGAAGCATCGACAGCGACTCCAAGAACTGGAGGCCTTAGACGACAAGCGTCTGCAGGCCCAGCAGCAGATCGAGCTTTATCAAGCTCGCATCACCAGAGCCTTCAACAAGAAAGTCAAGACGCGAACTTTCAAGAAAGGCGACCTTGTCTTAGCCGTCCGGAGACCCATGGTCATGACGCACAAGACGAAGGGAAAATTCCAACCCAAATGGGAAGGACCATTTGTAGTAGAGTCGGTCTACTCGAATGGATCGTATCGTCTCATAACCTCTAATGGCGATACACTAATGATGCCAATCAATGGCAAATTCCTGAAGAAATACTATCCCTAGATGGTGTTCTTCTGTTGATCAAGTTAAAATTACACCTCTGATCAAAAACATCCGACGCCTTCGACGGCTAAGGATAGAGGAAAAGGTTGGCATCTAAGCCCAACATAAATCCTCGACAACTCATCATGCTGAGGGGAATAGCATGGCTAGCCCAACCCAAACGGTAGTTGGTAAAGGCACATCAAATCCGTTGAGAGCTGAGGGTTTGCTAAAAATCCTGCCGATCAAGTTAATACCACACCTCTGATCAAAAAAACATCCAACGCCTTCGACGGCTAAGGATAGAGGAAAAGGTTGGCATCTAAGCCCAACATAAGTCCTCGACAACTCATCATGCTGAGGGGAATAGCATGGCTAGCCCAACTCAAACGGTAGTTGGTAAAGGCACCTCAAATCCGTTGACAGCTGAGGGTTTGCTAAAAATCCTAAGTGGCCCTGATTCCACTCTCTCCTCCAAAATCTCTTACCAATTCTCATCCATAGAATGGTAGGACCACAAAATACAAACATTACTACGTTAAACACTATACCTCTGGTAATGAATACTCCTTGTCGAGTACAAGCCCCGCTTGTCACCTCTACATAGAGCAGCAAACTTCAAATTTGCCAAGTTAACACTATACCTCTGGCATTTCAAATTCCACTTGTCAATTCTCATCAATAGAATGACAGGTCCTCAAATTGCTCCTATCAAGAGCCAATTCTTGTCAAGTTAATATCACACCTTTGACAAACTACTATTTAAGTTAACATTACACCTCTAAGCAGTATATCAGGTGCCCGTCAAGTTAATATTACACCTCTGACAGTCACCCTTTCTTCAGACTTCCATATCGAAGCTGAAATGGACGATGCCAAGTTAACACTACACTTCTAGCATCCGAGTCATTGCTAAGTTCAACAATACACCTATGGCTATGACCTTTCCTCGACTTCTTCAAGCCGAGACGACTAATGCCAAGTTCAACATTACACCTCTAGCATTACCCTCACTGTTAAGTTAAACATCACACCTATGACAGTGACACCCTCAGCTTTCCCTTATAAAACTGAGATGTCGATGAGTTAAGTTAATATCACACCTCTAACTCATGTCCTTGTCAAGTTAACATTACACTTCTGACAAGACTATTTCCAACCCGTTAAGTTAATATCACACCTCTAACGGTAAGGACTTCCCTAGATTCCCCCGCGAGTCTAGTTTCATTTGATATTCTCCCCAACAGAATATCGAATTCATTTTGGAGGCATTGTTGGTTAACATTACACCAATAAACAATGTTTCCATCAACATCCCCAGCTGATCTGAAATCAAGTTAAGCACAAATCCTTGATAAAAGTTCATCTTTCCTGGGGGTACGAACTCCACCTGTCACTTTCTTCCACAAAGTGGCAGGTCCACCAAAAATCACCTCTGTCAAGTTAAGCTTACACCTCTGACAGTGTCATGAAAGTTCTTGGAACAAGATCTTTCCTCAATACTTTTGACTTATTAAGATTATGATTATAATTTTGATAAAGATCAAAAGACTTCCTTGCTCCTACATGTCCAACCAAAGGCAAAGAGTTCGAGACAAAAGAAGTAAAAAGGAGGGTGTCACTTTTATTTATATCCAAAAATATGAAAGTGATACAAAAACGCTCTCTTATACAAATAAGATTGAGCGTTACAAAAAAAAGGGAGGAGAAGGCTAAAAATCTCGATCTGGTAGGGAACGGATGCGCTCCCTGAGACGATGCATCTCATGCTGACGTGCCTTCTCAGCCTCCATCATCGCCTGGACCCGCAGCTCCTCTTCAGATAGGCAGGGTTTTTCAGCCAGCTGGGCTCGCAAAGTCTCCAATCTGGAGAGATGAACAGACTGGCTCTCTTCAGCCCGTACCCTTGCAGCCTTCTGCTCCTCTAGCTTCTTCTGGAGGGCGACGAGCTTCTCTTCATTGACAGCTAGCATGGCTTTGGCCTTAGCAATGGCAGCCCGAGCGTTGGTAATAGCAAGCTCTGTGTTCTGCATGATAAGCTCAGTATCCCCTGAGTCTTCAATCAGCCTTTGGCATTCAGCCTGGGAACGCTCAAGGTTGCTGACCTCTTCGGCAATTTGTACTTCCACTTCCTGTCGCTCTTGCCTTTGGGCAGAAAGGAGGCTATCCAGGATGACTTGGGTTTCGTGGAGGGAGTCAGCTTCGTCTAAAGACTTCAGCTCTTTCAGGTCACTCTCCAACTGATCCACCACCCGCATACATGCCTGAGCAAGAGGAAGGCCCCCGACTAGCTCGATGTTCTCGGCCACATTCCCGAGAAATCTCCGGGCAAAGTCAAAAGAACGACGCCCAGAAAGGATAAAGTCGATGCACGATCGCATCGCTTCAAAGAACTGCCGCACCGTACTGCGCGTCAGGAAGTCCATGCTGTCATCACCCGGAACGCTCCCCGACCCCCTTTCTATCTCGGAAGAAGGGGTGTAGGCCGGCTCTTTTTGCACAGAAGTCATACTGACTGTCGATACGGCAAGAGCGGAACCAGCCACTGGTGCTTCCGGAGGTGCTATCCCTGCGGGAACTTCCGCGACCAATGATGGAGTGGCAAGCACGATTTCCTCAGAAGCTTCATTTGAAACTTGAGCTGTGCAATCTCCTGGGAGTGGACCTGCCATCGGACCCTCCACCCGAGCCTTCTTGACCTCAGTAGTGGCTTCCTCCCCTGGTAGAGTGGAAGGCTCCCCAGTATCAGCAGCTGCCCCCTCTGAGGGCATCTCAGCAGCTGAGGTCTCAATTCCCTGTGGCCGAGTCAACTCTCCCACCATCTCCTCAATATGCGAGGAGGTTGTAGCCTCGGCATCTCCGGTTGGCCCTGCAATATAAAATGAAGAATGTCAAGACATCTTCTTCAACATGCAAAGAGAAAATTGGACAGGAGGGGGAAAGGGTACCTTTAACAGGGATAGCCGCCACTGACGGTGCAGGCGATGGCTCGCCTCCATACATTTCCTCCTCTGAGACATGGAAGAACTTGCTTTGATCAGGAGGAGCGGGTTCCTCGCTATAGTCGACGTCGTCCTCAAAGAGGCTTTCCCCCGAGAACGAAGAAGACGACAGCTCAGGAAGCTCCGTAATCGGAGCCTTGCCTCCAATCACCCCAGTAGTAGGACTAGGGTCGACGGCCCTGGAACTAGAGATGAAGACGCCTGGAGACCCCAACTGCTGTGCCTCATCTCTCCCTTCATGAGCAGAAGGAGGTTTGAGCTGAGCTGAGATTTCCGGAAGTTCAACATCTTCATCGCCCATTATGTCAATCTCTGGGGATTCGGCATCAGCAGCAATAACGGGTTGTTCGATGAACTCCCCTTCCTCCACAGCCTCGCGGTGCGACTTAGAAGCACGAACTAAAGGGGGGAAATCCTCCTCTTCCGGAGGTTCCTCAACTCTGACGACGTCTTCAGGAGGAGCCTCAACTCCGGCAGAGATAGCTCCGGATTGGGAGACTTCAGCCGCCAAGTCCCTCCTAACCTTCTTCGGGGCAGGCTCAATAACAGAAGTGGGGCGGTGAGGACGCTTACTCACCACCTGCTTACATCTCTTCGTCCGCGGCTCCTCCCTCGTCGCTCGTGGCTCCGTCCTCGTTACTGGTGGCTCCGCCCTCGCCGCTCTTGGCTCTGCCCTTGGCAGTTGTGGCTTTGTAGCTTGTGGCTCTCTTTTCGTCTTCCTCTCGACCTCCTTCCGGGCTTTCAGATACTGTTCTACGAGTCTCGTTGGCTTAGCGGAATCCTTCCTTGCCTCGAGACTTGCATTGATGCTCTCGATACATGAAAACGCCGGAAGAAAGTCTGGTGTCTGGACGGCTTGGGAGTACCAAGTACAATAGCTTAGACTCATCTGGCACTTGGGCGCTTCGAGAGGTAGACGGAAGGTTGTCCCTGTCCCTCCAGCCACACTATAATACCAGGCCCGAGCACCCTCGAACAAGTTTCCTTCGAAGGCGAGCTGAGCATTGGGGTTCCCGATATAGAGCTGGTCATAGCCGAACTGTCGGGCGAAGCGATTCGGCATGTATGGCTCAATGGTGCATGACGTCCCTTGTCGAAAAAGCATGTACCCGGGCCGAATATTAAGCAACCACCAGAAGGCTCCCTGGGATAACCTCGAGAAATCATCTGGGCCGGCGGAATCGACAAGTAGATCGCCGTAGGATGCATCAGGGATCTGGGGGAGGCAACGATTGAGCTGATAGTTTGCCGGGGCTGAAAGACGCTTCCGGATGTAATATATGTAAGGATCCTGCCACCTCGAACCCTCCAATCGCTGTATGAAGGGGACAGAGTCCTCCTTCCAACGCACCGCCGTCATCAAAGAGGGGCAGTGCATCACATACCAGGCCATAAGGTATGTGTAAGGCAGCTCGACCCGAGGATTGGGATGCTTCACCATTGGATTCCCCTCTGAGTCCGTGAGCGGCTTTCCCTCGGAATCCACAGTTTTTGGGGGCTCACAAAAGCTTTTAGCCAGCGCCCGCAGCCCGCTCTGAATACCAGCCACCACGGTCGGGAGAAGAGCTATAGGGTTGCCATGGGCCAGAAGCACCGCCGGGTACACCACGTCGGCAACTATAACTTCATGTGGCAGCGTGGGCACCACACAACGCTTTAGCCACAGCATCAGAAAACCTGCCAGCAGCGCCCGATCGGAGATAGGAGTCCGGGCTTGATGGTGGAAGCTTTCGAAAACCAAGTCGGGGTCGAAACCATCTTCGTTCGATTCCGTGGTGTAGAACTTCTCAGAAGCCTGGTCAATCCGGTCTTCAATCTCCCTATCAGAGCTGGGAGCCAGTCGGGTGATCAAGTGGTCTTTGGTGTTCACATTGTTGAACAAATAACTGGCCCAAGACAGGTACTTGACCCCCTGCGACCGCCATTTGGTGAGCTGACCGCAGATATGGAAGTGACATAGCACTTCCCAGTAGGTCTCGTATATCCGGGGAAACTCCTCCTTCACGTGGCGAAGCTCCACAGCGGTAGGGACATATTCTTCATAGGGCATGTCCCCTGTTACCAGTCCTGAGACCTCGTGCAGCTCGTGTAGGGCAAGGCCCATCTCCCCGACTGGAGTAAAGAACGTCCCCGTCAAAGGATTGTAACGCTCTAAGATCCCAAAGAAGTTCTGAGAACTTTGAGGGATCCCCCACTGTACAGCCCTGACCGCTGGGTACAGTCCTATGCGCCTCAGCAAATCCCCGAGCTCGGTAAGGACAAAGCCAACCATTCTGCCCCACCAGTAATGTTCCGTGGAACGGATCCACCCATACGCACGGAACGCCACCGGATAATCGCCCTCCGCTGCCATGAATGCGTTGAGGAAGGTGGTGCCAATGTGCGGTATCTCTCCAGACGGGATCTCCCTCTTGCGCGACCCAGGGAAAAGGCCGATAACAGACCCGTCGTGGCTGTCATGACGATGCACTTGGTAGTGGGAGCCCAGATCGCCAAGAGTAACCTCAGGAGCATATCGAGCAAGGTCAAATTCCATCTTCCGCGGGACGGACATATGCTGGAAATAGAACATAGGGTACATCCTCTCCATGGCCGGGAGAAAGAACCTTCTGCCCCCTATTTGACGGAGCCAAGTGTAAGTCCCTTCGTACACACGATGGCCGCCATCATGGATACGATCCCCGAAGAAGAAGGCGGGCTTCTCCAGCTTGCTGCCATCATCCGTAGTGAATGCTGCATCGGTCATAAGCACTCGAAGGGTCCTCATATCGACATTCGAGAGTTTCTTCTCACGAGCCGGAGACTGGTCAGCAGTCACAGGAACAGTCCTTTGTAGCACGAAGGTCAAGTTCCGGTCAGCACCACCTACATGCCCAAAATGGCGTATCTTGGGGAGTGAAGTATCAGGTTGCGGCGCTGCAAAAAGATAAAAACACTTTAGTCAGATGCTTTACCAAAAGCAAGGAGAAATACTAAGTGTTCCTAGTCTAAACGCAGAAGAGATACTGGACGCAGGAATTATCAAATCCGCGTCCAGACCTGCGAATCTGCGTCCAAACGCAGAAGAGATACTGGACGCAGGAATTATCAAATCCGCGTCCAGACCTGCGAATCTGCGTCCAAACGCAGAAGAGACGCTGGACGCAGGAATTATCAAAGCCGCGTCCAGACCTGCAAATCTGCGTCAGGAAGCACAGAGCGCAAGGATTGAAGCCACGTTCTGTAAACCAATACTTATGAAATTCCAAGTACGTGGACTCAGACGCCGGATTCATCAGAATCGGCAGCTGATGGCACAGAACGCAAGGATCAAATCCGCGTTCTGCAAACCAAGACTTGTGGAATTTCAAAGCACTTGGACTCAGACGCCAGATTCATCAAATCGGCGCCTGATGATACAGAACACGAAGATCAAATCTGCGTTCTGCAAACTGCGTCCAGAGACCTTCACAATTAGAAATATTCTAAGTGAAGGACTCGAAGTGCGTCCCGGTTATCATCCCAAAGACTGCGTCTGGGAATCAAACACGTTTTTAATGTGTTAAAATTCTCAAGAGTTCATGCCTAGAGGGCATACTACCTTGGAGACCTTGGAGGACGACGCCCTGCGCAGAAGAAGAACTGCCCCTCCGGGCCTCAGTAGTGGTCGCCTTTGAGGAAGAAGCGGTCGGCTTGGTCTTTGGTGCCATGGCGAACTTGGTCTGAGATTGGACAGAAGAACAGAAAGGGAAAGTGTTTTTCTAAAGTTCTCAGCAAACGCGTTCGGAGAAGAAGAGGAATCTCCTCAACTGTTGCCTTTTATAGGCACAGGGATTCGCGAAGATTACGCGACGCGTGACCCAAGGGACACTGTAGCGAATCGTCGCTTGACGCGTGTGGCAAAATCATTTCTGGTGGCGAAGATCATGCGTCGCAACCCCGCCGCGAGTCAGAAGTTGACACATGGAGCAGTTCATTTAATGAACCGGGAGATCCGCGCGCCAAAAAGAAAGATTTCACCGTTTCCCCAGGCCAGCTGGCGGCGTAATCATGACATAGCATAAAGTCCGCGCCCAGAAAACGCACCGGACATGCCCCGTCAGCATTTCCAAGAGTGCGTTCGGAAAATCGCGTCTCCTCTAAGGAGTTCGCGTCTGGCCAAACATCGCGTCTATTTTATGGAAGCTGCGTCTTCAAAGCAGCCTCTGCTTTTCAAAAAGGAGCCTGCGTCCAGTCTTATGCGTCTGCAAGACAGTTCAACAGTACACTGGCGCCAACAGACAACCAACTACTCCCAGCCAAAAACGCACCCGTGACAGACTAAAAGCAATTGGGGAGGTCTAGGCTGTGTATCTAGACACTCAACACGATCGACTCTGATGGCTTCTAAGAGTTCAACAGTACACTCACGAAGACCAAATTCGGATAAGGTCAAACCCGAAGCATCAACAGTCCAGTCACAAAGGCGAACGCGGTTTAAGTCCAAAGTATTCCGAAATCCGTCCCATTCAACTGCGGAATATCGGAAACTTTGGAAGGGGTTCTGTAGGCTGTCTAAAAATGACCAACAGGCAAGCCATCAAAGCAGCAGTCTCAAGCACTAGACGCGAGGGATTGATGCCCGCGTCTCAACATCAAGGCGCGTCGGCACAAAGCCCGCGTCTCAGCATCAAGGCGCGTCCGGCCCGAAGCCCGCGTCTCAGCATCAAGGCGCGTCCGGCCCGAAGCCCGCGTCTCAGCATCAAGGCGCGTCGGCACAAGCCCGCGTCTCAGCATCAAGGCGTGTCTAACAGGCAAGCCATCAAAGCAGCAGTCTCAAGCACTAGACGCGAGGGATTGATGCCCGCGTCTCAACATCAAGGCGCGTCGGCACAAAGCCCGCGTCTCAGCATCAAGGCGCGTCCGGCCCGAAGCCCGCGTCTCAGCATCAAGGCGCGTCTGGCCGGAAGCCCGCGTCTCAGCATCAAGGCGCGTCGGCACGAAGCCCGCGTCTCAGCATCAAGGCGCGTCCGGCCGGAAGCCCGCGTCTCAGTTGCAACCGCCCCGGATTGTGGGGTCAGTTACCGCACATATGGCGGGTAGTGGCCCCTCGTTCAGGCGCATTTTTAGGGGGCACGATCACCCCCTAAGACCCCTATAAATAGCCCTGTTGGCTATGAAGGTGGGGCGGGCAAATTAAATCAAAAGGGAAGGATTATTCTGGGCAAGAGAGAGAGAAGCCTGACACCAACAAGAGAGAGAAGACTCTTCAGCGAGCTTACTGAGTACTAGCCGCTCTTTGCCTACCTCCTCTTTGAGAGTTTTGGTAGACGGAGCTGAGTTACTCCCCTACCGGCCAAAGAGAAGACCCCCGACGGTCCAGGACGGTCATCTGGTCAACGGAGAACAAGATTCACTCTCCATCGCCACACGAAGAACCCAGCACTAAACAAAGGGAAGATTCATACATCCTCCCTCCCTTGTAGTCGGAGCATTAGCTTGTTGTAATCTTTCAACTGATTCAAGGAAATATTACACCTTCTTCTCCGCACCGAACAAAGCCGAAGTAAGGTTGTCATCATCTGGCAGGATAGAGATGACATTGCAGGACTTGCCCTTTTTACTGGAGTCCTTCGACGTCCGCTGTATGTCTTGGACGAGGTCAGGGTGTATCCACATAACTTCTCCTGTCTCCAATGTCAAGGGGACGAGACCCTTGTCATCTTTAGCTATGGCTGAAGAATGCTTGACTTCCAACCGCAGTGTGGGGGCTGGATAAGTCCCGTCAGGAACCATGACCTTTTGGGCTGTGCCGAATTCAAGGGTCACCATATTGGCAGTGACTTTCTTCTGCTCCGTCTTCAGTGTGAGGACGCCGGCATCAATTAGGGCTTGTATCCTGTCCTTGAGGACATAGCACTTGTCTGTGGAATGGTGGACCATCCTGTGATAAAGACAGTATTTGGGGTCATTTGTGCGCCCTATCTCATTAGGACGCTGAGCATCCGGTAGCTTCATCTTATTTCCTTTGTGGAGCAGATGGAATATCGTAACCACCTGATCATCTCTGAAGGAGTACTGCTTTGGAGGGAACTTAGACTCCTGACTGTTGACGCCGCTCTTCTTGGCCTTTGACTGCAGGTCTCCCGAAAGTTCCACAGACATGATTTCCTTCCCCTTGACTTGGGAGGACTGCGGGGGATCGCTACGCCCTTTGTTGTTCGCGCCCCATTTGCTTCTAGGGACGGATGGCTCGAACTTCTTAGCCGACTTCTCGGCTATCTCAGCTTGTTCGACCAATTCCTTCCAAGTATGGGCTTTGACAGCCCCCATGTGGACTTCTACTTGATCCAAGAAGTTGTGCCTGCACGTCTGTAAGAGCATGGGTAATGGCATCCCAGCTGGGCACATCAAGGATAAGTTTTTGAACCGTTCAATGTAGTCACGGACAGATTCGCCCTTCCTCTGCACAGTGGAGAGGAGTTTGTCCATGGTCACTTCGGTATCGTCCTCATAGAAACGAGAAAGGAACCGAGTTTTCAGGTCGATCCAGGAGTTGATAGAGCCCGGGGGAAGACTGCGAAACCAGTCAAATGCCACCCCCTTTAAGGTGCCAATGAAAAGCCTAGCCATGATGGCGTCATTACTTATAACATTACCAGTCTGAGACCGAAAATAGTAGATGTGCTGATTGGGCGAGCTCTTACCATCGTAGGTATGCAACGTTGGTGGTTTGAACTTTGGCGGATATGGCACCGAATCCCATTCCAGTGGGTAAGGACGGACTACCCCCACTTTCTTCAATTCATCCTTCTGAGCCAGGGATGAAATTTGAGCTTGAAGGCCTTTAAGGACTTCGGCATCCAGGGAAGAGCCTCCCTTAGATCTCTCCGTCTTGGGCGGATCATTGCTGAGATGTCCCTCCTCGTCATGATTACTCCCGGTATCATCATTCCGGTTGCTGAGGAGCTGAGCGAGCATCTGTTGAATATTGTCCAGGGCCTCTTGCTGAGTTCTAGAGGTCTGCTCCTGAGCTTCCAAACGCCGACGAAGGTCGTCATTGGCGTTATCGGCCATATTGACCGATGCTTTGTCCGTCCGTATAGAACTGACTGTTGCTGAAGAGGCATACCCGCTGTCTTCATCTTCTCCATCAGATGATTGGGGTGATCGCCTGGACTGTGGCGAGATCAGGGCCTTTGAGGAAGAAGGCTGCTCATAGTTATAGGGTATTGCCACCCTAGACCTGGTGTTTCGGAAAACACCTTCTTCGCGCACCAAGACTTCACCTAAGCCTGGGCAGTAATCTGGATCTGGGGAGTTACAAGGGGTGTCGTCAGATGCTTGACTTCCTCTGCGCGGCTCTCGCCCCCTTCCGGTCATGTTGACGGATGCAGAAGCTGGATCTGGTGAGCCGCCCCTTCTGAGATGCTTCATTGGGATGCGCGCAGACAGTCGATCAAAGACTGATCGCTGGTATGGAGAAGTGGCGAGGGTCAGTCGTAACCGACACTGCATAGAATGGACCATCACCAACTGGCATCCACTTCGTCGACAACAGGAGGAAGTAGTCTGGAAATGCTTCAATCTCCGCTTGTCCGCCAAGAATTCTCGCAGGTCGGCCCTGTAGGGGCCTGAATAATCTGGTATATGGGACAACGCATCGTTCCCCTTATTCCTGCGGAAAGGATTAGCACCGAATAGTGCTCTGGTTCTAGCCTCGCGGCTGTAAACCCGATGAGTACGCTGAG
This sequence comes from Agave tequilana, assembly GCA_038442645.1. Classification (NCBI taxonomy): domain Eukaryota; kingdom Viridiplantae; phylum Streptophyta; class Magnoliopsida; order Asparagales; family Asparagaceae; genus Agave; species Agave tequilana. The sequence continues at coordinate 47,404 of JAVJIF010001174.1, read as the reverse complement.
GTACAATAGCCTCGCTTGTGAGGACAAGGCTAGCAATAGGCATTGCTGCTCTAGGGGACGGTATGATTGCCGTCTTGACTTTATGGTTGGCAGCATTGTTGGCGCAGGCGGGCATCTTGCCTTTTTCTTCATAAGAGAGGCGTGGCTTTGGCGTGGCTACGCCTGAAGCTTCAGCAGAGGACTTCTGTTTAGGTTTCCATATCCGCTTTGGCAGAGGATGCATAGGTTCGCAAGGAACCTGACTAGCCACATGAGAGGCTGCGGGGTGTTGGCAGAATTCTGCCTCTGGTTTCTGATTTGAAACCTTGGCCGTGAAGACCTTCTTGTGCTTCCGTGCTCGAAGCATCAAGCCACCCCCAGAGAGGACTTCTTCAAATCTTCCTTGATCGATCTGGATAACCAGGTTCTCAAAAGTGCAGGATCTGGGCTGCGGACATGTTTCCTTGTTGCGCCAGAGAACTGCGGCAGGTTTGCAGAGAACCTTTTCCGTCTCCGCAGAGACTTTGCTTGAAGATTTAGCCAGAGAAGATCTGGCTGCACCGGCTTTTCTGAATTCAGAGATAGACCCGAAGGTCTGTTCGTCGCATTGCGACACTTGATTCTCAGCAGAGGAGAATACATTCCCCAGCGGAGTCGCCATCTTGTTTTCCATTAGTTTGCAAAGGGGAAAACTTACAAAAAAGAGTTTGAGGAGCTAAATTACAAGTATTCTTAAAAAGATTACAAGTAGATCTCCTCAGAGATTCTGGAGAAGTGTGCCGATAGGAGTCTGGTCAGCGCGCGACCACTTTGTCCCTTTGACGATGCGAGCGATGAGATTCCCTTCTCGCCTGGTTCCGGGAATCAGAGAATAGAAGGTTGGTAGAACCCTCTTGCTACTTCTCAAAACCGCCTTCTGTGAGGAATTCCTTCTCGCCTGGTTCCGGAGATTCCTTGAGGAAAAGAGGTTGTTAGGGTATCACCACCCTGAAAAGAGAAGTATTTCTCCTGAAAGGTCTCTGAATTCGAGAGCGCACGGTGCTTTGTGAAGAAGCCTCTGCTTGTGGAGTCCTCCTTTTTCCTCGATCTTGATCTCTCTCTCTCCTTGTACCCCTGGCGGGCTATTTATAGGGAGAGCAAGGGTATAATCGTCCCCTTGAAGATATGGAAACAGATTGAACCGAATCTGTTTAAATCTGGAAAGTAGCCTTGCTGCGAGGCTAGGATAGCTTCTGCGGAGCTAGAAAATGGCAAGTCGGTTGATCTTTCCGATTTGTTTTGATCCCTTCCATATCGTTGAAGGATTTTCTCTGATCCTCTTACTCGTTTCAAGAGAGTCAAGAGATTGCGGCAATCACCTGCCATATTTGAATCCCGATTGGATTTGATTTGCTTGGATCCGATCTTATCAGGAGATTTGATTGGTCAAAGGTTGACCATAGCAAACTAAGAGCGGAGCTGCCCGCTTTGAAGTTCATAGCGGAGCTAGAGGCAACTCTTGGCGAGGTCCGAAAAGAGGCTTTTCGGCGAAGCTATCAGTTAGCTTCCTGGCGATGCTCTGGATGATGCTAGCCTCTCAAACGAGGCTATCTCCTTGGGCTAATGTAATGCTAAATGCTAGCATTTTAGACCTGCTGAGGTCTGTTTAGAAACAATCCGGGTTCACTGTTCTGCTTGCTGGATCAGTGGAGTCCAAACCGCTTCCTTGTCCCTTGGAGGTGGATGAAAACTGGTCTTCAGCTCGTCTGTCGCTAGACATTGTTCGGACCAATGAGAATCTTGTCTTTTTTAAGCGTCAACATTCACAACCACCGCTTTTGAAGCTGAGGATAACTGCAATCCACCAATTATAACTTCTGAATTTCGCAACATATACACATTGCCGATATGTTCGACCTGGAACTTCACATGGGCCATTTGAAAACTTCCATAAGATCACCTTTAGAACTAACTGAACCCTTTCTCTTGTAGGCTACAAGAGATGAGATTATACCTTGATTCGGGAACATGACGAATGCCTTATAGAGTAGTGATGCATCCATCATGAGACCGAAACTGGATTGTTTCTTCGCTAATCACCTTACTTGTAGCAGAATTCTCCATGAAGACTTCTTTCTCTTAAAATAAAGTGTATAAGGAAAACATCTTCCTATTAGAACTGATGTGCTGTGAACATCTAGAGTCAGTAATCCATTTGTCTTTGTTACCAATTGATCTGTCTGTAACAGATAGAACGTCACACCATTCTTCATCTTCTCCAATCAGTTCAGTGACATTAACATCTGGTTGTTTTTTCTTTCAAAGTCAATAATCAGCTCTAATGTGCCCCTTCTTGTGATAATAGTTGCACGTCAAATTCCTATATCTTGAGTTACCCGTGAAACTGTCTATTGACCCAATATTACAGTCACCCGGTTTTATGATTTTGATGATAACAAAACATATGTGGTTATTTGTGCTAATCAAGTTCAAGTGTTTAAGCATATTTCAGGGTTCTAATGAATTCAAAGAGTTTTCTTCCTCTTAAGGAAGATGTTGAAGACTCAAAGATATTCAAGTACGGGATTGAAACTCAATGCACTCGATGTCGCTAAAGAAGAAGCTTTCTTGAAGGTCTTATAGTCACCTAGAGCCTTGTAAGATATTAGTTTGTTAAAATGTAGAATATAGTTGTAATGCTCAAGAAGATACACGCACAAAATACATGAATATGAAAAAAATACAAGTTTTGATAGTATTGGCATTTTGTATGTTTAGTTTTGATACATGTCTCATAATTTTTTCAAAATTTTATAACTAGTTTAGAACATGTATTTCATTATCAATACATTGATATATTACTTATAAACTAATACAAAATAGTTTGAAAAATATTTGAAACTTCAAATTTATCCAGAAAAATGTTTCAGGCTAAGTCGATCGACCAGACGGTCTATCAGTGCACATTTCAGGCCAAACGGCCGACCGTCCAGTCTACTGGGCCTTTAGCTAAGGGTCGTGCAAGTTTATGCACGTTGTCGGTCCTTGCGGTCAACCGATCAGTTGACCGACTGATAGTCCTTTGCCCTCGGGTTGGGCCGGTCGACCGGGGCGGTCAACCGACCTTGTGTTTTTTCCTTTAAACTGAAGGGCGGTCGACCGGACCGGAGCCAACAACTCTTTTCTGAATGAGCTGGCGGTCGACCGGCTAGTCGACCGACAGTCTGCCAGTTGTCCATAACGGCTATTTTTTGGATCTATTTTGTTTTTAGTAGATTCCAATAGGTATTTTTGGTTTCCAAGTGTCTAAACACACCCCAAATGACCTAGTATGATTAACAAATGATATTTATCTATTGGCTATATATATATGGATCATTGGTTTTAGTTTTTTCACAACAAGTAAACACAAGTTTACAAGTTTGTTTCAAAAAAGAAAAATTTTTCTAGCTTTCAGTCTTCAAGTTCTTTCTTTTCAAAGCTAATTTCAGTTGGTTTTAAAGGTTTTCTATTCTTTCTAACTGAATTTTATCTCTCACTTAACTTCTTGAGGTACACTTCATATTCTACTCTATAGGAAGTTGTAAGATAGAGTATCTGTGATCTTGTTAGATCACCAAGAGATTTGTAATCTCAATTGGCTTTGTGCTCCCTCTTGTATAAAGGGTTGAGTGGTGAAGTTGTGTACTCCAGTACTGTGTAGACCATATTGTAATTTCTTTGTGTAAGGTCTCTTTGTAGAAAATCCCTTAGAGGATAGTGAAATCCTTCATAGTGGTGAAGGCAGGGACGTAAAGCGGTGGCTCAAGCCTTGGAACAAATCTTTTATGTTTGTGTTTGCTTGTGTCTTACTCTCTATTACTTTTTACTTTTCATACTTGTGTGATTGTTCATCTTGCTTAACATCATTGATTGCATTTTATCCATCACTTTTACTATCGGTCAATACTCATCTCAACAAGGAGGCAATTGAGCACCTCAACTCATTATCTAGAGGAATCAAAGAGGAGAAGTTCTATAGCCCTTCACGAGGCATTCAGCTTCAATTCTTATTTTGAGTGACCATTTGCATAATTCATCATAAGTAGTTTTAAATTGCAATTGATTAGCAAAATACCTATTCCCCCCCTCTAGGTGTATTTCAATTAGTATCAGAGCCTTGGTTTCTAGATTTTGTTTAACCACCTTAGAGAGATCCTATTTGCTAATCACTTCATTCACAATTTTATTTTCATCCACTATAGTAAATATGGCAGAAGGTATTAAGACCCTCCCAAGTTTGATGGCCTTAACTTTCCTATATAGAAGGTTAAGATGACTGTATTGTTGCAATCCTTAGAAAGCCGGATTATAAAAGCGGTAACTAAACCCTTTAATATACCCATTGGTGATGAGGACACTTGGTCCGATATTACCACTAAGGAGTTTGATGCCAAAACTAAGGCACACTATGCCTTACTTCAAGCTTTGAACGACGACGATATTGCTAGGTCATCTATTACAAATGTGCCAATGAGATTTGGATACATCTAGTAGTCACATACGAGGGAACGTCACAAGTCAAGAGAGTAAAAATTGATCTCTTCGTTCCCAATATGAAAATTTCATCATGCATGATAATAACACCATTGATTACATGGTAACAAGATTTACTAAAATAACTAATGGTCTTACATTTTTAGGTGATGCCATTGAAAATGATTAAAAAGTAAGGAAGGTCATCGTGCATTTTCAACTTCATGGAAAGTCAAGGTTACTACATTGAAGGAGCTAAACGACAAAATAGAGATGGAGCTCATCGGTTTTATAGAAACTTTAAGACTCATGAAATGGAGAGGAATGCAAAGGAAGAGATGGCACCACAAAAGAAAAAGATTATCGCTTTCAAATCCATTCCCACCATCTCTGACGATGATGATGAAGAAGAGGATGATGAAGCATTCTCTCTCATAGTGAAAAAAGTAAGGAGGATGTACAACAAGACCAAATTTAACAATAGAAGAAGATGGTAAGAGAAAGAAGACAAGAAAGTCATATGCTTTAATTGCCGGAAGCCTGCCACATGGTTGTGGATTGTTCGGAGGCCAAAAGCAAAACTTCAACCTCCAAGAAGCCCTACAAAAAGAAGGCTCTCAAATCTACTTGGGACTCGGAGAGTGAAACATATGAAGAAGTGGATACGACACATGTGTGTTTCATGGATAATGACAATACACCTAAGGTAACATCTGAACCCTCACTTGATGATTGTGAATTAACTATGGAGGAATTGAGTGAGGCTTTTGAAGAGTTGTCTAACAACTATGATATCCTTAAAAAGAAGTATTTAAAAATGAAAAAAGAAAATGAAACTCTTCAAAATAAAATTATCACACTTTATAAAGAAAAAGATGATTTATCTTCCACACTAATATCCATACAAAAATATTTTGATACATATAAAATTTCATGTAAAGTAAAATTTTTATTAATTGATAAAAATGAGATTTCTATTTTAAAAGATAAAATTAACTCATTAGAAGATGTGTTAAAGAAATGTGAATTTGATAAAGCTAGGTTGGAGGCAATATTTCCTAAGAAATGTACTCCAAAGAAACATGTTAATACTACACATACACACACTCCTAAATCACAACATATGCATACACATCATGCTAAACATACTACACACACACACCAAGCATGCTCATACCCCCACACTCTCATCATGCTTTTATATATGATAGAGTTTATTCATGCACTTATTGTAACTGAAAGGGTCACTTAGCCAAATGCTTTTATAGAATAAATGCTTCTAATGATCACATTTGAGTTCGAAAAGTTAACTTTATATGACCGAAGAAAATTTGGATACCAAAATCAACTAATTCGTTACTTGATGTAGGTGTACACCAAGGCTCCAAGACGTAGGGAGCGGTAGAATCTTGATAGCGGATGCTCAAGGCATATGACTTAGAATATCAATAATTTTGCAACCCTATCAAGGTACCATGAAGGTGGCACCGTCACCTTCGGAGATGATTCCAAAGGAAAAATTGTCGGTATAGGTAACATTAAAATTAGCTCATCTCCTTTAATTGAAAATATTGTTTTAGTTGATGGTCTCAAACATAACCTCTTGAGTAATAGTCAACTTTGTAATAGAGGTTTTAAAGTGGTTTTTGATGATTTATCTTATAATATTTTAGATAGACAAACTAATGCATGTTTGCTTTTCGATTTTCATGAAAATAATGTGTACATTATTGATATGTCAAATTTACATTGCAATGCAACATGTTTAAATACTTTTAATGAAGATTCTTAGTTATGGTATAGAAGACTAAGCCATATTTCATTTGACCATTTATTTAGAATTAACAATAAGAAAGTGGTAAAAGGTATTCCTTTTTGAAATTTGAAAAGGACCGTATTTGCGATGCATACCAACTTGAGAAACAAACCAAGTCTTCTTTCAAAACTATCAAGAATATCATGACATCAAGACCTTTGGAGTTAATTCACATGGATTTTGTTTTGGTTGACGATTTTTCTCGTTTTATATTGGTTTTCTTTTTAGAATATAAAAATCAAGCCATTTCATATTTTTCAAGTGTCTAGAAAAAGAGTTGAAAAAGAAATTTTTTTCTGATTTTACGCATAAGAAGTGATAGAGGTGGTGAATTCATTAAACTTTCCTTTATCACTTATTGTGAAGAAAATGAAATCAAGCATGGATTATCTTGTCCTAGAACTCTACAACAAAATAGAGTTGTTGAAAGGAAGAATCGTATTCTTAAGAAATGGTTAAGACAATGATAAATGAATACGGACTCCCTCAATATTTATGGGCCAGGGCCGTAAACACATCATGTTACATCTCAAATAGAGTTTATTTTTATAAAAATACTTTAAAACTTCATTTAAAATTTTTTATTTGAGAAAACCTAATGTTTTTTATTTTAAAGTTTTGGTTGTAAATACTTTGTTTTAAACACTAAAGATAATTTAGAAAAATTTGATGCCAAATCTTATAAAGCCATATTTATTGGTATTCAAATACTAGTAAGGCCTATAGAATCTTCAATAAATCTACTTTGATTATTGAAGAGTCTATACATATTAAGTTTGAGAAATCTAATGCTTTTGTGAAGAATGTTGTAGAGATTGATTTCTTAGATGAAGACATGGAGAGGATAACCTTGAAGGACTCACCTATAAAAGAAGAAAAACTAATAATTGATGAACAAAGTAAAGTTCAAGAGGTTAAAGTGGAGACAACAAAACCACTTCCGAAGGAATGAAGATTTGCTTCAAATTATCCCAAGGACCTCATCATAGGTGATGTATCCAAGGGGGTAACTAATCAATCTAAACTCCATGATTTATGTGGCTATTTGGCTTTTATTTCACATATTGAGCCCAAAAACATCCTTGAAGCCGAAACTGATTCATATTAGTTACTTGCAATGTAAGAAAAGCTCAATCAATTTGAGCACAATCAAGTTTGGTATTCCTAGACCCCATGATAGACCTACCATTGATACTAAATAGATTTTTAGGAATAAGTTAGATGAGTCGGGTAATATTATTAGAAATAAAGCTAGGTTAGTGGCCCAAGGTTACACCTAAATCGAAGGTATCGATTTTGAGAAAACTTTTGCACTCGTAGCACGGCTTGAAGCCATACGGATGACACTTGCCTTTGCATCTTTTAAAGATTTCAAACTTTTTCAAATGGATGTCAAAAGTACGTTTTAAATGGTTTTATAGGAGATGAAGTGTATGTTGAATAACCCCCCAGGTTTGTTGATTCTACACTTCCGGACTTTGTTTTCAAACTTGATAAAGCTTTATATGGTTCAAAATAAGCTCCAAGAGTTTGGTTTGAAAGGCTTTCAATTTTTTTAATTTCAAATAATTTTGTTAAAGGTAAAGTTGTTATCACTTTATTTGCAAAACATGTAGATAGTGATATCCTAATTGTTCAAATTTATGTTGATGATATTATTTTTGGATCTACTAATGAAAAGCTTTGTAAAGAATTTAAATCATGCATGAAAAGTTTGAGATGTCTATAATGGAAGAACTAAACTACTTCCTTGGACTCCAAATCAAACAAAGGAGTGATGGAATTTTTATCAATCAAGCCAAGTACACAAGAGAACTCATCAAGAGATTTGGGTTTGAAGATGCAAAACTAAGCAAGACTCCCATGGCCACTACTACAAAGCTTGACAAGGATGAACAAGGTATAAATGTTGACATTAAACTTTATAGAAGTATGATTGTTGGTTTATTTTATTTAACGGCTAGTAGGTCGGATATTATGTTTAGTTTATGTCTATGTGCTAGATTTCAATTTTGTCCTAAAGAGTCTCACTTAATTGCGATAAAACACATTATTAGATATCTTAAGGGCACTATTAGAATGAGCTTGTGGTATTCGAAAATCAGACAATTTCCCATGACGAGTTATTCGGATGCCGATTATGCCGGTTGTAGAGTGGATAGGAAGAGCACTAGTAGTACTTATCAATTTCTAAAAAATTACCTTGTTTCATGGTCTTCCAAGAAACAAAATTTCGTAACCCTCTCAACTGTCGAGGCGAAGTATGTTGCGGCCGGGTTTTATTATGCACAAGTTTTATGGATGAAACATACTCTCCTTGACTATGATTTGCATTATAACTATATTAAAATATTTTGTGATAATACTAGTACTATTTATATGATCAAGAATACAAATCAACATAGTAAAACTAAGTACATAGATATTCGATATAACTTTCTTAGAGATCACTATGAGAAACGAGATATCGGAATTGATTATGTTTCTACTGATTTTCAACTTACGGATATTTTTACTGAACCACTAGATTATAATCGATTGTCATTTATTTGTGATGAGTTAAATGTTTGCATTATGCATTCATAAGTCTTAAAATTGTTTCATGTACTTTTAAATCATCTATACATGCATTTTTCAACTTAAGTAATTTTTTGTTGATATCGTCTCCCTTTTTGATGCATGACAAAAAGGGAGAGAGATATTTGATGAGTTATTAAGTTGTTTTGATATTTTATGAACTTTTGGTATTTTGTGAACTTCATGTATACCCATTTTCATTACCATGCTTATATGCAATGCCATGATTTATTATTTTCATTCATTGCATATTGTTTTTGGAGGAAGAAGGATTGGAAGGATGGTAGCCTATATGTGCATATCATTCTAAATTGGTATCATCTTTATATATGCATATATGTGTGACTTGTTTATATTGTCAAATCAATTTAAAGTCATAATATTTTATTGTACTTGATAGATAGCATAATTTGATGGGAAGCTTTTCCAAGCTCTTTCATATCATTTATTTTAAATAACTCATATGTTTTATCATCATTAAAAAGGGAGAGATTGTTGGCCCAATATTACAATCACCCGGTTTTATAGTTTTGATGATAACAAAATATATGTGGTTATTTAGTACTAATCAAGTTCAAGTGTTTAAGCATATTTCAGGGTTCTAATGGATTCAAGGAGTTTTCTTTTTCTAAAGGAAAGTGTTGAAGACTCAAGGATATTCAAGTACATGATTGAAGTTCAATACACTCGATGTCTCTAAAGGAGAAGCCCACTTGAAGATCTTGTAGTCATCTAGAGTCTTATAAGATTTTAGTTTGTTAAAGTGTAGAATATAGTTGTAATGCTCAAGAATATACAAGCACAAAATACACGATTTCGAAAAATACAAGTTTTGATAGTACTGACATTTTGCATGTTTGGCTTTCATACATGTCTCATAATTTTTCAAAATTTTATAATAAGTTTAGAACATGTATTTCATTACCAATACATTACTATATTACTTATAAACAAATACAAAATATTTTGAAAAATATTTGAAACTCAAAATTTATCCAGAAAATGGTTTAAGGCCAAGTCGGTCGACTAGACGGTCGATCGGTGCACATTTCAGGCCAAAACGGTCGACCGCCTGGTCGATCGGGCCTTTGGCTAAGGGCCATGTATGTTTGTGCACGTTGTCGGTTGACCGACCGGTCGATCAGTAACCCTTGCGGTCAATCGACTGAAAGTCCTTTGCTTTCGATTGGGCCGGTCGACTAGGGCAGTCAACTGATCTTATGTTTTTCCCTTTAAACTGAAGGGCGGTCGATTGGGCCGGTCGACCGGAGCCAACGACTCTTTTCTGGTTTAGTTGGCGGTCGACCGACAGTCTGCCAGTTATCCATAATGGCTAGTTTTGGATCTGTTTTGTTTTTAGTGGATTCCAACGGGCATTTTTGATTTTCAAGTGTCTAAACACACCCCAAATGACTTGATATGATTAACAAATGATATTTATCTATTGCCTATATATATGGGACATTGGTTTTCATTTTTTCATAACAAGTCAACGCAAGTTTACAAGTTTTCAAGCTTGTTTCAAAAGAGAAAAGTATTTCTAGCTTTCAATCTTTAAGTTGTTTCTTTTCAAAGCTAATTTCAGCTAGTTTTAAAACTCTTCTATTCTTTTTAACTGAATTTCATCTCTCACTTAACTTCTTGAGCTATACTTCATATTCTACTCTATAAGAAGTTGTAAGAGAGAGTGTTTGTGATCGTGTTAGGTCACCAAGAGCTTTATAACTTCAATTGGTTTTGTGTTACCTCGTGTGTAGAGGGTTGAGTGGTGAAGTTGTATACTCCGGTCTTGTGTAGACCATATTATAATTTCTTTGTGTAAGGTCCCTTTGTGGATCCCTTAGAGGATAGTGAAATCCTTCATAGTGGTGAAGGCGGGGACGTAGAGCGGTGGCTCGAATCTCGGAACAAATTTTTTGTGTTTGCGTTTGCTTGTGTCTTACTCTCTATTGCTTTTTACTTTTCATACTTGTGTGATTGTTCATCTTACTTAACATCATTGATTGAGTTTCATCCGTCACTTTTACTGTCGGTCAAAACTCATCTCAATAATGAGGCAATTGAGCACCTCAACTCATTATCTAGAGGAATCAAAGAGGAAAAGTTTTAGAGCCCTTCACAGAGATTTCAGCTTCACTTCTTGTTTTGAGTGACCATTTGCATAATTCATCATAAATAGTTTTAAAATTACAATTGATTAGCAAAACACCTATTCACCCCCCTCTAGGCGTATTTCAGTTTTCATTTTTACTCTTCTCCCTTGAATAATGAACTTGCCCAGAATCATCATGATGAGATTCACCCGTTAACTGGGTGTCAATTTTGTCTCTGTTGAGCAGATGCTCCTTGACCTCATTGATCTTGATTTGTTGACTTGTTCTATAGATAATAGCTTCACTAAAGCTTTTATACGAAGAAGGTAAAAGACAGTAATAGAAGTGCTTGATCCTCATCTTCTATCTTAACGTCTATCTTACCTAAATTATTAATAATGGAAGAAAATTTTGCAATGTGAGACTTAATAAGTGTACCTTAATACTTGCGGAGAAGAAAGAGACGCTGCTTCAGAATCAACCGATTCGCTAACGATTTCTTCAAATAGTGGTCTTGAAGTCGCTCTCACAATGAGGATGTTGTTTTCTTCATAGAGAACTGATCCAACACTTTGTCCGTCAAGTAAAGCTGAATAGTCGTCAAGGCTTTCTCATCCAACTTCTACCAAGTTTCTTCCTTTATGTTTTGAGGCTTTTTCTCCTTCCTAAGTAGTGCTTTCTTCAACCTGCTCTGGGCAAGAATGACATTCATTCTAATATGTCATCTGCTGAAATTGATGAAACGATCGAACTTCTGAATATCGAACTTGATCGTAGACATCTTCAAGTTAATTTTTCTCTGATACCAATTATTGTGAATTCGAAGACGCCCCCATGATCGGATCGACTGGGCGGCACAGCGTAAACAAAATCTCAGGATTTACTAAGGCAACGAGAAGAAGAGAAGAATAAGATATTTCAAAGTAGATAGAAAGCCAACACACAATATAACGTGTTTCCACCGATCAAATAGATTGTGTGTACGTCCATGGGAGAAGAGGGAGAAACTTTATTAAAATTTTGGGGAAGTACAATAAGAATTACTTACACCTCACGTTGAGAAGATTACAATTTCTTTGATGGCCGTCACGAACAGCGAACCCTAATGGCTAAGCTTCTCTTACGAATCTGTCGCCCAGATGAATTACACCCTTAAGAATTACAAATTCATTGGATTACAATGAAGGCCACTCCAAAGGGTTATTTATAGACCATAGAACTCTGTTACTTCTAAACAAATTTCATTTATACGAACAATCACCGCCTTAGATAAAGGAAACCCGGATCCAACTCGAATCTGGAAACAAATCCAGAAAAAAACTACCAGACCCGACATTAGTCGACTAGGCCAGGGTATTAATCGTCTAATACCATGTATTAGTCGACTAGGCTCAAATATTAGTCGACTGCTCTGACAAAATTCGAGAACCCCACTCTCTGTTGGCCAACCTAGTCGACTATACAATGTATTAGTCGACTAATTCATATGATTAGTCGACTATACCCAATATTAGTCGACTGATAATTTGTACAGCTCTTTGTGCGCATCCATACTTTGATCTCCGAAGTTTCATCAACCTTCATGACATATTCCAGTCACAAATCCTAACAGGGCATCCTTCTTATACAATTTCAAGATGTAAATGATCACCATGTTTATACTATTGAACATGATAGAAGGTATACCAATATCAAAAGGTATATGTATAACTTATGTTTTGTATGTGCATGCGACTAATATTATTGTGTGGATAGCACAATGTTAAGCAGTTGATTCAAGTTCATTATCAACATCAGAAATTTGATTTCCAATAATTTATTTTCCTTTCTGTCCATTTGCACACACAACTTTTCTCAACCCAAGGTCCAATCATAAGAAGCTCATGCAATGGCGTAGACAAGGCCTGCTATATCTTTTTCATTCAGATAAAGACTCCTTAGTCGAAAAAAACAGAAAATCTATTAGAATTAGACATCTCACATAATTGTAGAACTATAGAATATGTACATAGCTCACCTCTCTTTTTTACTATGTATCCTATTGTGTTTCATGTAGAATTGTTTACACATTGTTTATGTTGATTTCATTTTCCATGAGTAGACTCAACATATACTATTGCATAAGAAAGAAGCACGAAAGCCTCAATCATAGTCTGTACCAGATCCAGTTGCTTGTTGGGGCTTCCTTCTTGGCTAGACTGCATGAAGATATGAAATGTATGCAACAAGATATCAAACTATCAATCTCTTTATAAACTATAATTAAAAGCACATCTTAGAATAAGATCCCCTTTTTTGCTTTCTTTTCTTGGAAGACATTAGTATTAATGAGGCTTTTTATCATGGGAGGATTCCACCTGGACATTTCCAACTCTCCTTTCTTTTAAGCATATACATCTTGATTTCATGCTCATTAGTGGACAAATGCCTATAGCATACACAGCTTTAAATTTGTCAAGTGATCATCAAAGAAAGTTACCTTGGATTATAAATAATCGCTAGTTCTGTTGTTTTTTTGAATCTTTTCATTTACAGTAGCAAAGCATTTACATAATAATTATCTTAGATTCATACCAAAAGATCTATAGTTGTTCATGAAGGCCTGTTATGATGCACAACAACAATATTCCTACTATTCTTTGCAGATGCAGTCTTTCTCCTAAACAAAAAAGAAAAAGAAAAAGAGCTTAAGAAACCTACTCTAAATTAAACTCCACTTATATATATCAAAATAACATCAAACTACTCAATTGTGAGACATTAATTTAAGATTAGATGCCACAACAAAGTCATGCCCATCCCTAACCTAGCAAGAAAAGAAAAACCCTAATCATGTTGACTTGTTTAAGCATCCAGCTGTGGACCAAAAAGCACAAGGTTTGGAAAGCCCTAATCATAGAATTAACAACCAATTGACTGAAGTTTAGAAGCAGCCTTAATCAAGGTCTTGTGAGGAGGTTTAGGTAACTAGATACAGTGCTTGATAAACCAAAAGATACTTGGTGACAGAGACAACTCAGTCTCCCTTTTTTAAGAAAGAGCCATGCACTACTAGTGTGTCTTGTTGACAGTGGGGTGGTTAGGGTCCTGCCTAATTCTCACCATTAAGGTCACCTGCCCTACTTCCCAACAAGATAATGGACTTGTATGAGAAAGGAGTAGGAGGATTTTATGGACTTTGATGCTTGGATATTGGGACTTTTTGTACATTGAAGATGGAATGAATTTTAGTCAGTGTGTGAATATTTTGGGGTCATTTGAGAGGTTGGCCAAAGGGACCCCAATGGGAGCATCTGTCAACAACATGCATGGTCAGTGGATGGGGGAAATGATTGTGTACCCTAATGTGACTCTGATTTAATTTTATACCCACAAAAGAGAACTGATTTTATACGAGCATAGTCGCAGTTTATGATTTTTTTTCTTGAGGTAAATTGTAGAAAACCCTTTTATATTATTGAAACGAGTAAAAACTCTTTATATCATGAAATTCAGTAGAAAACACCCATGTATTATCGAATCTTAGTTGCTGGGAATTTTTTACTTATTTTAGTTAGTACGAGCTTGTTATTCGCTAAATTCAATAAAACAAAAAATATTTATTGTCAAATCTTACAGTAGTACATTCTAGTTTCTATTGAATTTGATAATATAGAGGGTTTTCTATTTATTTCAATAGTACATAAATTTTTTTTTAATGAAATCATGATAGTGCAAAGAGAGTTTTCTATAATTTTAACTAGTACCATATTTTATCTAGTACAAGTGCGTTATTCGCTAAATTCAATAGAACAAAAAAGAATTATTGTCAAACTTACAATAATACATTCTATTTTCTACTAAATTTAATAGTATAGAAGTGTTTTCTACTCATTTCAATAGTACATATTGATTTTCTGCGTAACAACCGTAACGGTGCGAGATTTTTTTTTGTAATTTACCCCTTTCCTTAAACCTAACACCAAATTGTCATTAGGTACAAAAACCATTTGTAGAGTGTTTGGTGGCATGAACTTAACCAATGCCCCCACACATTCCTCCCACTCCACCTAAAGCATGACTCCCTCCTAATTAGGACCAAACTCAAGATTACATCATATAATTTACGTTAATTCTAGCAATTTTGGTAGGACCACGTTTAACTTAAACAATGCCGCGAGTACAAGTGACACAAAACCTCCCGCGGCGGCGTCCAAATTCTTGCAGGGGCAATTTCGCCATTCAAATTAAACATACCATTTAATTTCATTATTTAAGGACAGGCGTTTTTTTTTATAAAACTAATGATTGTTTCTTAGAGAGGTAATATTCTTGTTATTAATGGTAGTGTTTTTTTAATTACTACATTAATTAACTGATTACAGAAGTAAGCACATTAATTAGCTGCTAAAGTGAATTAACTTACAGATTTCAAGCCTGATTTTGGGAAGGACAAAAAGTGCGTCTCATTTGTCCAATGTAGCCACTTTTTTGTCCAAATTTTGAGAGAAGGTGGACATAAATGGTAATCTACATTGCATACGAAAACAGAAAAATAAAATAAAATTATTTTGTTAATTTAATGTACTACTGAAAAGTCAAAAACAAAAAAAATAATTAAAGAATAAAAATAGAGTAAATATTGAAATGCTTTGATTTCTACTTTTGACACTTGTTAAGGGATAATATAGTACCGTCGTGGTCTGTTTCTGACCTCTCTGAGATCACGCCCCGCGTTCATCCAGTACCAAACAGACGCTCGACACTTGGCAGCTTTCACAACTTTTGACCGTAAGTCCTCATTTAATTCAAATTCCAAACGATTCAGGTAGTTAGAAACAAGAGATTCGGGTGTGAGATCCCTATCTTGAAGCTAAATTTTCATTTGCACTCGACAGTTAAAGCTCGAAAACAGATCAATCACATCAAACAATTGAAAGCAGACCACCAGATAAAGATAGACTCTTACTTAACCAGTTCAAAGCAGGGTGTTCAGCTCTAACCGCTTTTGAGATAAGCGGTGGAATGTTTAAATAGAGCTGGACATTGCACTCTTATCTAAACAGACACTACTAGTATAAACAGTAAATTTCTTCCACGTGAAAGAGGACGATCAATTGTATCCAAAAGCCTTAGTATACTAGAAAACCCTTAACTGTAATCACCAATGATATAGTGGAATCTCTCTCCCTCTCTCTATAGTTTTTCTCATTCAGATTTTTCACGTAAAATCTGTGCGTTTGTTATGATTTTCTGTGATTTGATTATACCCACTCTATTATTTCACTGCATGAATTGAATCTTTAGGAATTACCCTACGACAAGTATGTTAAAGGGTACTTGAGCATAGAGATAAAAGAGGAGATTAATGAGCGGAAAATAATTTTTCTGTTCAAGTACATGTGCATTAATATAATAAATAGTTTCTTCACAGACATGGATAGCTATATAAAATTATAAAATTGAAAGTCCAGGATGGGAATGAAACTATGTAATTAGCAACTAAAATTTACCATAAAAGGTAATGTGATTGATTAAAAGATATTTTCCTCTAATTTTTTGGTGACACTTATCTGACGAAAGCGAGGCCTAAAGAGAAGCAACTCCCAATTTTAACAATGAAAAAAATGGTACTAGCTTTCCTTAAATGCTCAACTGAAAATTAACAAACTTGCTTCTTTAATCACCGAAAATTTCCATATTACGAGAAATAAATAAATAAATAAAACATCAACTGATTGGATGAGAACCCCAGGTCAGCAAAACTCAAGCCTGCCATGGGCCCACCCATGACTGGGGCCCACACTACATTGCTCCTCTCTCTCCCCACCTTCCTTTACAAATATTTGAAGCATTTTTCTGTCTCAGACCCCCTGAAGGCGCGCTCCTTCTTGCCCAGCCTCCCTCTCTCTCTCTTTCTCTCTCTCTCTCTCTCTGTGATACCATTACTTATTGCGGAGTGCTGGCCAGTGGTACAATAATAAAGAATAAGAAAGCAAGAGGAAAAAAAAATACAATCTTTTTGTTATTTTTTGAGAGAACCCAACTCTGTTTCTCTCTTTTTAAACCCCTCTTTATCTCTCTCTGGAAACAAATATGGGTCTCAAGTTGGTAATGGTGGTGGTGGTGGCTCTGCTAGCGGTGCTGTCACCGCCGGCGGCCGCATCCGTTACCTACGATCACAGGTCCATCATGATAAATGGGCAGAGGAAAATCCTCATCTCTGGCTCCATTCACTACCCCAGGAGCACTCCTGAGGTGAATGCAGCTTCTGGGTCTCTCTTATTTTCACTTATTTTTTTTATTTGTTAAATTTATTATTAGTTTTGTTCGTCTGGGTTGTGTTCAGATGTGGCCTGATCTTATCCAAAAGGCCAAAGATGGTGGCTTGGATGTCATACAAACTTATGTGTTCTGGAATGGGCATGAGCCATCCCCTGGCCAAGTATGCAAACTTTTTTTGCCCCCAAATTTCAATTTTTTATGATGTGGGGTTTGTTGCAATTATCTTATTTTTTTTTTATTTGGGTTTTTTCTTTTTTTTTTGGTAGTATTATTTTGGTGGGAGGTATGATCTGGTTCGCTTCATCAAGCTTGTGAAGCAGGCTGGGCTCTATGTTCATCTCCGCATTGGCCCTTATGTTTGTGCTGAATGGAATTTTGGGTAAAAACTGAGTTTTCTAAAATTTTCATTGAGTCCCATTGTTGTTTAATATGCTCTTTTGTTGATATTCTTCTGTTTGATTAACAGGGGTTTCCCTGTTTGGCTCAAGTACGTTCCTGGTATCAGTTTCAGAACTGACAATGGGCCTTTTAAGGTCAGGAATCATTAGAATTTTTATTTTTCCTTCAATTTTAGTCCTTCTACATTTATTTGATGCTCAGAGATTATTGCAAAATAGGCTGCAATGGAAAAGTTCACATCGAAGATCGTGTCGATGATGAAAGCTGAAGGTCTGTATGAATCACAAGGAGGTCCTATTATCCTCTCTCAGGTATAAATATCCAATCTTTTCTCAATTAATCATAGTTCTTTGATTCAAGAAGAAGATGGACTAATGTGTTTTTTATTGATTTTGACAAGATTGAGAATGAGTATGGGCCATTGGAGTACTACGACGGAGCTCCGGGGAGGTCTTACGCGTACTGGGCCGGGAAAATGGCGGTTGGACTCGACACCGGAGTCCCATGGGTTATGTGCAAGCAAGATGATGCCCCTGACCCAGTTGTAAGTCGAGCTCTCATACTCTTTGTTCTTCCATCGAGATTCCTACTTTTGTGCAGCTGTATCAATCTCCTACTTGTTTTGATGAGGCCCCATTGCACCTTTTTTTAAAAAAAAATTGTTCCTTTTAACTGTATACCCACTTTTACATCTCATGTTTACTTCACTGTAAGTTACTTGTTTTGTTCAGACATCACTTTCTATCTGTATTGACCTTTTACCAACAGGAGTTATATGTTAAATTTCTATTCAAATTTGTGTAAAAGGTGGTCATTCTACTTTCTAATAGAGTCGTGAGTTCTACAGCTCTGGGAGAGAATTCTATGAACATTTGTCATATCCACTGTTGTCAAACCCTTGAGGAAAAATTAAGGAGAAGTGATTATGACTTGTAGATTTTGTTGATGAGGATCTTTAGAATCATTTCATGACCTTTGGCTGGATTTTTTTTTTTTTTTTTTTTTTTTTTTTTTTTTTTTTTTTTTTTTTTTTTTTGTGGGTCATGGCAGATTAACACCTGCAATGGTTTTTACTGTGATTATTTCTCCCCAAATAAGGAGTACAAGCCCAAGATGTGGACTGAGGCTTGGACTGGCTGGTGAGTATATCAGAAGTTTTAATGGGGGATTTCTGATTCCCCACTATAATATGTTGTACTGATATTTATTATCTTGTACACTTTTTCCTTTAAAAAAAAAAAAAATCTAAAAAAAGAAAACCATAGTTCTGATGTGTCTTATGTTTATCTAATTGCAGGTTCACTGGCTTTGGTGGTCCAGTCCCACATAGACCAGCAGAGGACATGGCCTTCGCCGTTGCAAGTTTTATACAGAAAGGAGGATCTTTCATTAACTACTACATGGTAAAAATTCTTAATATCTCAATAGTTAATTCACTACCTTTATTTTATTGCTCTGCAAAATAATTTATGCTCTAATTTGACTGGAGTTATTATTTTTCAATTCCTTTCAGTATCATGGAGGAACTAACTTTGGACGGACAGCAGGCGGTCCCTTCATCGCAACTAGCTATGACTATGATGCTCCTATTGATGAATATGGTATATATTTGAACTTTTGTCTATAATGTCCATGCAGTTGTAGGACTTGCTTTTTGACATGTTTTTATAGACTTTGTTGATGTCAAGAAGATGAAGAGAAGACTATATACTCTCAATTAGGGTGTGGTCATTTTTTCATAGAGAAAAAATACATGTCTTAATATGATTAGGAGAATATATATTGCCCTATTTGGAGTAGAAGAATCTAAAATAAAAAAGAAAAATCTTATTTCTACTATAATAAATAATCCTATTTATATTTTAATACACCCCTCAAGCTGGAGTATAAATGTCAATCATGCCCAACTTGCTATACCAAATTGAAAAACTCTTTCTAGATATGGATTTAGTGAAGCTATCTCCAAGTTGACAACTCGATGTGACGAACGAAGTGATTATCCGATGTGTTATTACCCTGTCTCTGATAAGTGACAGTCGACTTCAATATGCTTCATCCGCTCATGAAAATAGGATTATTGATAATATACATAATCACTTGATTGTCACAATATGTCATTGACTTGTTGTAGATGACGTTCATTTCAGAAAGAAGAGATTGAATTCACATCAATTCACAAGTTGTATGAACTATAGCTTTATACTCAGCTCAGCACTGGATCGAGCAACAACATTTTATTTTTTTTTTACATCATTATGTCACCAAATTACCTTCAGCAAAAGTGTAAAAACAAGTAGTAGAACGATGATCAATAGGATCACTAGTCCAATCGACATCAGAATATTTCACAATATCCAAATGAGATGAAAGATGATGGATACCTTTTACCTAAAGTCCCTTTAAGACAACGCAAGATACGACAAGAGCAGTGCAATGAAGCTGATACGAACTTTGCATATATTGACTTAACACACTCACAACAAATGTAGTATCAGCTCGAGTGATAGTTAAGTAAATTTAGTTTACCAATCAATCGTCTGTACTTTTTGGGATCAACAAGCGACTCTCTTAGATTTTGATCAAAATAAATATTAGAATCTTTAGGAGTATCAATAAGTTTAGGCCTAATGTATCAGTTTCTTTCAACAAATCAGTAAGGTATTTTTTTAGATAAAGAAAGATCTTTCGGAGAGTGAGCAATCTCGATCCCTAAAAATATCTCAAGAGATCAAGTTTTTTATATGAAAATGAGAATTGAAATAAGATTTCAACTGAATAATATCTTGATGATCATCACCAGTGAAAACAATATCAACATAAACTGTAAGAATAATAGTGCTAACAGAACAATATCTTGCAAATATAAAGTAATCAAAGGAGCTTCATCTAAATTCATAGTGTGCAATAATAGTACTGAATTTATCAAATCATGCTCGTGGAGATTACTTCAAATCATATATAACTTTTTTTGAGTTTGCAGATCTTATTTGTCTCTCCTAAATATTATAATGCGGGGCTGAAGCATATACACAATCTCTTGAAGATTTTCATGCAAGAAATGTATTTTTAATATCTAACTAATATAATGACCATTGTTTCACCACTGCAACTGATAAAAGAATGCGAGTAGAATCCAGACGAGTTACCTGAGAGAAAGTCTCAAAAATAATCAACACTATAAATCCAACCATGTCTTCAAGTGCTTAATCTGTCCATGAGGAGAAATTTGATAGTATATATCTCTTGACAATCAACAGGTTATTTTTTCTGCGGTAAAAAAAGTTAATTTTCATGTTTCATTAGCATGTAAAGTAATCAATAGCACTTTTTCATTAAGGATCCAATATAGCATTAGATAAGATTTTGAGAGAGACATAAAAGATAATGTGATTGTAAAACTAAAGTATATATGATATAAATAAAAAAAGATAACACTTTAGTGATAGGATACTGAGTGTAAGAATTAATGTCTTTTTGAAGAGCTATAGGAAGTTCAGAGACTTCAGTGGAAGTAATTGACTGATGAGCAGCACCATCAGTGCTAATCTTCTTGTGCCGTTCATAGACTCGAAGAGAAGGCAAGTCTTTTAGTGGTACATAAAGAGTAACAAGAGTAGGAGAAAAAGTTGTAGCGGAACCCAGAAAGGTTGAGAAACAAGGTATGTTTTTATAGAAAGTGGCATCTACACAAATCACATACTTTCTGCTAATGGGTTCCAATATTAATATCCTTTTTATTTTTGAGAATATCCTAGAAACATGCACCGAATTGCTTGAAGATCTAATTTATCTTGTCTTTTTTCGAGAATTTGAACAAAACACGTGCACCTAAAAAACTTTTGGAGGCAAATCAAATATTTATTTTTCAGGATAAAGAATTTGAAAATGGGATTTTGTCATCTAAAATAGAAGAATGAACCCTATTAACTAAGTAACTTCTTGAGGTGTATGAGCATAAGAAGTTTGATGAAACACAATAATCTTGAAGAGCGTATTGCACATATTTCAAAGTATTAATAGATCATAAATAAGTGAACAATTAAATTGAGTACTAATTTCTTTATGAAAATTTTAAAAACAGAGAGAATTTCATTGCGATCTTTCATTAAAAATAATCAAGTCATACGAGAATAATGCAAAATTAGAAAATAAGAAAATTAGACACTTTTAATTCGAGTATGATCTCAAATATCAGTATAAACAATTTCAAATAGAGTACTACAGCGATTAACTGCCCTAGATGAAAAAGTTCGATGATGTTTACCTGACTGACATGATTCACACTATAATTTAAAAACAACTTTAACGTTACGAAATAACAATTTAATGAATTATAAAGATTAATGACCTAAACGTAAGTGTCATTGGATTGCAGACTCACACATGTCAAAGCAGAAGCGCTCACTTTAGGTTGATCACCGTATTAAAGATAATATAGACCATCTTGCTCATACTTCCAACCAATTATCTTCTTCTTTCTGAAGGTCTTGAATAGTACATGATGAAGGAGAAAAAGTTACAAAACACTGAAGAGTTTTGGTTAAATAACTCACTAATATAAAATTAAAAAGAACATGTTAAACATAATTAACAACAAGGAGTACGAAAGAAAATGTGAGATTGACATGCTAGTATTATGTTTGAAACTACCATCAACAAAACTATAAAAAGAATAGATGATATTGTGTAAAAAGTGAAAAAGACTATACACTAGTAATGTGGGTTGATGCACAAGAATCAATAATCCAGATGAAGGTGAAACAAAAAGGACCTGGATGTGCCAAGTTAGCAATCTCTGAAGTAGAGGCTGAATGTATTTTTTGAATCATAAAATCATAGTTAGATTTTGATAAAGTCACTGATTTGTGAGTGAAAGTACCAAAAGTATTAGAGTTATGTGCAGTAGATGATGCAACAGATTAGATAAATAGTAGCTCGAGGAAGCCAGAAAGATTTGCCATACAACTCCCAACATCAGTCAATAAGTGTGATTGGTTCAATTGCAATAAATACACTTTCGAGAATTATCCTGATCATAACCAAAAACTCAACCTATAGTGGATGAACCGCGACTATGAAAGGACATACCACCGTGGTCTCGAGAAGTATTACCTCGACCCTTCTTATACTCAGCCATAATGGAAAGAACTTAAATAGTAAAAAAATGAAGAATGAAAACGAGATTACCACACAAGTAGATAGATCAGTAGCGGAGAAGTCTAAAAATTAGCTGATATAATCACAAGATATAATGATCAACATCAATAGAAGAGGACAAAGCAACAATATAGAGTAGCCAGTAGTACAATCACTAATACTCTAATAGAACAAAGCATCGCAGCATCAACAGAACTCAGACATGGCAGATCAATGGCAGCAGAGATAGAACTCTAGTAACCATCAACACAATAGAAATAGTAGCAGTATTCAATAGCTAATTGCGACAGAGGATGAATTGCAGATGTGCAATGTCAAGGCGTTGGTGACCTCGGGAAGCGGCGAAGAGTGAAGACGACTGTTCTAGCAATATCGATGAGTCACGATGCGGTCGCAATCAAGGTGACAGAGCTGCTGTCAAGTCGGGTCTGATTTCGGTTTGATTTTGAATCCGGTTCGAGGTTGTGATAACGGGTCGACATCAGAAGCGGTTCTGAAGTGGGTCGGACTCGGTTGGTAGAGATAGGGCGTTATTTTGGAGTCTAATCAGCATCGACTCGAGGCTGGCGAGGATGCGGACTGAGGGCGATGGGCGATGGGTTTGGGGGTTGATGTGAAGATGAAGAAGTGATCAAGGAACGCTTCGTGGCGTGCTGTCAAAACGTCAACGAGGTCGAGGGTGGTTTACAGATCTGATTCGTGGTGATGGGTTTGATTTTGGGTTTGGTGAGAGAAAGAGGATGATGAACAGTGAAATTTTGAATTTTTTGACAGATATTTGAAAGAATTTTTAGGATTTTTTGCCACATTAACATTTTTTTGCTGATCAAAGAAAATTCAGTAGAGAGAAAGAAGAGATTTTTTTTTTCAAAAAAAAAGTAAAGAATCTAAGGAAGAGAAAGAGGAGAGAAAATGTACTTTTAGTGTTTTTGGGATTTTTTATGGAGAAGAATAGGAAATTTGGGATATGATTTTTTCTTTAAGAAGAAGAGGAAAAGGTTAGGAATTTTACTCTAATACCATGTTGAAGGGAAAAAGATAAAGAGAAGACTATATACACTCAATTAGGGTGTGATCTTTATTTATAGAGAAAAAGTATGTCCTAATTGAGTTAAGAGAGTACACAATGTCCTACTTGGAGTAAAAGAATTCAACAACAACAATTAAGCCATTTGTCCCAAGTATTTGGGGTAGACTATAACAAAGAATTCAAAATAAAGAAAAGAAAAATCCTATTTCTACTATAACAAAAAAATCTTATTTCTAGTCTAATAGACTTCTTTGCAAAGGATGCTTAAAGTGAGCTTTGAATGCTAGAATTAGATGTCTTGTTAACTAAAATTATAGTTGTGTCAAGTTTTTTTTGTTTTGACTGCCGATAGTCTATGCACTGATATGAATTTGACTTGTTGAGAAAAATCCACATTCTCTCACTGCATCCGTATTCTTTTTCTATAGGTCCTTAAATCTCAAGATTAAACAGGGCACATTTGTCATGTCCATACAAGTGACATAGTGTTTACATGAACACCTGAAGTTTTTCTTGCTCAGTGCATCTGACACTTTGAAATTTTCATAGTTGACACTTTGCGACACTCCACTGACACATCAGACTCAGACCATGATGATATCACCAATCAAATGTAACATTTTACATTAAGTATATAAAGACATCACGTACTTTAACTTATTATTTGCTAAATACATTCATCATTGGCATTCTTTTTTCTGCATAATGTAAATTGACTGAAATATTCATATCTGTCGAAGCTCTCTTATGATGACCCTTTAATAATCTAGGTCTATTAAGGCAACCAAAATGGGGTCATTTGAGAGACCTACATAAAGCAATCAAACTGTGCGAACTGGCTCTGGTTTCTGGTGATCCCACTGTTACATCACTCGGAGATAGTCAGCAGGTGTACTTCCTTTCGTAGCTTTAACTTTAGTATCCTGTAGAAGTTTTTTCAAAGTTTTCGAGAGCTAATTCTTTTGTCGCTTCCTGTCCAGTCTTACGTGTACAGGTCAAAATCATCGTGTGCTGCATTCCTTGCAAACTATGATTCACGATCTGATGCAACAGTAGCTTTCAACGGAATGCACTATAATCTTCCTCCTTGGTCCATCAGCATCCTTCCTGACTGCAAAACTGCAGTTTTTAACACTGCAAGGGTGAGACAATCAAGTTCAAACTGATTTATCTGTTTATGCACTTTGCATTTTGACATCTCTACCGCCAACTTCTCTATTCTATCATTATATCACCACTTAATTTGATTATATAATATTTTTGCCTTATGCACTACAAATGTCCCGTTTAATTTCTCTAATATTTTTTTTTTGTCTTCATTATTAATTTCTTAATTATCTCTGCATAATATGCAGGTAGGAGCTCAAACTGCGACCATGAAAATGGAATGGCTTGGAGGGTTTTCTTGGAAGGCGTACACTGAAGATACTGACTCCCTTAACGATAACACATTCACAAAGATTGGATTGTATGAGCAGTTGAGTATGACATGGGATAAATCAGACTATTTGTGGTACACAACATAGTAAGTATCTGAATAATTTGCCCAAACTTTTGATAACCCTTTCTCTGATTTAAAGTCTCAAGGCTCTTATACATTATATTTTTAGTGTCGACATAGCACAAGACGAACAATTTCTAAAGACTGAGAAATATCCTTGGTTAACTGTGATGTCAGCTGGTCATTCTTTGCATGTTTTTATCAATGGATACTCGGTTGGTAAGTCCGCTGTCTTGCATGAAATTTGAATTTTTTGTTTACTCCTGATTCTTTGTTACTTAGATCCTTGTTTTTTTTTTTTTTCCTTCTCTTGGCAGGAACTGCATATGGTAGTCTGGATAATCCAAAACTGACATATTCTGGTACTGCAAAGTTGTGGGCTGGTAGCAACAAGATATCGATATTGAGCGTTGCTTGTGGGCTGGCGGTCTGTTCTGTTCTTTATGATTTCATATATATGATGCCAATCCATCAGTTGTTAACAAAATCTTAATTGCCAATTATTTTTTAAGAACGTCGGGCAACATTTTGAGACCTGGAACATGGGCGTGCTTGGCCCGGTGACACTTACCGGTCTTAATGAGGGAAAGAGAGATCTTCAGGGCAGAAATGGACTTACCAGGTGACTTATTCTTCAACTTAGTTTGTTAACTAGGTTTTATATATCACAGCTCTGTGATTCTGATAATGATGGTACAGGTTGGCTTGCATGGAGAGGCTTTGAGTCTTCACTCCCTCAGTGGAAGCTCCAATGTTGAGTGGGGAGAAGCATCTCAGAAGCAGCCCCTAACCTGGTACAAGGTAACGAAGGCTACAACTTAAATCTATCTCATAGATCCATTCAATGATTCAAACATTCATCGGCATTTATATTGACAACATTATACCTAGCAATGTATAATGACTTTTTTTGCTTTCCTCCACCAGACTTTCTTCAATGCACCAGCAGGGATGAACCCTTGGCCTTAGATATGGGTAGCATGGAAAGGGCCAAGTGTGGATAAATGGGCAAAGTATCGGTAGATATTGGCCTGCCTATAAAGCATCCGGTTCTTGTGGCGGTTGTGATTACCGTGGAACATATGATGAGAAGAAGTGCCAAAGCAATTGCGGGGAGGCCTCTCAAAGATGGTAGCAAACCAATCTTTTTATCGAATTTTTCTGATTTTTTTTTTCTTTCTTTTGTGAATTTAATCAACTAAGGTTGTGTCTTTAATTCTCTAGGTATCATGTTCCTCGCTCTTGGCTAAGCCCAACGGGAAACTTTTTGGTTGTCTTGGAAGAGTGGGGTGGTGATCCGACTGGCATTTCCATGGTGAAAAGGACTGTAGGGAGTGTTTGTGCCGAAGTGGCTGAATGGCAGCCGACAACTGAAAACTGGCGTAACAAAGAACACAGTAGACCAAAAGTTCATTTATCTTGTGATCGTGGCCAGAAGATGTTGAAGGTGAAGTTTGCTAGCTTCGGAACTCCTCAAGGTACTTGCGGAAGCTACTCAGAGGGAAGCTGCCATGCACACAAATCTTATGATGCTTTCGAGCAGGTAAAAATTATAAATCACATCCCCAACATAAAAGGAAAAAAAAACTAACAAATAACATAAGCAATCGATAATTTTCTTTCTTCATCTAAGGGCAAAAAGCAAGTTCCATGAGCCATACTTGTGGGAACATTTGCATGAGTTACAATTGCACTTGTTGTCTAATATTTTCGAGAACTTTAACACAGGAGGGTCTACTGCAGAATTGTGTCGGGCACCAATTTTGCTCGGCGAATGTTGCTCCTGAAGTCTTTGGAGGAGATCCTTGCCCTGGAACTATGAAGAAGTTTGCAGTGGAGGCTATCTGCGAATGATTGCTGATGGAAAATTTCATCCCTTTCTTGCAAAATATATACATTTTCAATAGAGTAAAGTTATGCCGCAGTTGGAAACAAAAGGGTTTCCAGAAACCGCGGGAAAAGTGCATCTTTTCAAAATAGGTGAAGTTATTCATGTACATAGATTGGCTGCGTTTAGACACATCTTTTCCAATGGTATAGGAAAAAAATTGGAGGGGGAATTGAGGCAGAGTTTAAATTGACTCTGCATGTATTGTAGTATTGTATTTGAAAGAGAAGCAATAAAAAAGCCTAGGGACAAACCCTTGGCTTGCAAGATTGGAACTATAGTAGAGATGTAATTGGTCTTGTACAAGGTTTGAGATTGGTTTCTTCCTATTCTTGTAAGGACATCAAAATTATGGTGTTATATATCGTTACACCAGAGTAGTATTTTCATCAGAAACTTTTTGCTTATTTTCCTTCTCTCTGTCTCAATCTCCATGATGTGAAAATTCTTATAAGACTTTGTTGATGAAGTTACATTTTATGCCTGATGCTATGAGATATTACATATTCAGAGTTTCAGACATCGTTTGACACATGAACTGAGCAAAATTCGATGTAAGAATATAAAAATATTACCCTTAACTTGTATCACAATTATTTCTTGCCTGAGGAGTAAATCTTTAAGGCTACCACGAAAATATATTTTTGTGGGTGTTTTCTAAACAAATCACGCATCATATTTTCAACAAAAAGTATAATAGATGGGTCACCAACAAGTCTCTCCTCCTCCTCACAATATCATTGAAATTTTTGAAATGAAGGCCTATACAGAGAGAGAACTTTGTTCAACTCTGGCTAGTGGCTACTACCAACTTAGTGACTCCAGGGACCACTGTTGCAAACTGATTGCATCAGATTCCTTTTCATGTACAATTAGGTAGCTAGTATACTCAAATATGAATAGCTCCATTAGCTGAATGATGCACAAAAACCATTCTAAATTTTTTGGACAAAACAATCAAAAGGACCCTCAAGCTTAAAAGAGAGCAACACAAGCATTAATGATCCTCTTTTTGGTAGTTGAGAAATCAAGAAAAAGAATAGGCAGAGCTTCATCTCCCCTGTTTTTAATGCACAAAGATCTGAATGTTCAGAGTACAATAATGTGTGGTAGATTGAAGTGGGTGGGTGGTCAGTAGCTCTCTCTCTCTCTCTCTCTCACAGTCCAAATGGGGGATTTTGAATTCTCTCTAACTTGATCTCAGACTTGGCTCATAACTAAGTACTTATAAAAACTTCACCATATTAGTATCACCCTTTTCTCATTAGGTATGATGAAGTGAAATCAACAGATGGCATTCTTGGCACAATGCTTCAAATATCTCAAAAGCTAATTGTGTACCACTTTTGCCTGATGCTTGATGTGTGTGTTACCCAACAATAACATGGAGAAATTAATAGAAAATACTAGAGATAAAAGGAGCATACGGAGAAAATACATGATTTAGCCAAATCCAACCCATGGTTCAAAGTCGCGGTCTCGGTCGCCGACTCGGCAGGCACTGAGACGGATCGTTCTCGGCGACTCTGATCCGTCTCGGGCGATACGGGCAAAACGCTACATAGAGAGCTAAAAAAATTCTGAAAAAATCAAGACAAATTGTTAAAAGATGTAGACATCAAAATTCATATATCACATGTCCAAAACAATTTTTGCTTTGAGAGGGTAATTGAGGAAATATGATGACTTGGGATAAATTTAAAAATATAAAAAATTTGAGGAGTAAATATGAGAAAACCCAAAAAAAAAGTATAGGAGCTCCAACCCCCCCCCCCCCCCCCCCCCCCCCCCACCAACCCACACTGCTCCCTCCCTCACTTGGTCTCTTTGTCCCTCTCTCCCTCACCCGATCTCTCTCTGGCTCTCTTTCTCTCACCTTATCTCTCTCCTATCTCCCTCCCTTACCCTCTCCCTCTCTGTCCCGATCTCTTAGTAGTCGACTGAGAGAGAGAGAGAGAGAGATCGGGACTGAGGGAGAGAGGGGAAGTGGAGAGACAGAGGAGGTGAAGGCAGGCAGGCGGGTGGCGATTGAGGCGGACGACACGGGCAGGCAGATGACGGTGGTGAGTAAGGAAGCGGCGACGGCGGGCAAGTAAGTCACACTTTTTTTTTTTAACCCTACTTGGCCGAGAATTGGATTCGACTCGGTCGACTTTGCCGAGTCAGACTGGTTCGGTCGATCCTCGGCCGAGTAGGCTCCGATCCTCGGCCGAATCGGCCTCCTCTGACTGAACTCACGACTCATGTATCGGGACTCATCTCGGCGCTGGCCGAGACGGATCCGACTCAGCCGAGTCTCCAAACCATGATCCAACCAGCATCGTAAGAGGGCAATCACTATTATATAATATGCGAAGATCTCAAAGGTCTTCTCCTCTGCTTTGCCCTAAAAGTCTTGTGGTCTCTTTTAACTTAGAAGTCTACAGTCTATCGAAGAAATTTACCTTTCATGATGATTCCAAGTCATAACCGAATTTGAACTCAGGGGCGGCTCAACCTCTAGGCGAATGAGGCAGTCGCCTAGGGCCTCCAAATATAATGGGGCCTCCAAAATTATAGTATAAATTAATATTTAACTAAAATACTAAATATAAAATATAGAAAATGTTTTTTGCTTGTTTAATTGGGCATGCCGGAGTGGTTATTAGACATGATTAGAAATTGTGTGGGCTTTGCCTGTGCTAGTTCAAATCCTGTCATCCACATTTTTTTGATTTTTTTTCCCTCTTCATTTTTTATATTAACAGGAAAAGCATGAGTTTTTTTACTTTCTCAAGCTAATATCCTCCACTCTCTATAACTATTTAATTATAATCAAAGAGGAGTCTCTTCCACTCTCTCAGCTGTCTTTTCCACTCTCCCAAACTATTTAATTATAATTAGAGATCTTTCACTCTCTATAACTATTTAATTATAATTAAAGAGGAGTCTCTTCGACTTCCTCAGCTGTCTTTTCCACTCTCCCAAACTATTTAATTATAATTAGAGAATTTTTCAAAATTAAAACTCTCTCTCTCTGTGCAGCCTCGCTCTTCGCCGCCTCCGTCGCCCAGACCTCAGACTGATGGCAGGACCTGCAACTGCTCTATAGAAAAAGATACGTTAGCAAAACTTGATTAAGAATTTTGCATCTTAAAAAGTTAGAAGAATTATTTTTAATAAAATATTGATTAAATAAAATATTAGTTAATATTAATTACTTTTTTTGTATATTTAAAAGGGCCCATTCGAAATTTTCGCTTAAGGTCTCTCTAGAAATTGAGCCGCACCTGTTTGAACTACTCATCTGATCTTTCATGAGCATTGGTGATGTGATGATGCATGGCGTCTCATTTTGTTTGTTTCTTGAGTAGACATGCGAGCGGACTAAACAAGATTAGATAAAGATATTCTCTGAATACTGTGCCGACACTCTTTTTAACGATAATCTCCTCCTCCGACCCAACTTTCAGACACCATATATCAGTAGCTGAAAGCAACTGATGGCCTCATTGATAGCAAACACTTTGATTCTTGATGGAAATTTGTTGTTGTTAAAAAAATATTTCCTCATTGATAGCAAACACTTCGATTCTTGATGGAAATTTGTTGATGTTAAAAAAAATATTTTTGGTAAAAAATAAAAAAAAGTAAAATTTGAAAAGTCCGACCTGCCGGATTCGAACCAGCGACCTAAGGATTGATCTGCACAACGACTACAGTCCTCCGCTCTGCCAACTGAGCTAAGGTCGGATTGATGAAAGCCTAATCCATCTTAATTAGTCAATAAATAACAATAATAACAAAACTGTCCCATATTTAACTGTAATAAGAGGTTGATTCAGATTCAAAATTAGACCACAGCGTAAATTCAAGAAAATGATGAACATATCTTAATTAGAAGCGTATATGCGGTGGGATATGAACTTATAATATTGGTCCCCTTCTGCAACCCCCTTGAGTGCCTCTTGATCATCATCTCAAGAGAGTTAAAAAAATAGAATTTGATCAGATCGTGCTTACATCCACGGGAGAAGGGGGGAGAAACTTTATTAAATTTTGGAGAAGTATAGTAAAAATTACTTACACCTTTCGTTGAGAAGATTACGAGTCTTTGATGACCGTCAAGAACAACGAACCCTTATATCTAAGCTTCTCTCACGAATCTCTCACCTAAATGAATTGCATCGTTAGGAATTACAAATTCATTGAATTTGATTGAAGGTCACCCCTAAGGGGTTATTTATAGACCATAGAAGTCTCCTACTTCTAAACAAACTTCATCAATACGAACAATCACCGCTTCAGAATAAAAGAAACCCGAATTCAACTCGAATCTGGAAACAGATCCAAAAAAGAAAACTGCTAGACCCGCTATTAGTTGACTAGGCCAGGGTATTAGTCAACTAATATGTAATAGTTGACTAGGCCCAAATACTAGTCGACTACTTTGACAAAATTTGAGAATCCCAACTCTCTGTTGGCCAACCTAGTCGATTATACAATATATTAGTCGATTAATCTATGTGATTATCGATTATACCCAGTATTAATTGAATAGTAATGTGCACAGCTCCTTGTGCACGTCCGTTTTTTGATCTCCGAAGTTTCGACTATTCCAGATACAAATCATAACACATGAAGCATAAACTACAGTAACGGTCTAACAAGCAAGGAGGACGGTCCACCGATCTTCCAAAAGTTGGATGTGAAGAGCCACGCCTAAGGTCCGATGGCTGACTAGTGACTACTCATGTGGAAGGCCTTCAAAGAGAGCATCCGTACGGAGTCGTCTTAGGGCCCGTTTGGCAAAACCCCTCAAATCCGAAAAGCTGCAATCATTGCGCTTTTCTCTCGCGTTAGGCCCTCGTCAGCAGGTTTTCATGCGATTTTCAGCCAATCTCGATTGAAACCGCACGAGTAAAAATAGTGTCTTTTTTGTGAGAGCCCGCGTCATGATTACGATTTTCCACCCGAGACAATCAAACACACGTTTGTGCCTTTCCAATGTGGTATGTATGAGCATGTCTGTGTGAATAGTGTTTTCCATCCCTCAGCTACCAGAAACAAACAGGCCCAGGCCCTTAAAGAAGAAACTGCGGCAACACCTGCTCGTGGGGAAATCAGAGTTAGGTTAGGATTCTAAGGCCCCCATTTTGTCAGTAATTTTCAGAAAACCCTTGGACGGAATTACTTTTTATGTAACATGTTGTTTATTATGGTCATCTAACCCTCAAGGAGTTAAGCTAAAAGAAAGTTTGAAGTGGGAGTTAATGCAAAATTGGAGTCCGGTGCAGATTACAACAGAAGTGCAGCATTTCTTTCATGTAGAAGCATGCAAACAACCAGTGCGACGCAAACACCGAAACAAAAAATGGGGAATCCAAAAGCAAGCATTCCTTCGCGGGGTGACGAAAGAAGTTGACACAGGACGGTGAAGACGAATGATTGATTTTTATGATCGATTGTAGCTCAATTGATGTATCTGTACCGTGCAGTATCATGGGGGAGCAAACTTTGGCCGGACAGCTGGTAACTTCATTGTGACTAGCTGCATTTATGGTGCCCTGTTGGGATTTAGAGCGAACAAATAGTGCCACATCGGCTAGACGTGGGGATGGTCTTGAGTGTATAAGGATTTGGGCAACTCCACCTACAAGGCTAGTCTTTTGGGATGGTGCCCCAAGTCCTATAAGTGGTATCAGAGTCATGCCTCGAACTTAATCTTGTGTATCGGTGATATTCGTGTTGGAGGAGAGAGTACAGTAGAGGAGGTGAATTCATGCCAGGTGCTGTTGAAGATTGCCAAGGAGTATACGACGAAAGGCGAAAGGAACAGCGGGCAGGAAAAAGCAGCAGCAGCAGAAAAGACAGAGGTCGGTCGACTGGCCTAGTCGACCGATGTGCACAGGATTTGAGCGGTCGACCGGCCCGGTCGACCGCAACACTCTATCTGCAAAAGACAGAGCTCTCGGGTTTGCGCGGTCGACCGGCCCAGTCGACCGGAAGCCTGTGACTGACAAACCCCAACTCTCGGGTTTTTTCGGTCGACCGGCCCGGTCGACCGGTATTGGATAATTGGGAGGTCGGTCGACCGTCCCAGTCGACCGACATGCGGGTTCTGGGTTTATTTCTGCTGATCCGTTGTATGAGGTATTTAAGCCTAAAGGATTTCTAGGGTTTATAATCTCTGCGAAAATTGTATCAGCTCTGAGTACTCTTGCATTCAAAGAGACTTAGAGTTATTGTAATCATCTTCCATATAGAAAATGAAATACACCTAGAGGGGGGGTGAATAGGTGTAAATGCTAATCTAATGATCTTTTTAAACTTAAGTGAATATGAGTGATGCAACGATCTCTCAAAACACGACTAAGAGCCGAATACCCCTTTCGAGGTTCTGAACTCCTTCCTCCCAATTCCCCTTGAATGGGTTAGAGGTGCGCAATGCAACCGTGTTGTATGAGATATGATCGAACAAGTAAAGAATGAATTGCTATGATGAAACACACACACAAGTAATCCAAGCAATCAAGGATATAGCAATACAATGCACACAATTAAGCCAAGCAAGTATAGATGAATTGCAATAGAAATATATGCAAGGCAATATGAAACAATGCTCAAAACACAAGCAAGTATATATGATGATATGAATGGATGATGCTTGCACAAATGTAAAAAGAGTAGAGTTGAGAGAAATTGGATCAAACGCAAAGACCAAGATGTGTTTCGAGGTTCGAGCCCCTAGCTCTACATCCCCGCCTACACCACCGTGTAGGATTTCCCAATCCACTATAGGAGTACCAAACTCCTCTCTCAACCTTACAAAGCCACCGAGGCTATACAACCACAATCCACCTCTACCGAAGAGGGATACGGCCCGTAGCCAAATACAACAACCAATACCTCTACCTAAGAGGCTCACAAACCAATCACCCGATCACCTCTACCGAAGAGGGATTCACAAATAAAAGGGTGTTTTACAACAATGAGGTTTACAACAACAACCTCAAACACTTCTCTTTCTTTTTCTCTTTTCTTTTTCCACACAAAACAAAGATCCTAATAACTTAGGATAGAAGATATAGCTCAAGTGGAAAACTAAGTGTTTTGGAAAACAAGAACTCAAAGAAAACACTTGGGAAATTTCTTGTAAAAGATAAGGAATGAAAAGCTAATACATAAATCCCAAATTCCTATTTCTTTGATTTTTCCAAAACCCTTAAAAAACACAAAGAATAAATCTTGTTAGCACTTAAAACTCTTTTAAAACTTCCTTTTAGCTTCAGAGAATGTAAGAAAAACAGCCCAAAAAATCTTAGCCAAAAACTCCAAATATTGGGGTTTATATAGCCCCTAGAAAAATATAGCCGTTAGGCTGATGTGGCAGTTCTGACAGCCACCGGTCGACCGGCACCGGTCGACCGCCAACGGTCAGAAAAGTGACCGTTGGGCACTACCGGTCGACCGGCCCGGTCGACCGAAAACTTCCAGAGAGCAGAACTCTCACATCGGTCGACCGACCGGTCGACCGGATCTGTGCCTAACAGACGTGCACGTCTGTGCACGTCGGTCGACCGGGTCGGTCGACCGGCCCCTTGGTGCGGTCGACCGACACGGTCGACCGACCAGCCTGTCAGCACAAATCAAGGTCAGAATTTTTGGAAAAAATATTTTATAAAAATCTTTATCTTTTCTGAAAATTCCATAAAAATTGTTTTGTCATTTTATATTGAAACATAAACCTGTGATAAAAATTTCAAGACAATATATCAACATATCAATTCATTTTTGTGTCTTGCAAATTTTATCAAAAAACAAATCCTGTATTTTTGTCAAACTTGATTTTTCCAAAACATGAATAGGATAGTCAAAATAAGTTTGTTTACCAAGTTAAAGCATGTATGTATAAATAGAAAACATCTACTATACATATAACATATGTAAACTTGTTTTGATCTATTATTCATGAAAACCAAATACCAAATCATAAAACGTGTGTGTTTTGTGCACTTGAGCATATCAACTAAACTAAGCTTTACACATGGATCTAAAACTCATAATCTAAACTAGATACCTAAGTCTTCTTGATGATCTTCATCTTCAAGTAGACTTGCTCCAAACTCCGTGATTCTCCAAGTGCAAAGGTATGATCTTTAAGCTTTGGCACCGGAATCATCATGAATAGCTTCTAATCATCTTGTTGAAGCTAATCACCAACTAATATCCTGTTAATGATCTGAAACTTAGAAACACAAGAATATTAGTAAACATAACTACATGAGTGTTGATCATCATCAAAAACTAGAGTGGAAGGCCATTGGGCCAACAATCTCCCCCTTTTTGATGATGACAAAACTCATGGAGTTATATATGCATGGATTAAAGATAAGCTTCAAGGAAGCTCCCCCTTAACTCATGCATCACAATAAACATAATAGATATGCAATGAAAGCACATGATACTAAACAAAAGCATGCATCATATCTTATTATATTTGCTATGCATGAACTTAGTATATGCAAAAACACAATTATGCATATATAAAAACAAAACTCAAATTCTTCTCCCCCTTTTTGTCAATCATCAACAAAGGGGTAATCAAAACCATAGATAAAACGAGGGGTAAAAATCTTTCTTCCCCTTTATGTCAAACAAAACAATAAAAGACAATGTTCTCCCCCTTTTTGTCTAAAACAAAAAACAAAATCAATAAGGGGTGACTACAAACATGATATCAATTAAAAATATGTCAATGAAGCATCTTGATACCAATAAATAAGAATCAATATATGTTATATGCTATATACATTCATGAAGAGGAAGACGCTAAGTTAGCTTCCCTACACATATGCATTACATGAAGAAGGGATGACAAGCCCCAATTCACATAACATATATTATGTAATGCATAAGAGGAGATGTGAAGCTCCCCCTACACACGTATATCATATAAAGAAGAGTTGTCAATCTCCTCAATTTATAATATACTCAACATGAATCTATATGTAAGAGAGATGTTAAGCTCTCCTTGCATATAGGAAATACAAATCAAAACTTTGAATATTTTCTTAAAAAAATTTTTTTTTTTTTTAGATACCAATTGTAATTAAACATACCAAATTTGAATTTCTCAAATATGATACCAATTGTAAAAGTTTTACCAATTTAAAAGATTTTACATAGAAACATTGATACCAATTGTAAGAATTATTCATTTTAAATATATTAACCAAATTTGATGTTGATATCATATATTTAAAATAACAACTTTTAATCATAAAGAGTGGGAGTACAAGAACCAATTGAAAGACAAAATCAAATTTTCTCCCCTTTATGAAATACAAACTAAAATCATGCATAGTCTTGATACCAATTTAAAAGTAGTCAATTGAAACAAATTGAAACTCAAGCACTAGCATAAACAACTATTTGTGCTCTAAGATATAGGAATATAGTAGGCACAAATAAAACAAGTATATGTGTATGAAATGGAATGAGTATCAATCACCAATAGATGATACCAAATGAAAACATACATACACAATAAACTTATGAGTATACAAAAAGGTCAAAATGATACCAATTGAAAAAGTTCAATGATACCAATTGACATAACAATAAAAGCATGTGTATATCTCATATCATCTACCACCCAATCATAATTCAAGTTTTAAAGATTTTCAATTTAGGGCATACATGAACATGATCTCCCATCCTACCGCCCTTAGATGGTAGGGGTTTTCAAAAATAGATTGAAAATATGGTTTGTTTGAAAATCACTACCAAAATGAAGAACATCACAACTAGTTAAATGGAAAACTTGTTAACTAGTATGAAATCCTTCAAGTAAGGAATAAAACAAGATTATTTTTCATAGAACATGAAAATCACATGATAATCATCACTCTAACTAATAAGGCATAACTCATGAGAAACAAAACATGAGCAATAGATATGAGTGTACAAATAATATGTGAAGATCATAATCATGAAAAATATTTCATCAAAACTCAATTATTCCTTTAAACATAATTCCATCAAAAACATGAAAAATCATATAAACTACTTGTTTAATCTTCAAGGCATATGTATGTCTAATGCAAGCTAACATATACATACATATCCAAAACTCAACGAGTCCACTAAGAGTAGATGCATGAAAGCACGTGGCTCAAAAAGGATGTATATGTATAAGATTAGTTTGAACTAGATAGACATATACATGAAGTTAAACATAAATACATCAAACATGAAAAATCAAATTTTCATTAAACAATCAAATTTTATTTCATGGTATATGTATGAATTGTCACTACACTAAGTATACATACATATCCCTAAACACAATTGAGTCCATAAATAGATTTTGCATTGAAGGCAAATGACTCAAGGGCTATACATGTATATCTTAATGTTTTGGCAAAATAAACATATACATGAAACCAAAACTCATATAAATCCAAAAATATGAATACAAGTCTAAAATGTATGGATCATCAAAACTAGACTATATTCACACATCTAATGGGAACAAATAAGCATTCAACCCAACATGTATAGATTTATTTGTGTCCCATTTTATGTAAAAATATGAATCCTCGTCTTAATGAGAACTAACATCTAAACATGTAATCAAATCATTAAGCACAAGACAAACACGAATATCATTTTGCTAAAACGAAACTCACACAAATTCATCAAAATTCTTTTATTTGAACAAAGCTTCTAGGTATATGTATGATTCATCCAAATCTAACAATGTACATACATATCCCAATCATAAACGAGTCTATTTAAAAGTAATTGCATGAAGGCAAAAGACTCTATGGGTATACATGTATATTTATTAGGTTTGAATTCAAAATACATATACATGAAGTAAAATCATGAAAATAGGTATGACAAGTATAAATGGAAGAATCCTCAAAACTAGCTTATACAAGTGCATATAGTGGGTACAAATGAGCATGAGGTGCAAAACATATATAAGTCAATTTGTTCTCACTATGTGTACATGTATATATGCAAGTTTTGATAATATCTACATCTAAACTAGTGTATACCACATGAAGTACAAAAACTAGAAAAAAATCATCATGAAAAAGCTAAAACATGATTAATATGTAAATTCACATGTATTAGATTCATGATGTACATTATAGCTTAAACATAAGGTGAGAACACTAAATATGGGTTCATATAAGCATGTGTGTCTCAAATACTATACATGTATGTCAAGGATCTAATAAACATGGAATGAACATACTAATCCATAGACATCAAAAACATGCTATAAACAATGAAATGGAAAGCATGTAAACAAATAATAAGGAGTTAGGAATTGTTACCAAAACCTAGAAAGCAACCTCCTTGTCTCCAAAACTTGGTGGTCCTCTCCACCATCTTTTCCCTTGAAAGTGATGCATCCAATAGATTTCCTTTAAGTCCGGAACGCATCCACTCCAAGGTGTCATCACTCTCACGTCATGTGAGAGCCCACACCTACATCAAAAATAGGAGGGGTGGTCTTTGGTACCCATACTCTTTTGGGTCCATGGGGGTTAGTACCTTCTCTAACCCAAACAAATTTCTTAGCTAAATTTGTAGTATGTAGTCTATCAAAGCAAAATTTAGCTAGATGGCCTTTTCGACCATAATGTGTACAAGTGTACACATGAGCATACGTGTGATGGTGTCCGTGAGGAGCATGTGTATGCCGTGGAGGGTGTGCATGCATAAAAGATGGAACTTGTTTCTTTCGAAGCAAAGTTTCCAACCGTGTATGGTTCATGGCACATTGACTCATAGTGGAGCCCAAACATTCTACCTTCTTCTTTAACATACAAATATCATCATTGATTTTAGAAGAAGTGGAGCATGCAATAGGTGAAGTGTGTGATACTACCCTAGCATGGCAAACATGAGAAGACATATCATTTTCAAAGAATTATTCTTATTCAAACAAATTTCTAATTCTTTCGAAATGAACTCAATTTCATTTTTCAAAGAATGGTTACTTTTTAAAACAAAATCAAGTTTTGAAGTTAAAGAATCATTTTTCTTCAAAACATCTTCACAATCATTTTTATTTTTCAAAATTTTATTTTCATTTAAAGCAAAATTAAGTTGAGATTTTAATGAGTCCCTTTCATTAGCAATCTCATCCTTCTCTTGCAAAACATTGTCAAGTCTAGAATGCAAACATTTATTTTCTTTTTCAATTTTTAGACTTTCTTTTTCAAAATCTTATATTTTTCTATTAATTTTTCACAACAATAGATAGTTCTTCATTTAAGGCATGGGGATCAACAATATCATCACATGAAGAACTAGCATCATCACTATCTAAGTGGGTTTCCGATTGTACCTCAAGGGAGTCATTCCCTTGGACCATGTAGCATTGAGATTCGGACTCTCCACTAGATTCCTCTTCCCTTTGGATTTGTGCTTGAAGCTCGGAGGTGGTGGTTGTAGTTGACAATAGATTCCACACTGCAAAAGCGGAATCAATATTAGAAACACGCATAAGATAATCTTTAGGTAAAGTGCTTCTAATAGCCTCAAGGGCTTGTGCATTGGCCCTTATATGATTGCAATCACTAAGGAAGGATTCCTTGGTAATAGCAAGATAAATTTTATGACCTAGGGTTTGTAAATAAACAGTCATCCTAATCTTCCAAACATGAATGTTGGAAGGGTCATACATAGGTGGGGTCATGAAGTCCATGGTATAAACTAAATGTGTGCAAACAAGCAAATGCAAAAGAGATTAGCAAGCAAATGGATCACTCCTAGGATGTTAAGCCTAATATCAGGAGCACTAGCTCTGATACCAATTGAAATACACCTAGAGGGGGGTGAATAGGTGTAAATGCTAATCTAATGATCTTTTTAAACTTAAGTGAATATGAGTGATGCAACGATCTCTCAAAACACGACTAAGAGCCGAATACCCCTTTCGAGGTTCTGAACTCCTTCCTCCCAATTCCCCTTGAATGGGTTAGAGGTGCGCAATGCAACCGTGTTGTATGAGATATGATCGAACAAGTAAAGAATGAATTGCTATGATGAAACACACACACAAGTAATCCAAGCAATCAAGGATATAGCAATACAATGCACACAATTAAGCCAAGCAAGTATAGATGAATTGCAATAGAAATATATGCAAGGCAATATGAAACAATGCTCAAAACACAAGCAAGTATATATGATGATATGAATGGATGATGCTTGCACAAATGTAAAAAGAGTAGAGTTGAGAGAAATTGGATCAAACGCAAAGACCAAGATGTGTTTCGAGGTTCGAGCCCCTAGCTCTACATCCCCGCCTACACCACCGTGTAGGATTTCCCAATCCACTATAGGAGTACCAAACTCCTCTCTCAACCTTACAAAGCCACCGAGGCTATACAACCACAATCCACCTCTACCGAAGAGGGATACGGCCCGTAGCCAAATACAACAACCAATACCTCTACCTAAGAGGCTCACAAACCAATCACCCGATCACCTCTACCGAAGAGGGATTCACAAATAAAAGGGTGTTTTACAACAATGAGGTTTACAACAACAACCTCAAACACTTCTCTTTCTTTTTTCTTTTCTTTTTCCACACAAAACAAAGATCCTAATAACTTAGGATAGAAGATATAGCTCAAGTGGAAAACTAAGTGTTTTGGAAAACAAGAACTCAAAGAAAACACTTGGGAAATTTCTTGTAAAAGATAAGGAATGAAAAGCTAATACATAAATCCCAAATTCCTATTTCTTTGATTTTTCCAAAACCCTTAAAAAACACAAAGAATAAATCTTGTTAGCACTTAAAACTCTTTTAAAAACTTCCTTTAGCTTCAGAGAATGTAAGAAAAACAGCCCAAAAAATCTTAGCCAAAAACTCCAAATATTGGGGTTATATAGCCCCTAGAAAAATATAGCCGTTAGGCTGATGTGGCAGTTCCGCCAACGGTCAGAAAAGTGACGTTGGGCACTACCGGTCGACCGGCCCGGTCGACCGAAAACTTCCAGAGAGCAGAACTCTCACATCGGTCGACCGACCCGGTCGACCGGATCTGTGCCTAACAGACGTGCACGTCTGTGCGTCGGTCGACCGGGTCGGTCGACCGGCCCCTTGGTGCGGTCGACCGACACGGTCGACCGACCAGCCTGTCAGCACAAATCAAGGTCAGAATTTTTGGAAAAAATATTTTATAAAAATCTTTTATCTTTTCTGAAAATTCCATAAAAATTGTTTTGTCATTTTATATTGAAACATAAACCTGTGATAAAAATTTCAAGACAATATATCAACATATCAATTCATTTTTGTGTCTTGCAAATTTTATCAAAAACAAATCCTGTATTTTGTCAAACTTGATTTTTCCAAAACATGAATAGGATAGTCAAAATAAGTTTGTTTACCAAGTTAAAGCATGTATGTATAAATAGAAAACATCTACTATACATATAACATATGTAAACTTGTTTTGATCTATTATTCATGAAAACCAAATACCAAATCATAAAACGTGTGTGTTTTGTGCACTTGAGCATATCAACTAAACTAAGCTTTACACATGGATCTAAAACTCATAATCTAAACTAGATACCTAAGTCTTCTTGATGATCTTCATCTTCAAGTAGACTTGCTCCAAACTCCGTGATTCTCCAAGTGTAAAGGTATGATCTTTAAGCTTTGGCACCGGAATCATCATGAATAGCTTCTAATCATCTTGTTGAAGCTAATCACCAACTAATATCCTGTTAATGATCTGAAACTTAGAAACACAAGAATATTAGTAAACATAACTACATGAGTGTTGATCATCATCAAAAACTAGAGTGGAAGGCCATTGGGCCAACAGAAAACTCTCTCCATAGATTGCCCCGAGGACGTAGGCATTGAGGCCGAACCTCGTTAGATCTGTTGTTTGCGATTGGGTGACTCTCTTTTGTTGTGATTGATTTCATTGTGCTAGGAGATCTGAGGATTCTCTGTTGGTTGTTGTTGTGATTTGTCAGCGCGCACAACAAGTGGTATCAGAGCTCCAGGTTACGCTTGGGATTCTGAGGATTCGAAGGGCTCCAGATCTGATCAGGTGGAGATCGTGTGTCGATCTCAGGTCAGAGGTATTGGTGTTCGAGGAGATCGTGTGTCGATCTCAGGAGAACGCAAGGAGGGCTTGTTGAATCAGTGTTTGGAGTAGATCCGGTGAGAAACTCGATCTAGGGTTTCGAGAGGCAGGTAAAAATCTCATTTTATCTGAGTAGAGATCTATCTTCAATTTGGTTATTCTTCCGCATAAATAGAGAATCAAAGGTAGATCTCAATGGCAGAAGAAACTACTTCTGTTAAAACAATGAATCACTCAAGGATCGAAGTTGTCAAGTTCAATGGAACTAATAATTTCGGGATGTGGAGGTGTGAGGTCATGGATGCATTGAATGCACAGAACCTCGAGGACACGCTCCTATTAGAGAGGAAGAAGACCACTACCACTGATGAATAGTGGGCGAAGATGAACAGGTCGGCATGTGGGTTAATACGTTCATGCTTGTCACAAGACATCAAATATCTTGTACAACATGAGACGTCAGCTAAGAAACTGTGGAATACTCTTGAGAAGAAGTACCTGACAAAGAGTGTGGAGTCTAGATTGCAGCTGAAGAGTAAACTGTATCAGTTCAGGATGCAGAAGGGAAGCACAGTAAACGAGCACATCAACCGATATACGAAGCTTCTTACAGACTTGCTGAATGTGGATGTCACTGTAAGTGAGGAAGACAAGTCAGTCATTCTCCTGAACTCACTCCCACCGGAGGAGTATGAGACATTCACTATGACATTCATAAATGGAAGGCAAACCTTAGTTTATGATGAAATATCGTCTGCACTGATGAGTTATGAGACAAGGAAGAATGAGAGACATTCTGGTCAGTCAGGTTCATCAGCGGAGGCTTTGGAAGTAAGAGGCAGGAGTTCATCAAGAAAAGGCAAGGAGATGAGAGGAAGATCAAAGTCTAGGTCGGGCTTCAGGGATCTTAAGAAAAATCAGTGCATGCACTGCAAAGAAATTGGGCACTGGAAGGTTGACTGTCCAAAGTACAAGGGGAAGAAGAAGGAATCAAAGTCTGAGGCAAATCTGGCAAGGGTGACAAAGGCTACAAGCGGTAAATCACAGGCAGATGGAGGAGATTCAGATTCTTCAGAGTTCTCTTTTTCAGTGACTACTCCTGTTGTAGGTTACTCGGTGGATAAAGAGTGGATCCTGGACACAGGTGCTACATATCATGTATGCCCTAATCGAGATTGGTTTACCAGTCTTGAGAAGTTGGAGGGGTGTTCGGTCGTCATGGGCGACGATCATCCGTGCATCATGGAGGGTGTAGGCACTATTCCGATCAGGATGTTTGACGGGATGGTGAGGGAGCTGAAAGAAGTGAGATATGTACCCCAGCTGAAGAGGAACTTGATCTCAGTAGGTGCTTTGGAATCATTAGGCCTAGGAGTGTCTATTAAGGAAGGAGTCCTTAAAATGACAAAGGGTTCAATGGTAGTGTTGAAGGCTGATCGTCGGAATAACCTGTATTACTTGAAGGGTAGTACAGTGACAGGACAGGTGGCAGCTTCTACCAGTCAGAAAGGAAG
This sequence comes from Agave tequilana, assembly GCA_038442645.1. Lineage (NCBI taxonomy): Eukaryota > Viridiplantae > Streptophyta > Magnoliopsida > Asparagales > Asparagaceae > Agave > Agave tequilana. The sequence continues at coordinate 3,573 of JAVJIF010001174.1, read as the reverse complement.
ATCTAACCCGGCTATGGCACATGAGGCTGGGACATGCAGGGGAGAAATCGATGCAAGCTCTTGTCAGGAAAGGGCTGCTGAAGGGTGCAGAGACCTGCAAGTTGGATCTATGTGAACATTGCGTCATCAGCAAGAAGACGAAGGTGAAGTTTGGCACAGCTTCACACTGCACCGAAGGTGTTCTTGACTATGTTCACACGGATGTATGGGGACCTTCCAAGACTGCATCAATTGGAGGTAACCACTATTTTGTGTCGTTCATTGATGACTATTCTAGGCGATGTTGGGTGTACACCATGCGACACAAAGTGAAGTCCTAGAAGTGTTTGTGAAGTGGAAGGCTAATCAGGAGAGAAGCACGGGAAGGAAGGTCAAGGTCCTTCGTTCTGACAACGGAGGAGAGTATAAATCAGATCCTTTCCTACAGCTATGTCTAGATGAGGGCATAAAGAGACACTTCACAGTAAGGGAAACTCCGCAACAGAATGGGGTGGCTGAAAGAATGAACCGGACTTTGCTAGAGAAGGTTCGGTGCATGTTGTCAAATGCAGGATTGCCAAAGAAGTTTTGGGCTGAAGCTTTGGTGTATGCATGCCATCTTGTGAACAGGTTGCCGTCGTCTGCAATAGGGGGAAGACTCCTCTTGAAGCTGGTCAGGAAAGCTGCTATGGACTATGATTTGCTACGGGTCTTCGGAAGTCCAGCCTACTACCATGTCAAAGAAGACAAGTTGGATCCAAGAGCAAAGAAAGGGGTGTTCGTTGGCTTTAAGCGAGGAACTAAGGGGTTCAAGATTTGGGACCAACAGGACAACAAGTTCATAATCAGCAGGGATGTCACATTTGATGAAGCCTCGATGATAAAGCCTACAGTCTCTCAGCAGGTGGAGACCAATAAGACCAAGGAGCTATTGCAGCAGGTGGAGAGTGATGCAAATCCACCATCTCTAGAGGAATCAGTGTCAGTGAAGATCATACCTGAGGTGACACAGGGAGGTGATCAAGTTGCAGAAGAAGATACTGAAGTTGTTGAAGAGAATCAGGAGCAGGTCATGGGTACTGTTCCAGATAATACTGCAGTTGGAAGACCACGGAGGAATACTAGGAGACCAGGCTGGCTCACCATCGATATGATTGTTTCATATGCACTTCCAGTTGTTGAAGAGGCTATTCCATCTACTTTCAGGGAAGCTGAGATTAGTTCAGAAGCTGAGTTATGGAAAGGGGCCATGAATGAAGAGATGCAATCTCTTTATAAGAACAACACATGGGAACTGACCAAGTTGCCCAAGGGGAAGAAGGCCATAGGGTGCAAGTGGGTATTTGCTAAGAAGCAGGGATCACTCCAAGAAGATAAAGTGCGCTACAAGGCAAGGCTGGTGGCTAAAGGCTACGCACAGAGAGAAGGAATCGACTACAACGAGGTGTTCTCCCCGGTAGTGAAGCACTCGTCTATTCGGATTCTATTGGCTTTGGTGGCGCAGAATGAGTTGGACCTTGACCAACTTGATGTGAAGACCGCCTTTCTCCACGGCGATCTTGAGGAGGAGATCTATATGAATCAGCCCACAGGTTACAAAGCTGCAGGGAAAGAGGAGTTAGTATGTAAGCTGAAGAAATCGCTGTACGGTTTGAAGCAGTCTCCTAGACAGTGGTACAAGTGATTTGACAGCTTCATCAGGAAGAAGAAGTACACACGAAGCCACTTCGACCCATGTGTGTACTACAACAAGTTACCATCAGGGAGTATATCTATCTACTTCTCTATGTAGATGATATGCTGATTGCTTCTAGGTCAAGATCTGCTATTGATTCTCTAAAGAAGACGTTATCGTCTGAGTTCGAGATGAAGGACCTGGGGGAAACAAGAAAAGTATTGAGCATGGAGATCACAAGGGACAGGGATGCTGGCAGGATAAGCTTGACTCAGAAGGGCTATCTGGAGAAGGTACTGTAGAGGTTTAATATCGGGAAAGATACTAAGACTGTTAGTACACCAATGGCGTCGCACTTCAAGTTGTCAGCGAAGATGTCTCCAAGGTGTGTTCAAGAGCGTGAGCATATGTCTCATGTTCCATATGCCAATGCAGTGGGTAGCTGATGTATGCAATGGTGTGTACGAGGCCAGATATTTCACAGGCAGTCTCCATGGTGAGTCGATACATGCATGATCCTGGACAGAGTCATTGGGAAGCTGTGAAATGGATTCTGAGGTACATCAAGGGAACTGTTGATGTAGGCCTGGTATTCGAGAAGGACAACACCGGAAAGCAGGAATGCATAGGTTATGTGGATTCAGACTATGCAGGTGATCTTGACAAACGCCGGTCGACGACGGGATATGTCTTCACATTCTCGCAGGCACCGGTGAGTTGGCGCTCCACACTTCAGTCTACAGTTGCGTTGTCGACCACAGAGGCTGAATATATGGCTTTGACAGAGGCCATGAAGGAGGCAATCTGGCTTCAGGGATTACTTGATGATCTGGGCGTGTGGAACAGGATATTTGAAGATAAACTGTGATAGCATGAGTGCCATCTACTTGGCAAGGAACCAGGTCTATCATGCAAGGACGAAGCATATTGATGTCAGGTATCACTTTGTACGGGAGATTCTAGAAGAAGGTGACATTGACTTGTTGAAAGTTCACACTTCGGAGAATCCGGCCGATATGCTAACAAAGGTGGTGTCGGGGGTGAAGTTTGCACACTGCAAAGACTTGCTCCATGTCCTTCAGGTGAAATGAGCTTGCTGAAGCTTATTTGGGTGAACTACGGACGGCTTGATCCTTGGGCAAGGGGTACGTAGGCAACCGGGTTGGTGCAGCCGCTATCGAGTCGGAATTCGGCTCAGATTTGAAAATCTTCACCGAGGTGGAGAATTGTGGAGGAGAGAGTACAGTAGAGGAGGTGAATTCATGCCAGGTGCTGTTGAAGATTGCCAAGGAGTCTACGACGAAAGGCGAAAGGAACAGCGGGCAGGAAAAAGCAGCAGCAGCAGAAAAGACAGAGGTCGGTCGACTGGCCCAGTCGACCGATGTGCACAGGATTTGAGCGGTCGACCGGCCCGGTCGACCGCAACACTCTATCTGCAAAAGACAGAGCTCTCGGGTTTGCGCGCGGTCGACCGGCCCAGTCGACCGGAAGCCTGTGACTGACAAACCCCAACTCTCGGGTTTTTTCGGTCGACCGGCCCGGTCGACCGGTATTGGATAATTGGGAGGTCGGTCGACCGTCCCGGTCGACCGACATGCGGGTTCTGGGTTTATTTCTGCTGATCCGTTGTATGAGGTATTTAAGCCTAAAGGATTTCTAGGGTTTATAATCTCTGCGAAAATTGTATCAGCTCTGAGTACTCTTGCATTCAAAGAGACTTAGAGTTATTGTAATCATCTTCCATATAGAAAACTCTCTCCATAGATTGCCCCGAGGACGTAGGCATTGAGGCCGAACCTCGTTAGATCTGTTGTTTGCGATTGGGTGACTCTCTTCTTGGTTGTGATTGATTTCATTGTGCTAGGAGATCTGAGGATTCTCTGTTGGTTTGTTGTTGTGATTTGTCAGCGCGCACAACA